>CM065589.1:519673088-520087269 GCA_033119425.1 Bufotes viridis
TGACCTATTTATCTAAAGTCTAAGTGCAAAGAAGAACTTTCTGCCCTAGAAGAAGGAGTCAGGTACCTACCTGCATTTCTCAGCTTCCTGTTCCTGAACACAGATAAGATGACCAGGAGGTTTCCCAAAATATCAATGACGATGGTGAAGATGAGTATGGCAGCAAGAGCAGTGGCCACCCAAGGAGGACGATCCAACAGCAGCTCATTGGGAGCATTCAAAGAGCTGTTCCATGCACTTACATTTAATGGCATTTTCTACAGTTTATTACAGTTCTGAGACAGACAGCAGTGTTATTGCTGTGCTCTGTGCTTTCCTGTGTCATATTAGATTAGATAGTTAGTTAGCTCATATATATATAATACAGATAGTCAGTGGGAGATAGTCAGTGTAGGTTAGATTGTGATATAGTGTAGCTGATAGGTTCCAGTGCAGGGTGTTAGGTAGTGTGATAGGTTTTGCTGTCCATACATACATGCTACATACAGTGGATATAAAAAGTTTACACACCCCTGTTAAAATGTCAGGTTTCTGTGCTGTAAAATAATGAGACAAAGATAAATCATTTCAGAACTTTTTCCACCTTTACTGTGACCTATAAACTGTACAACTCAATTGAAAAACAAACTGAAATCTTTTAGGTAGAGGGACGAAAAAATATAAAAATAAAATAATATGGTTGCATAACTCTGCACACCCTAAACTAATACTTTGTTGAAGCACCTTTTGATTTTATTACAGCACTCAGTTTTTTTGGGTATAAGTCTATCAGCATGGCACATTTTGACTTGGCAAAATTTGCCCACTCTTCTTTGCAAAAACACTCCAAGTCTGTCAGATTGCGGAGGCATCTCCTGTGCACAGCCCTCTTCAGATCACCCGATTCATCAGATTCATTAATTTTGTGCCAATATTGACTGGTATTTGGAACTGTTCACAATTCCCTGTTCATAATTTCCTCTTATTATATCCACTGGTACATAGTGCTGTGATGTAACAAGTTCACAACAATACTTAGTGCACCAATCACTAATATGTAGTCAGACCTGCTAAACTGTGAAGTTGCATGTATTGCGCAAAAATATGCGCATCATTAATTGCCGTTTTGCTCAATCGCGAATATATCGGAGCACTCTATCTGCATATAAACCTATTGTAATATTCGGCCATGCCAACCATTTTCTCTAGTCTAAGGAAACTTCTAGCAGCTTGAAAAATGTAGCTATATTGACCCATGCCTGTATTGTGCATGCATTACGCGCATATTACATTGTCAATTTTCGTAATCAAGAAAATAACCGCGAATTTGCAAATTCTCGAATATATGACAAACAGTCTACCAAATATTTGCGAAATATCGTGAATATTGCCCCTGCCGCTCATCACTAATGAGTGTCTATTTATGATATACGGGATTTGTCTATTGTTGACTTTATATTATGGACTTCCCTTGTTACAATATTTATAGAACACTATTGTAGTGCCATAACGTCCCTCAGGGGAACCGTGCTTTTTCTACCGTAGTTTTTATCTCTGATAATCAAGTTATGTTATATTTAATCACGTAATAAAGATGTTTTTATATTTAAGTCATTTAGATTCTAGTGTCTTTTTGGAGGCAGTAAACAGCCCAATCTATCTATACCAGTGAGGTTTTAGGCAGTATGTCAGCGATCTGTATTGTGTTTTACAGCAGCGCTCACTTAGTTATAGTGTTACTGACGTTAGGTGCCGATATCTACCCTACACACTATCACCCTGCCTGTGGAATACTATCTACTAGATGACAGTTCACCATGTCCACTCAGCATGTGAACCTAATAGCTGCTCCATGCGTTTCTACTGAGGAAGTAATTCCCCTCTGTCATCAGGAGCAGATATTAATAATGGCTGCAAAGATAGAAAGTGCTATCCGCCACTTTTTGTGAGCGGACAGCATGTATCCGGCACTGGAATGGCCGTACATGCCCGCTTCAACTGCGGGCTTAAATGCCCAACACCCCGCCCCCTGGGTGTGAGCTTGTGGCAGCCGGCCAATCCGGAGTGTGGACAGGTTAATCACTCAGCCCCCAGAGGCCAGCTAGTCACTATATCAGATAACAGCTGGGGGAAGCGCTCAAGTAGCGCACGCAGGTAAGTAGGGGAAAATTAAAAGGCGGCCATATACATATACTCTGCAATTACACATTTGTACTCGAATTGAGGGCAGGCTCAGAGAGGGTGACAACAAAAGAAAAAATACCCAGTGACATTTGTTCAAGCGCTGATGGTAGAGCTCTTACATCACAGTAATTGTAATGTCCCTATGTCAGTGATGGTCAATTATGACACATATAAGGCCAATGACATGGGACATGTCGGAAAGATGTACCCAAGGAGCTTCATATCACTGTGCACATTAGAAGTTATTATTGATGTTAATATGTCCCATTTACCAGGGGCACTACATCCAGCTCCATATAGATGAGTAAGTCCCTGCTGTTCAAATAGGGACATATAAAACACATGGACCAAAGCCTCACGGAGACCCTCTAAGGTCACACCCAGAACGTGACCATTAAATAAAACATGCAAACAAAATCACGTCATTCAGTCCCTTAGGACACATGGTATTCAAATTGAATGCCCACTGTGCCTCTTTGCGCAAAAGGGCTATGTCAATGTCACCTTCCCGTGGAGATCTCTTGACACTCTCTATGCCCTGGAACCTGACCGCTTCCATGTTACCATCATGCATGTCCCCAACATGTCGATTGGGGTGTCTTTTCCATTTCTAATGTCAGAAAGATGCTTACCAATCCTTCATCTCAACTCACGTTTGGTCTTCCCCACGTATTGTATAGCCGCATTGGAAGGTCAACAGGTAGATAACGCCCGTGGTCTTACACTTAATGAAGGATTTGATGGAATACCCCTTCTGAGTCGTTGAGCTCACAAAGTAGGACCCCCTCAAAATAGAGGCACATGCCACACATGACTCACATGGATAGGTACCGGTTTCAGGTGCTATGAAGCCATGTTGTTTGAACCGCACTGTGGTACAGGCTGTGCACCAATCAATTAGGTAAATTTCAACTCCTTCGGAAAATTATCTTGGGATGGTCTGATATAAGATCACGTATATCAAGGTCCGACCGGAGGATTCCCCAGTTGTCTTGTAATATATCACGTACTTGTCGGTTGGCCTTGTCATATGTCCCTATAATTCTGAGCTCATTGTCCTGTTGTCTGTCAGTTTTGGGGCTTAATAATTGTTTACGATTTGAACTCGGAGAGTGGAAGTAAGCCTGTTTGATAACGTCTTGTGGATAACCCCGTTTAGTAAACCGAGTTCTCAGATCCTTAGCTGCCTTCTGAAGTCTCCCAGCTCGGGGCAATTGCGCTGTGCGCTCAAATATTGTCCCTTTGGTATTCCTTTTTTTAGGGTTAACGGATGTCCACTCTCCCATCGCAACAGATTGTTAGTAGCCGTCTTTTTGCTAAACATATTTGTAACAATCTGCCCCCCCACTATCCAATGAAATAGACAGATCTAAGAAAGTGATGCATGTGGCATTAATGTCAGAGGTCGAAAAACAGGCCCAGTTGATTGTTATTTAGTATTATCACAAAATCCATGAACAATTCTTTGCCCCCATTCCATAATAAACTAACTAAAGAAAAATTTTGGGAAAAGGTTTCCGTCTATTTTCGTTTAATTAGAGTTCACTGCCTGCATAAAACGCTTAAAAATAAAAATTAAGCTAATTAATGGAGGGGTAGAGTTTCTGTCAACCGTGCGTGCAACAATGTATCACACCACTGTATATTGTTAGTCAGAAAGTAACATCTAGTAGAGGCCAGTCATTGCATGTACCTCAGTTACATTGACTCCAATGGTACTGGGTCCAATGTTGACCAGATGCTTACCCCCCTCTACACAGATACAAGGGTGAAATCCTGCTGAGAACTAATAACTCAATAACAGGATAAATGTTCGCCCTGAGTTTAAAGAATCCTTTGGCTAATGTGTATTGGCTCAAAGGAAACTTTAGTCATGTGACTGTGAAAACCAACAATCCGTGAAAAGAAATGTTTCACAGTCCCCGAGCTTATCTGGACCCACTCAAGGGACTCACTATACTTCTGTATGGGTAAATACTGAACCCAGGACATGTGCTCTTCCTGAGTCAGATTACCACACAGGTGATGCGGTGCCAAAAACACAAGTCTATTGTGTAGATGTCACAACCCTAACCTGCCTCCCCCTCCATTAATTGCCTGTTTGTTCCCATTCCATAATAGGAACACATCGCCTATGTACCTGATCCATAACAGCATCAGTGACATAAAATTGGCTATGGATTTGTTAAAGACAACTTCTCTTTCCCACCAGCCCAGGTAGAGATTGGCATATGGAGCACATGGACTCCCCATTGCCACTTCCTTGAGCTGGTGGAATATCTGCCGATCAAAAAGGAAGACATTGTGTGTCAGCCACAAATTCATTCACTTCCAAAAGAAACACATTATGTCTCTTCAAATGGTCCCCTCTTTGTTGAAGAAAGGCAGATATAACTCGACATTCCATACCATGGGGTATCGAGCTATACAAGGCCTCAGCATCGAGGCTAGCCAGCCATGTACCACTATCGCAGTGTATACCCTCCAATCTATTGAGAATGTCCATAGTGTCTCTGGCATATGAAGACAGACTGGTCACAAAAGGCCTCAGCACAATATCAATATATGTGCTGACATTAGCCGTGAGGCTGACTATGCCTGAGACAATTGGACGACCCTTCAGTGGTAGCCCTCCTTTGTGTAGTTTGGGCGGGCTATAGAATGTTGCCAGTATAGGGAACGCTGGCAGAAGATACTCCTGTTCGTTCTTACTGATAAGATTCGCCTCATAGGCCCTGTCGAGAATCTGAGACAGTTGTTTTTTAAAAACTGGCGTTGGATCATTAGACAGCAGTCTATATGTCATTGTGTCGTTCAGGATCCTGAGACACGTCTTGATATTGTATATGGTCTAGAGCGACAATGTTCCCCCCTTTATCGGAGGGTTTGATAACAATCGAGGTGTCTTGTTCAAGTGCTTCCCTTTCTTTCCTATTCAGATTGTCAGGGCCTGATCTAATGTGTTCTAAATGGTGCAATTTATCTGTAACCACTAAGACAAAGGCATCAATAGGGGTATTGTCCTTTAGTGGAGGATATTTTCTAGAAGGCATTCTGAGACCAGTAAAGGGACCCTCACCCACACCTCTTTGTCCTTCCACATATAAGTCGGCCAGGAGTTGGACATCTAATAGGTCTTCATATGCTATCACCAGCTCCTGGCATCTCCGCTTGTAATGGCTGAGGAAGAATTCCTTCCATTTTAATAATTTTTTCTTTTGTTGTATTCACCCTCTCTGAGCCTGCCTTCAATTCGCGTACCAATGTGTAATTGCAGAGTATATGTATATGGCCGCCTTTTAATTTTCCCCTGCTTACCTGCGTGCGCTACTCGAGCGCTTCCCCCGGCTGTTATCTGATACAGTGACTAGCTGGCCTATGGGGGCTGAGTGATTAACCCACCCACACTCCGGATTGGCCGGCTGCCACAAGCTCACACCCAGGGGGTGGGGTGTTGGGCATTTAAGCCCGCAGTTGAAGCAGGCGTGTACGGCCATTCCAGTGCCGGATACATGCTGTCCACATACCATTAGCGGCGGATAGCACGTTCTTTCTTTGCAGCCATTATTAATATCTGCTCCTGATGACAGAGGGGAATTACCCCCTCAGTAGAAATGCGTTGAGCAGCTATTAGGTTCACATGCTGAGTGGACATGGTGAACCTTTATCTAGTAGATAGTATTCCAAAGGCAGGGTGATAGTGTGTAGGGTATATATCGGCACCTAACGTCAGTAACACTATTACTAAGTGAGCGTTGCTGTAAAACACAATACAGATCGCTGACATACTGCCTAAAACCTCACTGGTATAGACTGGGCTGTTTACTGCCTCCAAAAAGACACTAGAATCTAAATGACTTAAATATAAAAACATCTTTATTACATGATTAAATATAACATAACTTGATTATCAGAGATAAAAACTACAGTAGAAAAAATATGGTTCCCCTGAGGGACGGTATGGCACTACATTATTATTCTATAAATATTGTAACAAGGGAAGTCCGTAATATAAAGTCAACAATAGACAAATCCCGTATATATTAAATGGATACTCACTAGTCACTACCTATTATTAAAGTGCAAGTGCCGGGACAAAAAAGTCAAACAGGTATCTAATTCAAAAGGAGAGGGGCTCCCACCCAGATAACCCAATACAACTAATAAACCACAAATAACATAGGCTACATACCCATCATGTTATGAAGAACCTCAAGAGAAACGCACACCCCAACTCACGTTTCAGCGAAGCCTTCCTCTGGGCTGTTTACTAGCATGGCTGGTCGTGATTGCTGCTCTTTGTAGCAGCTGATAGGTAGCTGAGGTGTATACCAGTGTGGAAAACTACCTGGCTGACACACTGTTAAGCCTCATTCACACGTCAGTGTTTCACGGACGTTTGCTGTACATGTTCTCCACAGACAGCACACGTCCCCATTCATTTTAATGTGTGTATTTAGACATCAGTGTTTTAGCACGGTCAGTGTTTTTAGCACGGATGCACGCTCTATTTTGTCCATGTTCACGGATCCATCATGTCCATTATAGTCTATGGGTCTGTGAAAACCACAGATGCCATCCGTGTTGCATCCGTGTTTCACTGATCATTAAGAAGAGATGCTTTGAAAATAAATTTTCAGCTTTTCTGTGTCAGGGAAACACGGATAGCACACGGACAGCAAAAAAACGGACCCACGGACACAACACGGATCCTTCACGGACAGCTTCACGGATGCGTCACTGACCACCTGCTCACAGATTTGAGCATGACACGGATGTGTGAATGCATCTTTAGTGTATCCTTATACCTTATGGGGAGCAAAAGGATTGAGGGGAATATTTATAGACATACCTCTGATTAACTATTGCACCCTAGCCTGCATTTGACGCTTTAGGTGGACTGTACTGCCCTATATTTTGGTATTGAATCCTCAATAAAGTTAGTTTTTGTTTTATTTTAACGTTCGTTACCAGGCTGAGAATTCATGATTTGTATGACCTTAATTTAACCCTAGAGTTCCGATCAGGGCTTCTTCTGTCATAAGGAAACACTGATTTACAGATATATTTTCTGATTTGCACTTGCAGGGACAAGGTTGACCAAAGTTTACGTGTGACACAATGTAAACGTTCTTGAATGCAAGCTGAATGGGAAGTAAAGACTGGAAACTCGTACTGTGGTCATATCCTGACATCTAGTGGCTGCTTGGTAAAATGACAAGATATACTCAAAGAATAATGCATTGAACACAAGACCATGATTTTTTAAAATAATTTATTGTCAGTAAGAAAGACTGGCTAATGGTAGTTTTCAGTAAAAACCTTTACAAGACCATTGCATCACAAATATACAGACACCATAAAAACCGTGTCATGGTGATTTTGGTTCTAAACAGGTATGCAGTGGGTCCCCATTTCACTTTCCAAGAAGGGAAAAAAAATCTAAAATACTCTCCGATAAAGATATCTCTTGCTGTTGTTTTGCAGCATCAGGCTTACTCTCAATTATATACAGTTGTTACTGCAAATGTACCTGCAAATTCAGAAGTCAAAACCTCAGTGGAATAGAGATACAGTAAAGCCCTGGGTATTGGAACAATATGCTAACCTAGTAGAAAGGACAAACCTTGAAATAGTTCATGGTTAAAAAGGAAAAGAAATCCACAAAATATCTACAAAATCTAGTTAATGCTATTGAAATCAAAGCTGTACATTACATTTACATTTGGAAAAAAAAAACGTTACAATTATGGTTCACACTTTATAAATACAGATGTCATGCTACCATGATGCAGTGGTATGTTCTATTAAAATGGCAAACATTAAAAACATAAGAAACAAAAAAATATAAGAACTAAAAACATGGAGTGGAAATAGCCTACCCAAATGGTCTATTTGTCCTCATGATTGAATATCTGGGAATGAAATACATTGTACACACTACTCTGACTTGGCATGACGCACTGCGGCTATACCATATAGATGTCATCAAATTTTTATTTTTTCATAAAAGCAACAAAGTAACACTACATAAAACAAAACAAAAAAGAATAAAAGATGAAAACAAAATAATAATACATAATGAAAAGATATAACTTTACTATGAAATGTTGAAGCTGACAGATGTCCAGGCACTTTTTATGGTGTTAAACTTCTGTGTGATGTTGGGAATCTAGGGAAGGAATTGTCACATCTTGAAAGTGTCCATCGTCTCCACTCTCATAGTCACTTATCATGGCCTCAGACTCCATTTCACAGCATGCAGACACATCAGTGCATGAAGCTGCGGAAGTGTATCCTGACATGGACATGTTGTCCACCATGGGGACTTGAAAGTCTCTACTGTACCCTAACATGTAAGAAGCAGCATAAGGCTCTCTGTAACTATTGCCATCTCCGTTGGTGGAGGTTTGAGGTTCTGACTTACTCACTGGATATTGGTGATGTGGAAGGTACTTATTCAGGTTGAATCTCTGACTACTTTTTGTTGATGAACCCAAGCTGCCTATAGTTGTCAGCTCACTTGGTGGCTGCATGGAATCAAACTGTTCCGCATACTCAGGTGGCAGAGGTGGAAGTTCGTCTGACAATGGAAAGTCTTCCGGTGGAGGTGGGAAGTCACTCTCTATGTCATAGCCACCAGGGTAATAATCTGTATCAATGGCATTTGGGTCCGTGTACTGAGGAGCAGGTTCTTCAACAACTTCATAATGAGGGTATTCCTGAATATCCGGCAGTTGGACACTAGGCATCCAGTCTGAAGTATCCCAGTGATAACCTGTACAGACACAGACAAAATGTATACGAGTAAATAAAAATACAACAGTAGGACGAAAAGCACATATAGACATATAAAAGAATGTATTATCATGCAAAGCTTTACTTTAACCAAAAAAAGCTGACATGATCATTAGTCTAAGGTCCTCCCCATTAAATCCGTCCTTCTATGAATATGTAGTTGGGTTGTCACCTTCTGAAAAGACTTATATAAATCTTTTCCATAGTTTCAGAGCCATATCTATTAACCCCTTAAGGACCGGGGGTTTTGGGATTTTTGCGTTTTTGTTTTGCGCTCCCTGCCTTCCAAAAGCCATAACATTTTTATATTTCCGCTCACATAGCCATATGACGGCTTGTTTTTTGTGGGACAAGTTGTACTTTTTAACGCTGCCATTTATTTTTGCATGTGATGTAGTGGGAAACGGGAAAAAATTCCAAATGGGGTAAAATTGCAAAAAAAAAGCAATTTCACCACAGTTTTACGGGTTTTTAAATTACAACGTTCGATTTGCGATAAAACTGACTGGTTAATTTTATTCTTCAGGTCAGTACGAATCCGGAAATACCTAATATGTATAGTTTTTCTTGCGTTTTGATAGTGAAAAAAAAATTTAAAGTGGGAATTTTTTTATTTTATTTTTTTGTCGCCATGTTTTGACCCCTATAACTTTTTTGTAATTATGCGTACGGAGCAGTGTCAGGGCTCATTTTTTGCGGGGCAATCTGAACTTTTAATTGATACCATTATGGGGTGCGTATGATGTTTTGATCACTTTTTATTCATTTTTTTTTAGGAAATGAAGCGTCCAATTATGGCGAATTAGCCATTTGGACGCTTTCTTTCCGTTTTAATGTTTACCGTATGGTGAATATTTTTTAATATTATTATAGTATGGGCGTTTTCGCACATTGCGACACCCATTATGTGTAATTTTCTTATTTTTTTATTTATTTTATTTTCATTTTGGGGAAAGGGGGGTGATTTGAATTTTTATATTTTTTTTATTTTATTTTTTAAACTTTTTTATTTTTTTTTACCACTTTCTTATAGTTCCCATAGGGAACTATAAGATGCAATCATCAGATTGCTATTCTCATATATTCCAATGCAATAGCATTTGAATATATGAGAAAATCGCATATTTCCTATGGAGCCTATTATAGTCATAGGCTCCATAGGAATACTATGTAGTAACCTAGGTTTCATTCACAGAAACCTAGGCTACTACATGCATGCTCCGGCTCCCCCTTGTGGCCATCAGGGGAGCCGGAGCACAAACCGAAAGTTTCACTTTCGGTTTTTGCGCGATCAGATGCCGTGATCAGGATTGACCACGGCATCTGAGGGGTTAAATGTCCGCGATTGGCATCGCTGCCGGTCACGGACATGAGCTGCGGGTGTCAGCTTGATGAATCAAGCGTTTACCCGCAGCTCATGCGCCCGCTCCGTGCGGGAGCGGGCGCCATCTTTAAAGTGCGGACGAAGGGCGTACATGTACGCCCTTCGTCCTTAAGGGGTTAATGGGCAGTTGCTTGAAAACAAATATGGCCTCTATTCACATTCTCCAAGGGGTTGTCACCCATCTTTCATATGTCATTGAAAGCAAAATTTGCCTGCCCCAGCAGCAATACTGGACATCACCCTTTAAAGGGGCGGGAAATTGTAGCTATACTGGTTGTCAACTAGGTTTCCAAGACAGAGAATCAAGATACAGCGGAGAAGAATTTTGAATATCTTTCTTGACATGAGAAATGCTTTTCCCATTAGAAGAGGAGACTTAAAATCTATAAATTATATTATGAATATTATTAAGAGGACCTTTCATCTGGAAAAAAAATCTGAACTAAGTATCATGATATGTAGAGCGGCGCCCAGGGATCTCACTGCACTTACTATTATCCCTGGGCGCCACTCCGTTCTCCCGCTATGTCCTCCGGTATCTTTGGGGACTTGGTTATACTGGGCGGAGACTGCCTGACTTGGTTATACTGGGAGGAGACTCCCCTTGCTCTCCTGGGCGTCTCCTTCTCCCAGGCTGTAGCTCTGTCCAATCACAGCGCAGAGCTCATAGCCTGGGAGAAGGAGACGCCCAGGAGAGCAAGGGCAGTCTCCGCCTAGTATAACCAAGTCACAGAACATACCGGGGGGACATAGCAGGAGAACGGAGCTGCGCCCGGGGATAATAGTAAGTGCAGGGAGATCCCTGGGTGGCGCTCTACATATCATGATACTTAGTTCAGAATATTTTTCCACATGAAAGGTCCTCTTTAAACAGTCAGCTCTCTAGACACGTTTCGCAATACTTTTCTTCTCTGTGATATAACAATTCAGGAGCAACTTTCCTCTATGACTAAGAAATTAGGAACTGGGTGTTACCTACAGGAGGTGTATCCATACCCATTTAGTCTGAGAGTATCACACTGTGCAGGGGCGTACCGTTTTAACAAGGAGAATGGCTGTACTCATTTGTCAAATTTTATGCATTTTGTAGGCCTAGGCCCAGAAGAGGCAAGTCTGAGTGTAGTTCCCCATCTGAAAAAGCCACCTTTCCATTTGGTAGATGGGACCGACACAATTCTGATCAAAGAGTTGCAAATTCTCATGTATACTAAATAGTGTTGAGCGAAGTTTTAAAAAGTTTGATTCGGTTGCTTAGCCGAATTTCACAAAGAAATTGGCTTAGTGATGAATTACTTAATCACGAAACACATTTCTTTTGGGGGGCGCAATGGCGGGGAACACGCAGGTCTGCGTGGTGACGTCATATGTCACTGTTCATGATATTTTGCACAATTAAGATGGCCGTGGCGTTTCGACCTCTTCATGCTCCAATAGATGAGGTGAGTAGGTTTTTGGGGTTTTTTTTAACCACGTTTCAGGGAAAATTGATTTGTTCAAAGCACGAGGAAATTCAGCAAATCAAAGTTTTCCTGAAATTCGGATCAAATTCCACTTCAGATACTTCAATTCGCTCAACCCTAATACTAAGTATAGCACTAATGCAATGGAGCAGTGTGCTGCTGCACATAGGGGGAGAGTTATCAAAACTGTTGTAAAGTAGAACTGGCATAGGCTACTTTCACATTCTCATTTTGTGCGGATCCGCCATGGACGGATCCGTTCAGATAATACGACCGTCTGCATCCGTTCAGAACGGATCTGTTTGTATTATGTGTAACATAGCCAAGACGGGTCCGTCTTGAACACAATTGAAAGTCATGGGAAGACGGATCCGTTTTCTATTGTGCCAGATTGTGTCAGTGAAAACCGTTTGGCCAGCGGAATGGAGACTGAACTGATGCAAACTGATGCATTCTGAGCGGATCCTTTTCCATTCAGAATGCATTAGAATGCAAACTGATCCGTTTTGGACCGCTTGTGAAAGCCCTGAATGGATCTCACAAACGGAAAGCCAAAACCTGAGTGTAAAAGTAGACTTAGTTGCCCATAGCCACCAATCAAATTCCACCTTTCTTTTTCCAAAGGCGCTCTGAAAAACGAAAGGTGGAATCTGATTGGCTGCTATGGGCAACTAAGCCAGTTCTACGTTACACCAGTTTGATAAATCTCCTCTATAGTGTTTGTTTTAACATATCAGCTATAGTAGTGTGCACCTGTACTTTAATCATATTGTTAGGAGGTACTGGTCTAACTTTTTATTTTTTGTCTTTTTTATTCAAAAATCTCTAAAAAAAAAAAGGATTAACAGAACAACAGAGTTCTGAGAAAAAAGTTGCTCCAGAATTGTTATTTCATGGGCGACCCACACTGGAAGGTCTCTGGATCTTGTTAGTCAGTAAGAAGGACCAGTTTGAAGGTGTCAGTACTTTGGTCTGTGAATAGCTAACACAGCAATGTTCTGGGATATAGTACATCACACACATAAAACATACAATAACACAGCAACACACTGTGCAGACCACACTGCCGAGTACACAAGGCTGCAAGTGAAGGTTAAATAAAAAGCAGCAACAAATTGCAAAATAACAAAGTTGAATGATTAGTATCAAGTACACAGCAACATGCAGTCACCTCTTGAATTCCTGACTTCAGAAAGTGCAAAAGACTCTTTGAAGGCAAAATTGAAAAGAATAGAAAATACAATACATTAGAAGTCGGCAGACACATGTTTAAAGGCACAGCAAGTCATTCCCAAAAGCAGGTCAGATATTTCAGTTTCTGACCTATGCATTGCACTGATCTAACACTCACACAGGGGTACAAAGAAAAGTGGGGGCCTACAGGAAAGGTCAAAATGGGCCTTCATAGAGGTGTTGGGGTTCAACCAGTTGAATAAGCATAGTGTAATCTCTGACCGCTTCTATTCTCCCCTGCTTGGTACAAATGCAGATCCAGTGGTGAGAAGGAGCCCAGGTACGCAGTATCATGAGCAGGGGGATGGGGTTAGCATGAGCAGAGGCCCCCTCTCCACAAGCCCCATATAGTGATCATGATGAATGCTCTTTGAGCATACTTCTGTATAATGCCTGGGTTCATGTTGCCGGTTTCATATCAGTGTTGGAGGTGCCACTTGGAGCATTTGCTGTAAAATGCTGGTATCAAAATACGCTCAAAACTTTGCACCAGAAACTCTGCATGTTCCTTAGGAATTAGGCCATTAATATCTGATTGTTGGGGGTCTGACTTCGGACACACCAGCCGATCAGCTGTTTGAAGAGCCTCTGGCACCCTGGTAAGGGCTACGTCCTCCTTGTAGCATACAATGTATACAGCTGTGCTTGGTGTGGCAGCCCAGGCCCATTCACTAAACTGTAGAGAAGCCACGTGACTGACGAACGTGACATCACTGATCTAGGAAGCATACGCAGCACTGAGCATGATGGTCTCTTCAAACAGCTGATCAGCAGGTGTGTCAAGAGTCGAGCTCCCATCAATCAGATATTGATGACCTATCCTGAGGACAGGCAATCAATATTGAACTCCCAGGAAACTCCTTTATTAGGCCATCAATAAGTTCATTAAGGTGTAGAACATAGGCTGTAACGACTCCTGGCTACATGGGTTTAGGTACCTTTACATGAGCCGACTGTCGCATAAATTATTGTTAAATCGAGCGAAACTGCATGAATGATAGATTTCTCATTGGTGCGATTGTTTGTGTGGCACAAAAATCATCGTTGAACGTTAATGATTTCATATGTGTAAATGGGAATTGTTCACTGCAAGTACAATTACAACTACATTAGTGTAAATGCAACAGTCTGCTTTACAAACGCTGGAATATGTGATCAAAATAATGATTTTGTGAACAATCGGCGCATCTAAAGGGTCATTGTTGAAACGTTCACTACACCAAGAAACGACTCGTTCGTCGCTCAATCGTACCGATCATCCTCTCGTGTAAAGGTACCTTAAAGGTTATGTACACCTTCGGAGGCAATTTTTGTTTATGATTGCATTTTACGCATTTTTCGTTAAAAATCTTTTTTTTAATTGGCCTTTATTAAAAATATTGAGCCATTCTGTCAAAAAGGTTTTTTTTTCTAGCTGTGTGACTGGTACTTTCACTTTGTGCAGGTCGAATAATAACCCTTATCTCTAAACTATTAAGACACTTAGTTAAGCCACATTCTTATCAGGAAGATAAGAACTGAGCTATAATGAGTGTTTATAATGTCAGAGAGCAGAGATAAGGAGTCTGTCTGCTCCTGATCTGATGGAAAAGACAGCTAGTAGTGCATGTCAGCTCTGTACACAAAAAAGGATTCCATATTGTTAATAAAGACCAATTAAAAAAAAAAAATTAGCTCAAAATGAGTACAATGCAATAATAAATAAAAAAATTACCCCCAAAGGTGTACATAGCCTTTAAGACGAGTAACTGATAAATGCTTTGCACATAACATAGGAACAGTAATGTAATCTACCATGGGAATGTTTTCCATAATGACTGCCTCTTTCACGGCATCCGATATAAGATGAAGAAGTCAAGAAAAGTCCAGATGGCTACTAGTGGAAGCTCAAGATGTTGCACCTTAGGTGAGCTTGCGCTGTGGAGTTTATTCCAGTTGAAATGGCAGCTCCAATGTGTTCGCTGACAAGCTAAGGATTTGTATCAATTTATTTATTTTACAGTCTCCGAACAAATTAACGGAGCATCTGTTACACCATCCTCCGAGTATAGTTTTCAGTGATTTAGAAGCACAACTTTAAATCTTACTGGAAATGAACAGTCATACACGGTAAATACACAACCATATGACATCTCATCAGAAAAACGTTTTTCTTTACCTATGGCAGATTCAGTGAAAAGGCAGTCATGTGGAAACATTGCCATATATACAGTAGCATACTAGGCAAATAAAACCGACCTAGGCAAAGACCACATAATAATAGGAAGTAAAGGCAATATATACAGAAATGAGCAACAATGTTATCACACTGACGAACAGGCATCCATATAAAGGCATGCGCATTTGTCCTATACAATAAATTAGGCAGCCAGAAGGTAAAGCACAGCAATAGTATCACGTACACATATATACCTTCATGTTCCACCGAGTCAACAACAGCATTGACAAGGTGTATTACTGTCACAATGGAAGCTTGTAAAAGGTAAGAAGAAAAAACACATTAAAACAAGCCTATAGGTAACTGTACAAGAAATGACATCGACCATACTCTAGCCTACTATCACAGAAGATGTAACTCTAGTTTTACGCGGGTTGTACGGATATTTAAAGGGGTTATCCGAGTGTTAAATACTAATGACCTATCCTCAAGATAGGTCATCAGTATGTGATCGGTGGGGGTCTCAAGCACAGAAACCCCTCTGATCGGCTGTTTGATGCAAAGCTCAGTCCATTGGATATCAGCTGTGCTTGGTATTGCAGCTCAGCGCCATTCAATTCACTGCGCCTAAGCCATAAGAACGGAGCTCCACGGTTTCTTCAAACGGCTGATCAGCAGGGCTGACCCCACTGATCAGATACTGATGACCTAACCTCCGGCACTCCAGCTGTGGTGAAACTACGACTCCCAGCATGCTCCATTCATTTCTATGGAGTTCTTAGAACAGCCAAGCAAGTGTCCATCTTGGGAGTTGTAGTTTTACCACAGCTGGAGTGCCGGAGGTTAGCCATCACAGGCCAATGCTGAGAATAGGTCATAAGTATTAAACACTTGGAAAAAACCCTTAAATTTTTTTTTTTTGCTGAGCCATGTCAGCAGGGATGGGAAGTAAAGAAACCAGTGGGGATTCTGGGAAGTGTCGTAACTGGAGATTCAGGGGATCAGTATGGTGACTTTCACTTCTTTTATTATTTGAAAGCATTCTGAGCTTTTTTATTTTAAGTGACACATTCTTTTCAATTACTTTTCTGGATCAGAATCTTGAGTAGGCCTTAAAAATGGAATGGACCAATTTTAATTTTTGTTTCATCTTTCTGTAGGATAGGATGCAACTATCTGGTTGGGGATGGAGATGGTTATCCCTCCTTCCATCTCATCCATTATCCATTAATGTTTCTTGTTCTTTTTGGTATGGATGATGAGGGAAGAGAACAGAATGGCGTCATTTTATTACACAGATTCCTATTGAAGAGCATAGGTGACATTTCTATAAATCACAAACAGCGAGAAAGGAAAACCTACCAAAATAATCCTGTGATAATGTATGACATCAACAAACAAAATGTGACGGAGAACAGTATGTCTATATTCAGAACAGGTCGGCTTCTGATGGAAAAGGTATCTGATTATGTAATGTGGGGGCACAGGTCTGGGTGATGTGTTACAGGCGGGTACACAATACACTATGGGGCCAAGAAGCAAAGAATTGGACACTGAATGTAAAAAATAAAAAGACGCAGCGCTTCCTAGGGTGATATCTTTAGGGTACAGCCCGATGGTGCTGCTAAACGCACGCGGCCAAGCCACACCACCATCCCGACAACCAATGGCTGCAAATTTTACTGCAAGCTTGTTCGACCATAGGATGTTGTGGGTGGACGTGGTTTGGCCGCAGTGGCAAGAGGAGCTATCCAATTACCCATGTGTCAGACGCAGACCTATGTAGGGCATGTAGATCTCACTCGGTTTTGAGTTCTGGGTGCTGCAACCTCTGGATTATCGCTTTGGGATAGAATCTTCAGCTGGAACAAAAGTTACCAAACTTGCTATGTGCAAAAAACTTCAGATGTGGTGTGCTTCCCATATACAACTCCAGTAATACTGGATGATGTGCTCAAGAAATGGAGCTTTATGGTTAAAAACAAATACAGTAGATATAACCACAGGAGCATTTCTCAGTGGCAACATGTTGGGAGTGATAATCCTTTCCACAGGTCAGAAAAATGCATATTTGGGGTCATTTACAAAGACCTGCTTTTAATACCAGTCTTTGGTTCCCCCCTGTACTGTCTAATTTATTACAAGACATGAGCCCCATCATAGATCAGGTGCACCTCTGGCAGTCCGTGCACCTGGAGTAAAAACCACTGTTTTCAGGCGTAAAAGAGCCAAAGTCCTGGCCCCGCTTCTGGCCCCCAAGCACCGAGGAGAGCGTAAAAAGCATGTTTAAAAAGTTGCAAAAAGGGGTCTTGTGACATTTTTTACACCAAAAACTGTCATAAAAATGTTTGTAAATGACCCCTATCATCTGGAGTTTTTTGCATACAGTATATCCGTGCATGCTATCATATTATTAACAGATAACTGTCCAGAGGCAACTGACCTACAGGCCTTGTCTGGCTGGAGGCAGCTATGGAAATTACTGAGCTACCTGCACCCCACTGATTCTGGAACCCCCGAGTTACTGGACACAGCATAGCTTGCTGTAAAGCTGCCATTCATTGCTAGGGGAGTTCCGAAAACAGCGGAGTGCAGGCTGCTCAGCTAATTCCATAACTCTGCCTCCTTTGCTGGCATTTACTTATGTCAGGCATGAAATGTTGGGATATGAATACCCTTTTAAATATAAAAATGACCTCTATTACTCACATAGACGTACAGAATAGGTACCACCATACCTGATAAACCCAGCAGCACAGTATGTTTGTAACATAGTTGAATACAGTACATATACAGGTACTAATAGAACTATAGTTTGGCTAAAGGTTCATCCGTCAAGTAAGAATCACTGTTTTACCATAACAGCAGTGATGGGTGTATAAGGGGGTACACATGGTGATCTTGGTCACACAACAGTGCCTGTGGACTATGAGACAATACTGATATAGGCCACAGTGGCAGGATGCAGGACCTTTTGTTAAACTGCCCTCCTGTGCCCTGCCAACCACATAAGTGCCAGGTTGTCATCCTGGCTCGGTAACATTCTTTAAAAGGAGCAGGCTGTTTTGATGGAGGCCCCTTCTTTCCTCTTGGTGGTGGAGGCTCCTGGGCATGGACCCTGGGTGCATCCTATAATTCGGTCCTGCGGATTGCACATTAATGGGTGGCATGGCTGCAGTTTTGTGGTATGGTATATGATCTGTCACTGGCTGCTTCAGCTATATTTTCTATGTAGCTGACCAGTGTCTTACCAAAAATATGGAGGGATTCTTCTTCTCAAGTCAATCGCACTTCCAACAGAAACTAGTATTCCAATATAAATCTGTAACGCCCCAGAGTGGAATTACCACTTCTGCACCTTGCTACTATCTCTAATGGGCTAATATAATGTCATTTTATGTATTTATTCTGGGTCCTGTGCATTTCTATTTGGTCATGTAATTGTTCATATGCAATGTGCCTGGTTCGCCAGCAAGTGGCAGTGTAAATGGCAGAGCTACAGTTACATAGAATGGAGCTTTCCATTCCATTTCAACCCCCTCTGTGGAGAAGTGGGCGAGTACTTCACATCCACACAATTGTTACCTTATGTAGGATGGTTATTGTGGTACTAGTAGTCCGTTGCTGGCATCTTCCATTGTATGCATTGTTTTGCTGTTGATAAGCAACGGACTACAAGTGCAGGATGTTTAACACCACGTTTTCTAATGGTTTGTAGAGTACTACTTCCTGCAGGAAGGCTGGGGATCAGTTCTAGTTAGTCTCGCTTAACCCCAGCTAGGGGAAAGCTGTGCCCAAGCCAGCCAGAGCAACCTCAGCTCTGCTGGCTATGGAGGCCGAAGCTTAGAGCCCCAGGAGCCAGGAGGAAAGTTCCCTGGCCCAATCTAGAGACAGACCATACAAAGTAAGCGTTGTGCACTGCATACAGCCTGTCAGTACAGCAGATCCTGGGAGAAACAGATGTAGCGGAGATGAGTTTGCCTGTCAGTTTTAATGCTAAAGCCTGCTGGGACCAAGACAGCGTCTGTAAACCGTGTTTAAGAACGTTTATTCAAGTAAAGCTGCTGTTCAACTTCATCTCAAGGTCTGGACTCAATCTTTCTTTCAAATCACTCAATTTCCCCCCCCTATTTATTGCTTCGGAGTCAAAGCCTGGGGTCCAGCCGTATCCAGGTAGGAGCACCGTGACACACCTAAAGAGACAATTTAAGCCGCACTGCACCACTCGGCATTCCTATACCTGGGTCGCATTACAAAGAGGGCCCTAGGGGGAGGTGCCCGCTGCATATCTATCTTATCTATCTACCTATCTAGTATCTATTTATCTCTATTTATCATTACTCTATCTATCTATCTATCTATCTATCTATCTATCTATCTATATTTTATCTATCTATCTATCTATCTATCTTTTTATCTATCTATTTATCTATTCTAGCTATCTTATATCTATAGTTACCAACTATTATATCTATCTATTATCTGTCTATCTATCTTTTTATCTACCTATCATTACTATCTAAATCTATCTATCTTTAATTTATCTATTTATATATCTTTACTCTATCTAGCTATCATTTATCTATCTATCTATCTATCTATCTATCTATCTATCTATCTATCTATCTATCCATCCATCTATCAATCATTACTATCTAGCAGTTGCCCACAGTAATGGTCTTAAGAACGAGCATTTGACTGTAGATAAGCTTGTTTCTCATTTTCTCTGCACTAGTTTTCATAGTGATCTGCAGTATCGGATACTCTGTGGAGAGGTGTAACTAATTGGAGCCATAGATGTAGAGATTCCCTGATACTGTCTGATAAGGTTCATGCATATACTGTATGTTATATGGGAATCATGTCTTTCAATGATAACACAAGTCATAACTATTACATATCTAGTGAAAACAAATAATTTGTGCATATTCAGTAAACATTGAGACTGATCCGATTTCTGCTGGTCTGAATCCCTGGACCGTCATCACAGATGCAAATATTATAAATCACCAGATCACGGTCATGTTTATTTCTATGCCGACCTTAAAGGGCTTGTCCACCCCTTTTATACTGATGAACTATTCTCATGATAGGCCATCAATATCTGATCAGCGGGGGTCCGACACCCCGTATCACACTTGCAGCAACCATCTCTATCCACTACACAATAAACGGAGCAGTGGAGGTAACAGCCGGTAAACAGATATTGATGGCCTGTCCTAGGAGAACACATGAATGTAAAAGGAAGGGGATATCCCTTTTAAGATATTATTCATTATCATTTATTAATATTTATACTTAAAAAAATAAAGTAATCACCATACACAATCACAAAACACAGCACCGGGAATCACAATACTTCACATGGACTGGAAATGGAAAAACAAAAGAGAACTATGTACGGTATATAAAGTTATGAGAAACCCAACGAAGTAATGAAGGAAGCAGCATCGCATTCTTATAACTGTTATGGTACTCGGACAAATGTACTCTCTCATATATCTAGGACCCAGTTCTTATAGGTCAAAGTGATATATAATACTAAAATGTTTCTAAAAATCCAAATTAAGCATTAAGCATGGGTAAATGATGTGAAAATCTATATCGCTTAGGGACATGGAATAAATTTAGAACTGAGCAATAAGTAGAGAGTACTAAAATCTGCTAGAAAACCACTATGAGGTAGAGAGCCCAGATTGTTTCCATACACCTCATGACTCCTGAGCAATGCAGTTCTGCTACATCTGCTCTAGGGCCATGGTTAGGTTGTTCTTTGTAATATGTATATATAGACAGTATATATTTATATATATAATTTGCATCTTTAACTGCTTCCTTTATTACAAATTCCATCAAACTTACAATGAGCCCCTTGTCAAACTCTGCTCTCGCTCAGGGGTGATTTGATCCATATAGGAACTGTGGCCGCAGCATGAGAAAGAAAGGAGACATCTTTACGAAAGACCCACAAGAAAAGGCAACTTCTGCCTTAAAGTAGTTTTCCAATCAATAACTAATATCATCCATCACAAGGATAGGTGATAAATGTAGGATCCATGGGGTTACGACCTCTGGGACACCCACCAATCATGAAACGTGGGTCCTCAAGTCCCCTGTGTGAATGGAGGGGTCGTGTGCATGTTTCGTCATTGCTGTTTTCACTTCTAAGGCTGTAGAAATGCTATAAACTTGTCATTTTTCATAGTTCAGCAAGTGATTACAGAAGCAGAGCAAGCATTACTGCATGATTAACAGCAAAGCCTTTAAGAAGGAAAGTAAGAAATGAGGTTGCATCTGTTCTTGTGTGCCAGCATTTAACCTTAACAAGAAGGTCTAATTAACAAGTAATCAAGACGAGTAGCTCTTATACAAGAGCCTGTATACCGCTGAACTGTAAATCATCATTCTGTCACTTCACTTGGAGTCTTCTTAGCATAATGTCTATGAGGTCTCTGAAATTAACCTCAAAACACAAGCTCTAAAAGCTTGAACATGAGGTATGGGGCGTATGGCTCCAAGATGTGGCCCACTTCATTCTCAGGATCGGTGGGGGATCATTAGGATAGGTAATTCATTTTTGACTGATGTAGGTCTGAACCTCAGCACCCTACTCATTAGCAGAATGAAGAAGCTGAATTTCTCCAGCAGATCCTACAGCCCTTTCATTGTTTACACAGCACAGTTTCTTGTCCATATGGGTGACTGCGCCTGGTATGGCAGCTCAGTTCAATCCAAATCAATGGGACAGACACAGTACCAAGTACAGAATCACTATTATGTACTGCAACGGGCCTGTGTACACAATGCAGGGGCCGCAACACATTTTACTGATCAGAGGAGTCTTAGCAATGAGACCATCACCAATCACTGATAACCTAAGGATAGGCCACCACTGTTTAAGTTCCATAAAACCCCTTAAAAGGGTATTCTCATCTTGTAAAGTTGTAGGGTAAAGTTAAGCCTCTAGAACCCCATCAATCTTGAGAATGATGGGGTTTGCAGCCTTTTTAAACAAGTGATGCCTCAACTCTATCCATCTTCCGGTCCTGGCACTGTTTACTTCCAATTGGCTAGGAACATGGTCACATGCACCATTACAGTCAATGACTGGCTTCAGCGGTGACATACTGCTTGTGGCCACATCACCGCTGAAGCCAATCATTGTCTGCAGCAGCGCATGTGACCATGGCCATAGCCAACCAGATGTAAACAATTAGGGGACCCGCAATATGGAGAGAGTGAAGGCAGTGTGGACCAATGGTGCAGTAGGTATGTATCTTTGGTCTCAGGGGCCATGCTGCGGGAACCTGTAAAAAGCATTTTTACTGGAAAAACCCTTTAAAGTAGCACTCCCACAATTTTTTTAAATTGTGGCAGTTATTTTAATTTAGTGCTGTTTCCCCTTTACTCCTTCTGCCTGCACAGGTGGTGGCCAGTAAAACATAGGACACTGCTCTAAATCAACACAGTGGCCCCTTCATTCTCAGCATTGGTGGGGTCCTAGAATTTAGACCGCCTTCACTTTACAAGATGGGAATACCTCTTTGAGTGTTTGAATGCTTCTTGATGGTGCCACTAAAATTATCCCAATACGTTATTAGCTTTTCACCTTATACTTGATGAAGTTCAAAAAAATACAATACTAGGGGACATTGAGCTTCACCAGAGAAGGGCACAATTTTAAGACATTTTCTGTCACATATATTTCGGGATCTACAAGTTTCACACAGGCCAGCTGAGTTATACTATATATCCAATGTCATATGCATACGTCTGCAAGTATAAAACCTCATACATACCATTATCATCACAGGATTCTGATTGGAAGGAACTAAGAGACTGAATCTCAGACATGCTCTCCCGAGGATTGTAGAGATGACAAGGCTTTTCATCCAGAGATTTCTTTGAAAGACATGGGTCAAGATCAACTTTAGCTGAAAGTGGAAAAAGAAGAGACAATGTCACGATGTTAAGGACACTCAATTAATAAGATCTACCTTTGATCATTTCCCAAAGGGCCCTCTGTTGATGTTCAGTTCAAGCAAAGCAGCACTAAAATATGTTTCAAAGTAACAATCGCAGAATTACTTTCAAATGAAATAGTAATTGAAATGACACAACACAGAGAACAAATCTCCAAGGCAGAAAAAAGCAATTTGGTTCAGTAGTTTGTTGAGATTACACGTGTACCACAGAGAGTATCATCCTTCGGGGGGTTATTGCCTTCTTATAAATGGGACAGAGAACACATGGATATTGTAAAATTGTAAATATCACCTCTCTGAAAACTGAGATAAGAGAATTCAGTTTCCAACCTGTGAAGAAGCCAACTTAAAAAACATCCAAACACGTCCCCAAGTCTTTTATATATAATTAAGTGTACATTTTATTGACAGACATTAGGCTTATGAATAAAGCGTAGAAAGCCACAAAACTCATAGTAAAGTGCGCAACAGTCCAATGAATTAGGAATGAGAGCATATGGGAGTAGAAAAGTTCTGATACTACAGCCAAGTCTGTAACATTTTAGGGTCTATGTCTTGGGCCCTGTTGAACAAGACTAGTCATACTAGGTCAGCTTTGAGCATTTTAAAATACTGCAATACAGAGTAGACTCATACATAGGAGGGAGGTGGTCCTGTAGAGACACTTTGCCAACTACAGAACAAAACTATTTAATGGAGGTTGGCTGGTGAAGGAGTTGCAAATCCATTTAAATATTTTGTTCCTCCATTTGCCCCACACAACGTCCTCTATCTTGAGACACCTAAGATATGAACCTAGTAAAATATCCGCCGATAAAGGAGTTCTTTACGGGGAAAAAAAATTTGTAAAAAGGGACAGAAGGGGTTAAAAATAAAAAGACGCATTATTCACTGATGCAAATCTCATCCTGCGGGTGTTCTGATGCTGCTCCAGTGACGCACCTCAACCATTGATTAGTGAGTGGACACTGGGTGCCCGGCCTCAGGTAGTGATTAGTGAGTGGACATTGGGTGACCGGCCTCAGGCAGTGATTATTGAATGGAAACTGGAAGACCAACCTCAGGCAGTGATTAGTGAGTGGACACTGGGTGACCGGCCTCAGGTATTGATTAGTGAGTGGACACTGGAAGACCAACCTCAGGCAGTGATTAGCAAGTGAACACTGGGTGCCCGGCCTCAGGCAGTGATTAGTGAGTGGACACTGGGTGACCGGCCTCAGGTAGTGATTAGTGAGTAGACACTGGAAGACCAACCTCAGGTAGTGATTAGTGAGTGGACATTGGGTGACTGGCCTCAGGCAGTGATAAGTGAGTGGACACTGGAAGACCAACCTCAGACAGTGTTTAGTGAGTGGACACTGGGTGAATGGCCTCAGGTAGTGATTAGTGAGTGGATACTGGGTGACTGGCCTCAGGTAGTGATTAGTGAGTGGACACCAGGTGACCGGCCTCAGGCAGTGATAAGTGAGTGGACACTGGAAGACCAACCTCAGACAGTGTTTAGTGAGTGGACACTAGGTGACTGGCCTCAGGTAGTGATTAGTGAGTGGACACTGGGTGACTGGCCTCAGGTAGTGATTAGTGAGTGGACACCAGGTGACCGGCCTCAGGCAGTGTTTGGCTGAGCAGGCCATTTCCCGTATGTCAAGTTGGAATCTGGATGTGGAGATGTGCCCTTTTTAAAACAATATTAACCCCCCCCTCCCCCAGAAAACTCCTTTAGCTTTTTTTAAAAAAATTGCAGGTACCTTTACAGCTTTCATTTACTTTCTGAACCTCAAAATTACGTAATTATTCCTCTGTGAAAGGACACTTTCACATGAATTTCACTATATAGGCAGGTAGGGAGAACACAATGCCCACAAATTTACTCTTTAGCCATAAATGACCTAATTTTGCTTAGAGAGAGATTTTTATCCTGGACATCTATAGCCTACCCATATGATTTGCCACAAATGCTTTGTAGGTGTGGGTCGCACCTATGAAGCTGACATCTTACAGGAGAACGATTCAAAGCAACTACTTTCTGCACACAAGTGAATGGAGAGGTGCCATGTTTATGTCTATAGACTCTAATAAGAAGAGCCATGTGCATGCACGGCCAGTTCTCCAATCAATTCTACAGGAAAAGTAGACATTAGGAATTGAGGAATAAGGGTCACAAGACTCTCATTTCTGAAAAGGGTGACGAACCTAGCGAATTGTAACATGCAATACCACAGAAACAAAGCTATGAAGTACGTAAAATATGATATCTACTCACCATCATAGTCAAAATCCCAGTTTGGTTTCTGTATGGAGTCACTGTCAGATGGTGAATTGGATGGAGGTGGAGGTGGCAGATTTGGAGCAACGCTGCAAACTGCTACTGCCTTTCTATGTCCATGTACAGAGTCTGGATTGAAAGTGCTGAACTCTGGATGCTCTGGAATGGTGGATCCCTCAAAAGAGTTTCGGTCCAGGTTATTTCTAGAGTCACTTGGAATGCTTGGAGTGTAGGATATTGGCCTGACTGGCACCTGGGGTGGAATATCTGGGTAGATATTTTTGTTCACTTTAGGATCTAAAAATGGTCGATGTAAAAATGCTGAAGTAGTCCCGGAGTGTTTGTCCTCAGCTTTCTGCTGCCTCTTCTTCTTCTTTTTAGTGGCTACTACTCGGCAGACGACAAAGATCACAACAAAACAAAAAATCCCTGCTATGAACACAATAATCCCAATGACCTCAGCCAGGCTAATATTCCAGGAGGTTGAGACATATTTGTTGATGGCAATGTCTGTACACTGCTTTCCACCATATCCATGACTGCAGGTGCAGTTGTAAGAGCCATAGGTATTTTCACAAAGGGCGCCATTAGAGCATGGGTTATCTTGGCATTCATCAATGTCAGTTAGGCACCTACAATTATACAAATGAATAAAGATAAGTAAAGCTGTGCATGTGAATTATACATAAGGTTTTCATATCAGAATATGGCTTGTGTGGAAGTCCCACTTTCGAATGTTGCTTTTTCAGTGGCTGATGTGCCGTTATAAACTACCATGATGGCAGCTCACCCAGCACATATATACATATATACATATGGAATAGGCTGCAGGCAATTATTAATGATGGCAGCTCACCCAGCACATATATACATATATACATATGGAATAGGCTGCAGGCAATTATTGATGATGGCAGCTCACCCAGCACATATATACATATGGAATAGGCTGCAGGCAATTATTGATGATGGCAGCTCACCCAGCACATATATACATATGGAATAGGCTGCAGGCAATTATTGATGAATGGTGCAGTTCAAAGTTACATTAGATTATAGAACTCAACCTCTCAACTAGCGTTGTGAGATCTGGTAGGCTGTTCTGACAGGGAACAGCCTGCCTGGTGTCTTTGGATCAGGTATTGCCGAAAGACACTGCGTTCCCGTCCGGCCCCATTAAACTATAGTGTGGACCGGTGGAGATCCAGCTGAATCAGCCGGATGAAAACCGCTGTGTGCCGGGTGGGAACGCAGTGGCTTACAGCAATGCAGGATCCAGAGAGACCCTGAAGGCTGCTCCCTGCCAGAACAGCCTGCCAGATCTCCCAACGCTGGTCTGAAACTACGTTTAGACCTGTAGAAGCAGGGGCCGTCCGGTTTCATGACATTGATGACCTATCCCCAGGATAAGTCATTAATATCAGATTGGTGGTGGCCTGACTGCAAAAACATCAGCTGTTTGAAGCGGTCGCGACTAGAGAGAAGTGAAGTTATGGAAAATTCTAATCGGCTGCTGCACTAAATTTTACAAAGAAATTCGCATTGTGACTAATTACTTCATCACGAAGAACATTTCTTTGTATGTAGCGGGCGCAATCAGGGGGAATGGCGATGGCACGGCCCCCGTCATTAAACACCTCAGATGCCGCGTTTATTGAGGGATTTCATGGGTTAATCCGGTAAAACGAAAAAAAAAATACTCACCTTATCCATTTGATCGCGTAGAGGCCACAGTGACCATCTTGATTGAAGACATTTGAGATTTTGCGCGGTGACATCATCACGCCGTCTGGTGTACATTTTGCGCAGTATGTTCAATCAAGATGGCCACAGTAGCCTCTCCGCGCGCAAATGAATAAGGTGAGTATGTATTTTTTTTGTTTTGTTTTGAAATTAATTTGTTACTACGGACTGCGAGGAAATTCGACTTTGCGGCGAATCAGATCTTTGATGAAATTCAGATCGAAGTCCACTTCAGGTACTTCGATTCTCTCAATGCTAGTTAGTGCTGCATCCTCTTAATGTTTGCCTGCATGCACCACCACTACAAAGCAGACAGCAGGTAAATTGTGCAGAAGACACGGCACTTATCCCCCTCAAACAGCCGATCGGAGGGGGCGCCCCCACTAATCTGATATTGATGACCTAGCCTGAGGATAGGACCACCCTTTTAATGAATAAACATTTAGCATTGAAGAGCATTTGTTAGCCTTGACTTCTGGTTTAGTAAATACTTCAAGGCATCTTTTCTTAGAAGTGCTATACGCCATTCCTCTTTTATTCCTCCTACAAATTGATGAATGTATTGACAACCGATTAGTATTAAAGAGCATTGATTATCCCTCCTGATGTCTGGTATAGTAAATCATTATATTTCGCATGAAATAACAATGGCAAGACATCGTTACTTGAGC
Organism: Bufotes viridis; assembly: GCA_033119425.1. Classification (NCBI taxonomy): domain Eukaryota; kingdom Metazoa; phylum Chordata; class Amphibia; order Anura; family Bufonidae; genus Bufotes; species Bufotes viridis. The sequence goes on from CM065589.1 coordinate 519,700,950, forward strand.
TGCCTTAAGGCACTTCTTTCTTATTCCTCCTAGAAACGTATAAATACATTGACAACCAGGTGTTACAAGTTGGGGGGTGTGCACACTCCTACGCAATCACTGCTGACAGTATCAAACTGTATAGGAACACGCCCTTTGACAAGTAAAAGTGTCAATTTACTCATAAATTCCTAGGATTTGTGAGAAAAGATGCTCCAGAATTCTTATTTCATGGGGAATACAAATATGGATGATAATGGGCATGTCAGGAAAAATGAGAGGTCATCTATAAAACAATGGGAAAAGTATAGAAACTAATAAGACTGACAGCATTAATGGCAATGGCCTTCTATACCTTTCTCCATGGAAGCCGGCTTCACATTCACACACGGGGCCGTCTAAACTGTCTATGCATTTACCACTGTTCTTACATGGGTTGTCTTTGCAGTAAGGACCCAACTGACACCTGCAATAGAAGGAAGCATCGATGTACAGTAAGTGAGCGTCACTCATCTATCGTCTCCTGTAGCATAAAATAGTGAAAATGATAACTCACCTCTCGCCGCTGTATTCACCTCGGCATTTGCAGAAAAAGTCGTCCTTCACCACAATGCACGTTCCGCCATACAGGCACGGGTTGGTGGCACAGGGATTGATAGCAATCTCACAATGCGTGCCCATAAATAATGATGTACATTTACAGTAGTAACCTGGGAACGATCAGAAACAGTGGGTTACTAACGGGAACCAGGGCGCAGGCAGAGTTCTGGGGAAATGCCAATATGGGCTCATTGGAGATACATTACTCTTCTTACTGTGGGTTCTACGGACATAAGCTACTTACACTGCCAGCAGTCCCCATTAATAGCAGATATAGCTGAAGAACGAATAGATAAGTGCTCCGGCCAGGAACGTGGAAGCACTACAAATAACGGACATAGGTCGGGTTCACATTCGTGTTATGGAATTCCGTTATAATAGAGTTATAACGGAATATAACAGAATTTTAGGACGGAATGAAAAACTGAACATATAAAGGTTCCGTTTGGTTCCATTATAAATGACGGAAAAAATGGTCCTGTCGACTGTAACGCGAGTGCGAACCCGCCCTTGTGCTTAACATGGCTCTTACACTAAGGCCTCTTGCACATGACTGTCTACAAAACGCGGATCCGCAAAATCCAAAAGAGGTCCGTGTGCCGTCCGCTTGTCTTTCGTGGACCCATTAACTTCAATTCGTGGTCTGTATTCTGCGGACATACATATGCAGAAAGCACGCAAATGATCTGTGTGCTTTCTGCAAACATATGTCTATTCCGCAAGAGGATAGAACATGTCCTATACTTGGACTATAGACCTAATGAAGTCAATGGGTCTGCAAAAAAGGCAGACTGCACACGGACGTCTTTCGCGCTTTGCGGATTTATAATTTGCGGACTGAATCCTAATAAATAAATGCTGATCCGAGCTAAAGTCTTTATGGTACACCATAAAGAGGACATATAACATGGCTCCGGGTTTTGGAGGCCATATTTTAATGGCATTCTAAATGCCCTTAATCCATTATTTAGGCTGAGGATGTGGACCTTTGTCGCACCCTCATCCATTCAGATTTTGTGGAGTACAACACTGATGTTTTTCATGCGCTGCATTCATTCCACCTTTCCTTAAATAAAATCAGTATGGTATTCTGGCTCCATTAATATTTTAACAATGGCGCTATTAAAATGAAGGATCGGTTCTTTTATGTCTGATCGTATGCGAGGCTCTAGATAAAAACTGAAGATAGATTTTCTAATCTAGATTTTACTGCACAAAGGGGAACATGTTGTACAGTTGGTAATCAGCAGTTTTGGAATATACAGCCTCTTATGAAAAGTATTAAATAACATCCACAAAGAAGCACAGCTATGCTATATATTGGGGTCATTTACAATAAGGAATCCCACTTCCAGAATGACTTACCTCCAATGGGCAAGGGGGAGCACACCCCACCATTGTGGCAGGGGTTGCCAGAGCAGGCATCAGCAGCAGTCAGAGAACATCCTAGGGAAATATCCACCGATTCTTCTATATGTACCAAGCCCTTTAACTTAGAATGAAGGGGAGCTCCTGGCCATTGAGATAAACAGAGTCCATACAACCTCTAAAACCATTGGTAATCGGCATGTTTCTTCCATGTTTTGAACTTTGCTGACGTATGTGTCCTCCAATATACACATAGTTGTCAAGGTTGAGTGTCCTCAGAGCTCCTGGTGCGGTGCCGGATGCAGTATGGACACGATCCAAGACCAGTCTGGCATAGTTACCGTCCACTTCTAATGACACCGTGTGCCACTGACCATCATTAACATGGATGCTCTGAACAGACACTATTCCAGGACCGCTGCCACAATCGAATTTATACTGCAGCTTTCCACCATGAATCTAAAAGGCAACAAGAGTTCATGAGATTAGAACAGGTTTCAATGAGCGTATCAAACTGCACATTATACGTAACCTTCATAACTGCATGCATATTCTAAGGTTAGAAGGTAAGGATCTGATCGATGGGGGTCCTCTACCTACTGGGGTCCTAGGCCTCTTGTTTGAATGGAGTGGCAGTCAAGTATGTGCACTGCAGCTCCAATCAAACTCTATGGGGCCCAGTGCTGTGGTCGTCTATTTCCAGCAGTCTAGAATAATAATCTGTGAAGGCTAACTCTATTTTATGTCCACCGCCCCTGAGGGCATGGGCATTGGTAAATTCAGGTGCCAAATGCCAAACCCACCCAGGACTGGCCATGTATGGATGGTGTTTGCATAAGCCCCCGCTATTTGTAGCCCTTGACAGCCTGACTTAGCAGGGAATTTCTCTGAAAATTAGGGACAGTCCCAGCTTATTCAGGACACTATGGAAACTATGATGAGAGTTGTGTATTTTACAGACCAAGCAACAGATCAATGGTATATAAAGATGATTTCCACCAAAAGTGAAAATTGGCTCCGTATTAGTAAATCAGAGGTGATAATGTGGTAACAATTATATTTTTAGGCCTCATTCACGTCATGTTCTCCATGGACAGCACACGTGTCCATTAATTTTAATGTGTCTGTTCACACATCAGTGTGAATCACAGAGACATGCACTACTTTGGTCATTGATGCGGACCAAACATACACATTGAAGTCTACAGGTCTGTGAAGAACCACTGATATAACATGGATGGCATCCGCGTTCCGTCAGTGTTTCACAGACCACTGATATGAAGTGCCCATGAAATTATTTTTCAGCTGAGCAGTGTCCGTGGAATATGGATTACACACGTGGGACAAAAATGGACACACAGCCCAAACACGGATCCTTCACGGATGAGACAGGGATTGATTTTCCATCTCCACGTCAAATGTACATAGAAATGGGAACGAGGCCCTACAACAACATTGACATCTTTCTGCTTTGTTGCAGGGGTTGTTAGTGTCAAGAGGGACAACAGGTTCGGCCATGTTGGTTGTCACTTCGGAATCAGCCTCTGGGAACCTGATGAACTATGGTTCTACTTGTTCTGGCAACTAGTGGCTATTGACTCTAAAACAGGTTGATCAGCGCTTTAAAGGGCCTTTTATATGCGCTGACGTATAGGGAACACCTGATCATTAGTGAGATTGTTCCTCCCCCCAAAAGTTTGTATTTTGTTGGCAGCACATCCCCTGTTTATATGAGGAGATGTAAATGATTTTAATGTTAACATAAAAGATGTGAGTTTAGAAACGTCGATAATTTGCTGAATAATTGAAACTGCTGAGTTACTAATATTAAGGGGGTCATTTATGAAACTGTTGTAAAGTAGAACTGGTTTAGTTGTCCATAGCAACCAATCAGATTCCTCCTTTCATTTTCCAAAGGAGCTGTCCAAAATGAAAGATGGAATCTGATTGGTTGCTATGGGCAACTAAGGCAGTTCTACTTTACAACAGTTTCATAAATGGCCCCCTAAGTGTTTAGTGGAAATCTGAGTATACCCATTGGCAGGGCTATGGGGAAGCAGGTGAAGTGGCTGCTTTGGGGCCCATACGGGCCCATCCAGGAGGACTAAAAGATTTTTTTGTTAGGGCCCACTCAACAGTATTCTAAAATTACTTTATTTACAGTGACACAGAAGGAAATGGATTGAGAGGCTGCATGGCCTGGCATGGGAGAGCGATTTTGAACAGATGCAAGAGTGGAGAATGCACAGGAAGAGAGGGTTGCTTAGGAGTCGGGCCCGATCAAAAATTTGCTGTGGGGCCCAGTCACTTCTAGTTACGCAACTGAGTATACCTATGTACTAATGGTACAGCATATTTATAAGATATGCTGCTACATTCTGTCAGCCAAAACGGCAACACACCCTTTTATTCTGAGGATTGTGGAGGTCTGGCATTCAGACATTCCTATCCCAGCAATATACTTAGTAGGAAAACACCTTTAGGTCCTAAGGAATAAAGCTATTTACTTCTAGGGGTGCCGCTGGTACTTATGGCATCCTAAAGAGGACCTGTCACCTCTCCAGACATGTCTGTTTTAGGCCTCATGCACACGGCCGTTGTTGTGGTCCGCGTCCGAGCCGCATATTTTGCTGCTCGGGCACGGACCCATTCACTTCAATGGGGCCGCAAAAGTTGCGAACAGCACTCCGTGTGCTGTCCGCATCCGTTGCTCCGTTCCGTGGCTCCGCAAAAAAAATAAAGCATGTCCTATTCTTGTCCGTTTTGCGGACAAGAATAGGCATTTCTATAATGGGCTGCGTTCCGTTCTGCAAATTGCGGAGAGGAACGTGGAGCAGCTTCTGTGTTTTGCGGATCTGAGGTTCGCGGACCGCAAAAGACCAACGGTCGTGTGCATGTAGCCTTAGCAACTTTATGCATCCCCCCTGTTATAACAATTCTGGAGCAATTTCTCATAATGTCAGACCGTGCAGGAACAACCCCCAACAGGTAACGCCCAGTTGGACCTTGCAGATTGCAATATATAAACTTCTTGCATTAACAATAGAGGAACAGCAAAACATAAAGTTATATGAAAAGATGCTGCAGAATTACACAGGGAATGCAAAAAGTTACTAATGCAGACATGTCAGTAGAGTTGACATATCCTTTTTAATGGCCACCTAACAACCTAGCTACAATTGACATGTGACATTTGGGATGAAATCCAGTTACAAATTCTGCATCAGAGGCTTCAGGTTCGGCCTCTGCTTTCTGCTAGGGATTGCACAGAACATTAATTTCTAGAAATGGTCATAAACAATTCAGAGGAGCATCAGTCAAGTCGTTTTTTCATGAAAGAGCGCCAGCGAGAGTGATGCTGGTGTCATATGAGGGACAAGTCCCATACGTAGGGCCTCTTGTGTGTGCCAGGAACCGGTCAGACTTGTCAGAAAGGATCACAAAGACGGGACTTGGCTGTGTATGTGCTTGATGAGGCTGCATATGCATCCGCAGAGGAAATTCACATTGTCACATTCTTGTAAATAAAGCTAATCAACGTTGAATGTTGTAGTGACACCAACTAATAAAGCTTTATTCACCGGTTATGTCTCCAGCAGCGCTGCTATCTGGTAATGATAAATGTGCCTCTGCACAATAATGGAAATGCAAATTTACGGAAAAATCAAGTTTGTGTGTTACATTGAAAAAGGAACATGACAAGTGAGCAAATAACAAAATACAATTCATTTTAATATGAACACTTCAGCAGTCATAGCCTGAGAGATGAAGAACAATGAGCAGGCACGTCACATTTTATCCTCCACCGCCTGCCTCAAAATTACAGTGTCTGTATTTTGACTGCTGAATTGATATGGTGTCTCCTTTTGCAATCACATATGTTATGAATCCCCTTTGGCTAAACCTGAAATGTAATTCGTAAATTAAGGAAAAGTATGCAAAGCTCCTTCACTTATTACAAAGATAATACAATTTCTCAAAGTGGCATCACTTAAATGACATCGGTGTAGGTTCATAGTAAGTGTCATTTAAGGGGTTGTCTAAATTCTTCTATTGATGACCTATCCTTAGGATAGGTCATCAATATCAGACTGGTGGGGGTCCGACACTCCCTGCCGATCAGCTGTTTGAAGAGAAAGCAGCACTCATACGAGCGCTGCCTTCTCTTCTCTATTTACCTGCTCGCCTTCTTAACTGCACTGACGTAATTACAACTATGGCGTTCCCATTCACTTCTATGGGACGGTTTCCATCTGTTTAAGTAAATAGCTGATTGGTGGGGGTGCCGGGAGTTGGACCCCCACCGATAAGATATTGTTAAACTTTCCTCAGGACAGGTCATCAATAGAAAAAAGCGGACAATGACTTTAAAGGAGTTGCTTACTTCAGCAAATGGAGTTTATCATGTAGAGAAAAGTAACACAAGGCACTTAATGTATTGTGATTGTCCCTATTGCCTCCATTGATGGCTGGGTTCATTTTTCTATTTCATTTTAGATTTGTTGTTTCCATGGTTAAGACAACCCTGTAATCCATCAGCAGTGGCCGTGCTTGCATACTATAGGAAAAAACACTCCATCAGTGCCGGCCTCCAGAGAAGTCGGCACTTTTTCCTATAGTATGAAAGCACGGCCACCTCTGCTCTCCATGGAAATGATAGGCGTATAATGTGATAGACAAATGGATCAAGCCAGCAAATAAGGCAATATGGACAATCACAATACATTAGTAAGTGCCTTATATTTACGTTGTCTGCATGATAAGTGCCATTTGCTGAAGTAACATAACCCCTTTAAGGTTGCAATCAAAACATTCTTAATGGGAATCTGTCACGATGAACATAGTGTTTGAGCTGCAGGCGGCATGTTATAGAGCAGGAGAAGCTAAGCAGATTCATATATAGTTTCATGGGAAAAGATTCAGTAAAACTTGTATTTCATTCATTTAAATGGTTCCTCATTCTGTGCGGTGAAGTCCAGGATGTGGTCCTATCAGTGACTGACAGCCTTCACTCTATGAGGAGGTGGTCCTATCAGTGACTGACAGCCTTCACTCTATGAGGAGGTGGTCCTATCAGTGACTGACAGCCTTCCCTCTATGAGGAGTTGGTCCTATCAGTGACTGACAGCCTTCACTCTATGAGGAGGTGGTCCTATCAGTGACTGACAGCCTTCCCTCTATAAGGAGTTGGTCCTATCAGTGATTGACAGCCTTCCCTCTATGAGGATGAGGTCCTATCAGTGACTGACAGCCTTCCCTCTATGAGGAGGTGGTCCTATCAGTGACTGACAGCCTTCCCTCTATAAGGAGGTGGTCCTATCAGTGATTGACAGCCTTCCCTCTATGAGGATGAGGTCCTATCAGTGACTGACAGCCTTCCCTCTATGAGGAGGTGGTCCTATCAGTGACAGCCTTCCCTCTATGAGGAGGTGGTCCTATCAGTGATTGACAGCCTTCCCTCTATGAGGAGGTGGTCCTATCAGTGACTGACAGCCTTCCCTCTATAAGGAGTTGGTCCTATCAGTGATTGACAGCCTTCCCTCTATGAGGATGAGGTCCTATCAGTGACTGACAGCCTTCCCTCTATGAGGAGGTGGTCCTATCAGTGATTGAGAGCCTTCCCTCTATGAGGAGGTGGTCCTATCAGTGATTGACAACCTTCCCTCTATGAGGAGGAGGTCCTATCAGTGACTGACAGCCTTCCCTCTATGAAGAGGTGGTCCTATCAGTGACTGACAGCCTTCCCTCTATGAGGAGGTGGTCCTATCAGTGTCAGCCTTCCCTCTATGAGGAGGTGGTCCTATCAGTGACTGACAGCCTTCCCTCTATGAGGAGGTGGTCCTATCAGTGACTGACAGCCTTCCCTCTATGAGGAGGTGGTCCTATCAGTGACTGACAGCCTTCACTCTATGAGGAGAAGCACGGCCACTGCTGATGGATTACAGGGTTGTCATAACCATGGAAACAACAAATCTAAAATGAAATAGAAAAATGAACCCAGCCATCAATGGAGGCAATAGGGACAATCACAATACATTAAGTGCCTTGTGTTAATTTTCTCTACATGATAAATTCCATTTGCTGAAGTAAGCAACTCCTTTAAAGTCATTGTCCGCTTTTTTCTATTGATGACCTGTCCTGAGGAAAGTTTAACAATATCTTATCGGTAGGGGTCCAACTCCCGGCACCCCCACCAATCAGCTATTTACTTAAACAGATGGAAACCGTCCCATAGAAGTGAATGGGAACGCCATAGTTGCAATTACGTCAGTGCAATTAAGAAGGCGAGCAGGTAAATAGAGAAGAGAAGGCAGCGCTCGTATGAGTGCTGCTTTCTCTTCAAACAGCTGATCGGCAGGGAGTGTCGGACCCCCACCAGTCTGATATTGATGACCTATCCTAAGGATAGGTCATCAATAGAAGAATTTAGACAACCCCTTTAATGACACTTACTATGAACCTACACCTATGTCATTTAAGTGATGCCACTATCAGTGATTGACAGTCTTCCCTCTATGAGGAGGAGGAGGTCCTATCAGTGACTGACAGCCTTCCCTCTATGAGGAGGAGGTCATATTAGTGATTGACAGGCTTCCCTCTATGAGGAGGTGGTCCTATCAGTGATTGACAGCCTTCCCTCTATGAGGAGGAGGACCTATCAGTGATTGACAGCCTTCCCTCTATGAGGAGGTGGTCCTATCAGTGACTGACAGCCTTCCCTCTATGAGGAGGAGGTCATATTAGTGATTGACAGCCTTCCCTCTATGAGGAGGTGGTCCTATCAGTGACTGACAGCCTTCCCTCTATGAGGAGGAGGTCATATTAGTGATTGACAGCCTTCCCTCTATGAGGAGGTGGTCCTATCAGTGACTGACAGCCATCCCTCTATGAGGAGGTGGTCCTATCAGTGACTGATAGCCTCCCCTCTATGAGGAGGTGGTCCTATCAGTGACAGCCTTCCCTCTATGAGGAGGTGGTCCTATCAGTGACTGACAGCCTTCCCACTATCAGGAGGTGTTCCTATCAGTGACTGACAGCCTTCCCTCTATGAGGAGGCGGTCCTATCAGTGACTGACAGCCTTCCCTCTATGAGGAGGCGGTCCTATCAGTGATTGACAGCCTTACCTCTATGAGGAGGTGGTCCTATCAGTGACTGACAGCCTTCCCTCTATGAGGAGTCCTGGTTGCCATAGTAGTAGTGGGGAGCGGTATACTTACAGTCCGTGCGGCTCCCGGGGTGCTCCAGAATGACGTCACAGCGCCCCATGCGCATGGATCACGTGATCCATGCGTGTAGGGCGCCCTGACGTCACTCTGGAGCGCCCGGGAGCCGCACGGATGGTAGGTATACTGTTCCCCCGCTCCCCACTACACTTTACCATGGCAACCAGGACTTTAGCGTCCTGGCTGCCATGGTAACCATTCAGAAAAAGCTAAACGTCGGATCCTGCGATGCGCCGAAACGACGTTTAGCTTAAGGCCGGATCCGGATTAATGCCTTTCAATGGGCATTAATTCCGGATCCGGCCTTGCGGCAAGTGTTCAGGATTTTTGGCCGGAGCAAAAAGCGCAGCATGCTGCGGAATTTACTCCGGCCAAAAAACTTTCCGGTCCTGAACTGAAGACATCCTGATGCATCCTGAATGGATTTCTCTCCATTCAGAATGCATGGGGATAATCCTGATCAGGATTTTTCCGGCATAGAAACCCGACGACGGATCTCTATGCCGGAAAACAAAAACGCTAGTGTGAAAGAGCCCTAATATGGGTACAGCATTTCCGTAGAGACGGACAATGACACAGGGATTTATTTTGATGGCTAATTTAGACTCCAAAAATATTTTTTTCTTTAATATGGGGCAAGAGGCACCCATCTCTTTATTTTTTTTCCTTCCTCTGGATCAACACAGTAGAATTAAAGGTTGGACTTGATGGACCTGTGCCTTGTTTCAATTGTATCAATTATATAACTATTAAAATAGTAGTCCAAGTCCTCTATGAGTACACAAGTCATTTAAAAGATCGCCTATGAATAAAGTGTTAAAATCAGGGCAGTTTCTAAACGCACGACTCCTAATGTAAACAGCTTTGGGTGCCCCATGGGACTATATTTCCTAGGAATGTCCAGTCCTCCTCTCTGTATACATTCACAGGTTGTCCATTATGTGGACTCGCCCCTTAGAAGACAAGTGTCTCAAATCTGAACAGTAAGGCCTCTTGCACACGGGCGTCATGTTTGACGCCCGGATAAGATGCGGGTGCGTTGCGGGAATCGCCGCGATTTTTCCGCGCGTGTGCTAACGTTTGTAGTGCGTTGAGCACGCGCGTGAAAAAATCCGCATGCTTGGTACCCAGACCCGAAGTCAGACTTCATCACTGAAGTCTGGTTTCGGGATGAGTATTCTGTGTGTGTAATTATTTTCCTTTATAACATAGTTATAAGGGAAAATAATCGCATTCTAATTACAGAATGCAATGTTCCCCGGGCTTGAAAGGGTTAAAAATAATAAAGAGTTAACTTACCTTCTCCCATTGTACGCGCAGAGCCCCAGAACGTCGTCTCTCTTGATAGTTTGGCTGCTTGAGGACCTGTGGTGACGTCACAGGGTCACATGGTCCAATCATAGAAGCATTTGAGTGGACCATGTGACCCATGTGATCCTGTGACATCACGGCAGGTCCTTCATCGAACAACAGATGTTCGATGAAGGACCTGCCGTGATGTCACGAGATCACATGGGTCACATGGTCACTCAAATGCTCTATGTTGGACCATGTGACCTGTGACGTCTACAGTCTCAGCAGCAAGCTATCAGAGAGCGGCGTTCTGAAGCTCTGCGTGAGAGAAGATGAGTTAACTCTTTATTACAACCCTTTCAAGCCGAGGCATTGCATTCTGTAAGTAGAATGCGTTATTTTCCCTTATAACTATGTTATAAAGAAAATAATAACGATCGAGTCCCCATCCCGATCGTATCCTAGCTAACCATGCGGGAAAATCGCAGCGCATCCGCACATGATTGCGGATGCTTGCGATTTTCCGCATCCCCATTCACTTCTATGGGGCCTGCGTTGCGTGAAAATCGCAGAATATAGAACATGCTGCGATTTTCACGCAACGCAAAAGTGATGCGTGAAAATCACCGCTCATGTGCACAGCCCCATAGAACTGAATGGGTCAGGATTCAGTGCGGGTGCAATGCGTCCTCCTCACGCATTGCACCCGCGCGGATGCATGGAGCAGGTGATTGGGCCATGTGATGCTGTGACATCATTACAGGTCCTTTTCATCTTTCAAGCTAACGGAGAGGAGGCCGGGCTTCGCGATCAAATGGAACAGGTAAGTTATGATTAGTTTATTATTTTTAACCCATTCTGCACCTGTTTAAACATTAGGGAGATGGCCAAGGGTATTATTTTACATTATAACTATGTTATAATGTGAAATAATACCAGCGGGACAATTTCTGACCCAAACATGCACTTCTGTGAAGAAGTGCAGGTTCGGGTCTGGGTACCAAAAGTGCCGATTTTTCTCCCGCGCGTGCAAAACGCATGACAGCGCTTTGCACTCGCAGGGAAAAGTCGCGGCGATTCCCGCAACGCACCCGCACTGTTTGACGGAGTGCACCCGCAACGCCCGTCTGAAAGAGGCCTAAGGGTTTAGAATTTAGGCACACAATACATCCTGAATTACTGCCGACTGCCCAGAGATGTCTTCACCATTTTTATTGGAAACAGTCAGCAATCTTAGTGTCTGACATATCCCTAATAGCCTACCTGAGCTACCACAATACAAGTGGCTAGTTTTTTCTATATCAGACTATTGTACAGGAAGACAGCACTTCTAATGTCAATTGCCACATCCAGCTCACTGTGTATATATATTGTCAACTGTGTTTAAAAATAAAATAAAAATCAATTTGCAAAAATATGATCGATTCCTGAAAGAAAATATTTTCTTGAATAATTTGTAAGAATGACCGGTAGCATGGACCTCACCTCGAGGATGCTGTAGTCGGTTCCTTTGGAGTACATGACAACCGCATGTGCAGAGTAGGTTCGAAGCTTCATGGTAAGTTTCATTTCTTCCTTGTTCTCATTTTCCAGCAGTCTGTATTTTATATAGCTGCTGCCAGTAAAGGTGACTGATGAGCCAACTAGGAAGAAAACAGAAATATATTTCAGCATTGTGAATTTCATTTGGTGTGTCTGTGACGGTAACTAATGTGCCATAAGAATCATTCACTGCTGATCCCTTCTCCAAAACAAAAAAAGAGAAAAAAATCAACCACCAAGAAAAATGATATATTATTTACAATGAATAAGAGTATCCTAGACCACTGGTCTAATACGCCAGAGTATAGCGTGTATTTCTGGAAACAGGCTTAAAAGCCACATCCAAAGGTCAATGGACAGAGGTCAATTCCCATCCAATCTCAGCAACACAAGAGGACAGGAAAAATGCAACCGATTTATGGAAGGTAGTACATGAGGACTATAATATATTGAGTTTTATGTAGCAATAGCTGCAGGGACAAGGGCTAGGAATTGTCATCAGCTTCTGTAATGTGCTTTCAAAATGTCTCACGAATTATGATAAATGTCTCTACCTCTGTCTAACCAGCTCTGGCTTTATTCAGAAAAACCTATGGGGAACTAAAATGAAAGGCAAAAATTAAAAGCTTATTAGACCGGTCATAGATAATTCTGTATATTTAGTGCCACACAAAGGATCTGATCCCATGAGCACAATGCAGGAGAATATGTTGTACATTGTCATGTTATGACCATCTAAACTAAGCCGTATGTGGTATTGCAGTGATTGTAAAATATCTCATACAATAAAGATAGCTGCCAACGGGACAGATTTCAGGACCCTCATGGGCAGATTATATGGTTACAGCAAATTGTATGGTCCATACTACCAGCCATATAAAATACATAAAACTGTTTGCCCATCTGCTATTGCAAGGATTGAAAAATAGTGCATACATTAAGAATAGATGCCAACCAGACAGATTTCAGGACCCTCATGGGTAGGTTCTAAGGCTACAGCACATTGTGTGATCCATACTACCAGCCATATAAAATACATAAAACTGTTTGCCCATCTGCTATTGCAGTGATTGTAAAATATCTCATACAATAAAGATAGATGCCAACGGGACAGATTTCAGGACCCTCATGGGCAGATTCTATGGTTACAGCACATTGTGTGGTCCATACTACCAGCTATATAAAAAACGTAAAACTGTTTGCCCATCTGCTATTGCAAGGATTGAAAAATATCTCATACATTAAGGATAGATGCCAACCAGACAGATTTCAGGACCTTCATGGGCAGGTTCTAAGGCTACAGCACATTGTGTGGTCCATACTACCAGCCATATAAAATACATAAAACAGTTTTTCCATTTGCTATTGCAGAGATTAGAAAATATCTCATACAGTAAAGATGAATGCCAACCAGACAGATTTCAGGACCCTCATGGGCAGGTTCTAAGGCTACAGCACATTGTGTGGTCCATACTACCAGCCATATAAAATACATAAAACAGTTTTTCCATTTGCTATTGCAGAGATTAGAAAATATCTCATACAGTAAAGATGAATGCCAACCAGAAAGATTTCAGGACCCTCATGGGCAGATTCTATGGTTACAGCACATTGTGTGATCCATACTACCAGCCATATAAAATACATAAAACTGTTTGCCCATTTGCTATTGCAGTAATTTGAAAATGTCTCATACAGTAAAGATGAATGCCAACCAGACAGATTTCAGGACCCTCATGGGCAGGTTCTAAGGCTACAGCACTTTGTGTGGTCCACTGACTCATGACATAAGTAGACAGGCTCCATACTACCAGCCATAAAAAATACATAAAACAATTTGCCCATTTGGCAAAACTCTCCCCTGCTATATCTTTTACTGGTTAAACTGGTTTCCTGTCTACATTCAGGATAAGAAGATGAATATTTCTGTATTTACTCCTGTTTAATATCACATTACCATGGAGGATATTGGCGTATGTATATAATAATGACAATGACATCTCCTTGTGTCAGGCTTACCATTGCACTGCTGGCCTGCAGGGCACACACAGTTGTACATATCTTCTTTTGTATCAGGAACACATTCCATTCCCTCGGGACATGGGTTTACTTCACAAACAGTGTTTAGAATAGGACACTTAATTCCTGCTTGACGAAAAAAAAGGTGAAAATATGATCAGACAGATAAATCAAGACTCTGTAAATATGACCCCCCGTCTTCGCTCTTCGTCATGTCTTTACCTTTGCACAAGCACACAGCCTTCCGCAAGTGTCTCGGTGTCACAAAGCTCAGCCGGGCTGTGCTATGTGTTGACATGACATTCTCATCTACAGTAATCTTCTCATCACAGTATCTCAAGGGACAGTCCACATCAGCGCAAAGCTTGTGGAAGACCTTGAGGATTTTAACGCCACTGAAGTCTTCAATCTCAGCAACTGAAGCGTTTATCTTTTGGATAAGAAGCTTAGGCAGAAAATGTGTGCTGCCTGGTTTATCTACAGCGAGCAGGACGTCAAGGTTTACAGGTGGATCAGATGGTTGCAAGCTCAGAATCTGAACATCAATTTTTCGCCCACCCAAAATGTTTTTCAGGGTTCTCTGGAAGTTGCGCCAATAGTCTCCGATAAATTCCTCTGGAGAGAGGTTCGCAAAATGGAATGTGATGCTGTGATTTAGCATCTCTTGCGTTATCTGCTTGATATGAACGGTTATATCGGCTGAGGTCGTAAACATCCCATCCGTTACACTGACATTGAGCAGATACTGGCCCACGTCCAATCTCTTATGTGCTATCAGTTTTCCTCCCGTGCTCGAGACTGAGAAGAGATTCTCTACTTTGGAATCTAAGCTATATGTCAGCGTGTCATAGACATCCTGGTCTGTCGCATGGATCTTTCCAATCACGCCACCGGCATATTCTTCCCCAAATGTTGTAATGTAAATTTCCAGGGGTAAAATGGCCGGAGGGTAGATACTCTCTTCAATGACACGCACGTCAATGTTTGTCACTGATGACAGTTGTGGCTTACCGTTATCTGCCACCTAGAGGCAAGAAAGAAGAATTACAACGAATTAGAAGATCTAAAATACACCGCTGGGATCAGCAAACATATTTGCATCATTGACATTATACAAGCCCCGCTGACGATGTGTGACAGCGATTGGATCTGAAATATTGGCAGTCAGTATAGAAACCAACAGTGACAGTAATGTGTCGTGGAAAGTATCATATTTGCCAACATGATTTGAATTTTCACTAGGACCTGTAGCTCTCCAGCAGAGACCGATTCATGTTAATCAGGGCAGAATATCAAAGGCTAAAAGGCTAAAACCACACAGCTGAAGGTTTGTTACAGTGTAGTGAAGACAATCTTATGTCAGCTTTACAGCATGATACATTTCAGCAAACCCTGACAACAGATGACAGACTTGTGTTTAAGGCCCCATTCACACAACGGTATTATTGGTCCACATCCAATCTGCATTTTTTTGCGGATCAGATGCTGACCCATTCATTTCAATGGGGACACAAAAAATGCAGACAGTACACCGTGTGCTGTCCATATCCGTATGTCCGTTAAGGTCCATTCACACGTCCGTAGTGTATTGCGGATCCGCAATACACCTGGCCAGCACCCCCATAGAATTGCCTATTTTTATCCGCAATTACGGACAAGAATAGGACATGTTCTATTTTTTTCTGGAGCCGCGGATTGGAAGTTCGGGGCGCACTCTGGAAATGCGGATGCCGACAGCACACTATGTGCTGTCCGCATCCATTCCTGCCCCATAGAGAATGAATGGGTCCGCACCCATTCTGCATAATTGCGGAACAGGTGCGGACATATAGACTGACGTTTGAATGGAGCCTTATGTGGCACCGCAAAAAAGATGAACATGTCCTATTCTTGTCCGCTTTGTTAGGCATTGTTATAATGGGGCCCACAAAAAGTATAGGATGCACAGGGACCGCATCTGTATTTTGAGGATCTGCGTTTGCAGACTGCAAAAACGGATATGGCCATGTGAATGCCACCTTAGGGCAATGTCACACAGTAGATCTGCCCACAAGATTTTTAGCCAAAGCCAGAAGTGGATCCACCAGGAAAGAGAAGTATTAGTCCTTCCTTCATATTTTTGATTCCTTTTAAATCCAAATTCAGACCTTGGCTCAAAAATCTTGCAGGTAGATATAATGCATCAAAACCTTGTCCAAAAAACTCTGTGTGGTCACAAGAATAAGCAATAATGTTTGCATTCACTGACAGCAAGCAGACAGAAAAAAATCCGTTCAGGATGCATCAGGATGTCTTCAGTTCAGGACCGGAACGTTTTTGGCCGGAGAAAATACCGCAGCATGCTGCGCTTTTTGCTCCGGCCAAAAATCCTGAACACCTTGTGCTTTTAGAACTTTTATGCGTAACCTTTAATTCCAGTTATAAGCACTGAAAAATCCATTTAATATTGCCAAATGGACATTTTCTAAACAGGGGTGCACCTAGCCTTTCTGCTGCCGGAGGTTAAAACTGAAATGGCGCCCCAAACCCCTAATGCCAATTTCTTAACCTAACTCCTTCCCTCCAGCCCTACTGTTAAGGACATACCTGGAAAAAATTACATACAGAGCTACAAAACATATAGGATAAGAGCTTGTTCACATGACCGTGCAGTGTTTTGCGGTCCGCAAAACACGAATGCCACCCGTGTGCCTTCCGCAATTTGCGGAACGGAACGAGCAGCCCTTTATAGAAATGCGTATTCTTGTTCTCAAAATGGACAAGAATAGGACATGATTTATAATTTTTGTGGGACCACGGAATAGAGCAACGGATGCAGACCGCACACGGAGTGCTGTTCGCATCTTTTGCGGCCCCATAGAAGTCCGCACCGAGTCTGACATTTTACTTCATATAAACCATTCATATAATGCTAATTGCACCGAGATGATAAATATGCTCCCATTAAAACGCATGCAGCGTTACTGAATAGTAAAAAAAAAAAGATATTCACCCAGCAATTTTTCCAGTGCAGTTTACTCTTTTCACCAGTAGATGGCGATAAAGCCTACTTTAACATACAAAAGGTAGCTGCGGTGATGAATATATTATAAAAGTTTTTTTTATTAGCCAAATTCTTTATATCTGCAGCGTCTGACACACTGAGGTTTTATATCAGACATACTAAGATGTAAATTAACCACTGTCGACAATCACAAAGCAACTAATAAGCTGAAAAGGAGTCTATAAATTTACTTGCTTCAATGAACAAAAACAACTTTTATCGCTTTAATAAACTCATATCTGAATTAAATGGGTTTGGGGAGTACGTCATGGAGTAGGAGGCATAATCAAATCCTAGCATTTAAAGCAAACATTCACTGGCGGCAATCCGAGATTACTTGCATGGAAGGAATTCAATGGGTCAGAGGAAATTGGGAAAAGAATAATAGGTCTTCTGTGTGCTTAGTGTTTGATTCTCTTTTATAAAACAACAGGAAATAGTTTGGGACAGTATCAGGCTTAATTAACCAAGTGTAAATTGCCCAGACGTCAGATTTCTGCGGCACTTGGGATCCCTGCCGCTCAGCTACACTCGGAAGTTTTCAGAACTTTTGACTACGGAATAATAAGGGCTCTCATGGACAGATGACGGGCATGCTGGTTAGAAAGGTCTGCCCTCTATAAGTGTATGGTCACCCAACCCTGCCCTCATCGGTGGGAACACCCAACAATGTAATGAGTAAGGGAACCATACACGTACATAAGCCGAGTGTGCATGTGAAGGGGGAATCGGGAGAGATAGCTGTCTGCTGAACATATGGACACCTTTGGTCCACGTTCCAAATTCTTCAGGCTTTTAGAGCTGAAATCTCCCAGTATTCCTTGCCAACGCAATATCCGCACAGAACTTGGGGAGGGGGAGCTCCGACCACAGGATTATTGATTGCTAACAACAGCAACAGCAACCAGTACAGTTCTGGACCAATGTGTCCATATACATTAGATGAATGTCAGCCGATCCCGTCAGTTTCAGTGGAGGTGTCCCGACTAGAGTTGAGCGAACTTCTATTTTTAGTTCGGCGTCCAAAGTTCGGGTTCGGGTTATCGTAGCATCCCATTATGGATTCCGCTACCGCAGACCATGACGGCATTTGGAATCCATAAGGGGCTGCGTCATTGAGCCCGAACCTTGGACAACCCTAAGGACCTGGGGTGACGTCACCGTTATGTGATCAGTGCAAGGGGGCGTGGCTCAGTACTGGATCACCTCTTATCCAATCCAGTGCTGAGCCACGCCCCCTGCACTGATTACATGACAGTGACGTCACCCCAGGTCCTTAGGGTTGTCCAAGGGTTGGGGTTCAATGAAGCAGCCCCTTATGGATTCCAAATGCCGTTACGGTCCGCTGTAGCGGAATCCATAACGAGATGCTACGATAACCCGAACCCGAACTTTGGACGCCGAACTAAAAATAGAAGTTCGCTCAACTCTAGTCCCAACTCTCAGCCTATGGCAGATGTTGGAGGACAAAAGGGTAAGGCATTTTCAATTTTGCATGCTTATGGCAGATAAACTGGCTGCAGCTTAATCTACTCTCTCCACTGAAAACACATACATGCTCAGTAGAGACGATCGTTCAGGGGTATGGGGTATGGGGGATCGGGAGGAGTAGCTGTTCAGCCAACTGTTATATGGCTGCTTAAAGGGGTTGTCCAGGGTCAGCACCACACCTATCCTCAGGTTGGGTGTGGTACTGCAGCTCAGCTTTATTGAAGTAAAGAAAGTTAAGATGCAGTTCCAGACACCACCTGTGGACTCGAGTGGAGCAGTATCTGGATGAAAGCGGCCATGTTTTACGAAGCCCTTTAATGCTGGATGATAATGTGATCTGTATAAAGATTACTGTCTGTAATATGATAGAAGACATCATCTTCTTTATCAGTAATTGGAGGCTGAAATATGCATAACACAGGATAAAACCATCTGGGGTATATTTGTTATTCTTACATAGTTAATACGGTTGAAAAAAGACATAAATCCATCATGTTCCACCACGGGATAGGTGGGGATGTGACTTTTAGGTCGTTCCTGAACCTGTTGTTACAGATAGTTCCAGGTCTAAATGTCACATATTCTCCCTAATATTCTACGTCTGTGTAAGCAATGAAAAAGCCTCGATTACGACCAGTCGGTATCTGCTTCCTGAGTCTTTCTGGTCATTTTGTCAGTTTATCTGTCTTGATTATAATCTTTATGCCTCACTATTCCTTCTCTCATGGAAAATACACATTTTGTGTCGGGCTGATTTCGTTTCCTCTCTGCTCACAGTCTCCAGACTGCTACGCTTCCGCCTTGCTATCTTTCTGTCACTTTACTCTGATTTCTGAATGCAATGACACAAATTAACTGCGCCTCCCCCTGCAGTCCCAGCAGTACTGACAGCGTACGACACCAATGGTGGCTATTCATGTTTCTGACAGAGAATGAAAATTTCCAGGTTTGTGTACTTATACAACTGATATACTGTAAATTTATATATATATTCCACTACAATAATGGTACGGAACCTAACACCTGTCAGTAGGATCAACCCTATATTTTAATCAGTGCAATCAATCCTACCAGACAGTATAACTGATTTAATAGGGTTGACCCTGCTGACAAGTGCTCTTTAAAGGCCACGTAAACCTTTGCGAGCAATTTATTTATTATTGCATTGTACTCATTGTGAGGTAAAAATCATTTTTCAATCGGGGGTCTTTATTAAAAATATGGAGTCCTGTTTTCTGTACAGAGCTGAGATGCTGTAATAGAGGGATCTGAATTTGCTCTCTGTTCCGTCAGGCATTATAAACACTCACAAAAGCTCAATCCTTATCTTACAGATAAAAATGTGACTTAACCCTTTGTGACAGAATGGCTCAATATTTTTAATAAATACCAATTTAAAAAAAAGATTTTTAGGCCAAAATGAGTAAAATGTAATCATTTAAAAAAAATTGCCCCCGAAGGTGTACATAGCCTTTAAAGGGGACATTCAATCCCTAAAATGCTTCCCCATATGCCCGGGTCCCTCATACGGATTGTACTTACCCTGCTTCCCAGCAGCCACGTCGCTCCTGGTCCCTGCAGGGATGAAAACATGCTAGGGGGGTATTTCCCACTATTGAGCTGCTATTGGCTGCCCAACAATCTGCAAAACCCCCACCCCCCGACGCTGGATGTTTTCATCTGCATGACAGGCAGATGCAGAGGCAGCCATGCCGATATGAGAAGCAACGTGGGTGGTGGGGAGCAAGGTGAGTACAATCCGTATGAGGGGCCCGGGTCATATGGGGATGCATTTTAGGGGTTCAACATCCCCTTTAAATTATGCAACAAAGGCACTCCAAACTAGAACTCCTAGCATGCACCATTCACTTTGATGGGAGTTTTGAGAACAGCCAAGCAAGTGTGCCTGCTGGGAATTGCAGTTTCATAACAGCAGAGTGTCGGAGGTTGCACTATTATATACACTGTTTGTATACCTAGCATACAATATATCGATGTGACCACTACTGTTTTTTGTATATATCTGATGGACTAGCAAAGATGATTGTGCATTATATATTTTTTGTAATGGAGCAATAAGGTATTCATACTTCAGTTATCTGGTCAGTTATTTCCATCAGTTAGGCCTCATGCACACGAATGTGTGCACCCCGTGCCCGTGCTGCGGGCCGCAAATTGCGGCCCGCAATGCTCGGGCACCGGCCGTGGGGCAGCCGCAGCGGATCGCGGACCTATTCACTTGAATGGGTCCGCGATCTGCCCGTTCCGCAAAAAGATAGGACATGTTCTATCTTTTTGCGGGACGGAAGTATGGAACGGAACCCCGCGGAAGCACTCCGTAGTGCTTCCGTAGTGTTCCGTTCCGTCATTCCATTCCGCACCGTTCCACATCTCCGGATTTGCGGACCCATTGAAATGAATGGGTCCGCATCCGTGATGCGGAATGGCCACGGAATGGTGCCCGTGTATTGCGGATCCGCAAATGCGGTCCGCAATACGGGCACGGGTGCACACGTTTGTGTGCATGAGGCCTTATTGTGAGCCAAAGCTAGCTTCGGGCCAAAACCACAGAAGAGGAGCAAATCAAATCATTCCACCTGATCTCTGTGGAGGTTTCACTACTGGTTTTGGCTCACAATACTGGATGGAAATAACTGACCAAATAACTGAAATGTGAACTCAGCCCAAGTTGTATTTGACAAGTGTTTTGTGAGTGCGTTTATGGCCTTGGCTGTCTCAGCTGTTTGCTATATAACTGTCATATATAAGTGTCATAAATGTTAGAAAAAGCTAAGTATAATATGAAAACTATACAACATAATAGAAAACAATCAGACCAAATTATAAAATGAAAAAAAAGTCTGTCGTTGTTCTGTCTAGAGCCAGAACAATGTCTAAAAGTTTTACTATGCAATGAATAGAGCCTCGCAGATAAAGCATTACTGTAATATACATGCTATAAAAATAGGTGGCTTTTTTTATGTACGTAACAGTCTCCTCTCTGGTAGATCCCCCAGCTGTCTGTCCTTCTGATCCACCTTCCGCTACATTATGTGGTGGAGTTACATGCTCAATAGCTTTCCGGCTCCCGTCTTCTCCCCCCAGTGCCGGCATAGTGATCTCATAGAGAAGCGGCTCAAAATCCTTTCATTCATTTATCCCTACTTCAAAATTCATAGAAGTGTGGCATATAGCTACATCTCACTCTAAACAGTAGAGAAGGAAATTATGGGGGCGTCACATACCATGTCTCTCTGCAGCTATATGTGAGGGAACATTTTCTACTCAGGGAAGTAACGAGTTAACAAGAGCTTACTGCAATGCATCCTGGAAGATGTAGCTGCACAATTGTCTTATGTGAGATGCTGTTCTCCATCAGAAAGTCCTCCAGATAAGTTAGTAAAAAAACATTTTTAAATATGAACCTTTTAATTGCAGTGAAGACAGCAGTATGCTGTTTATATATATATATATATATATATATATATATATATATATATATATATATATATATATATTTTATCTAGGCAGACAATGGTAGCACTGGAAAAAGATACAAAAAAGCATTGTACAGCAAGGGACACGTGCCCTTCTTTAATATTGGGGTTGTTCACGTGTACCTAAATTAAAAAAATTTTTAAAGTTTGTATAACAGCTATGCTTCTTTGTACCATTATAATAAAGGAAAAGGTCTTTTTAGGGCTTCCCTAATGTCCCTCTCAGCCAAATTATTCCCTGTTTGAGCTGCACAGCTAGATGCATTTCCCTCACAAGCAGAGGGCTTCTACCTTCTACGGAATCTGCCAGCACTGTACCACTATATTTGTTTTCATCTCTGGAACTCACAGAACAAATAAGGAAGCGAAAATCATATTTACAGACACAAAGGAGGTTCCTATAATCTTTAAAAGCTCTTTAGAAGCAGTTTTATTTATCAGACCCACGACCTCCTGACACGCCTCCGTTTCCTGTGAGACGTCTTCTGAGCCTCTGTTACCAGGGGTGGATCTTGCCTGACAACAGGCAGTGGACTGCAAGTTAGGTGGAAGTGAGACCCCTAGTGGCCATGACTTTACAGCTTTTTTCAGGAGGATGCAGGCATAGTTTTTTAAATGGCGTGGTTTAGATATTACTGAATGAAATGAATTTGTGTAAAAGTACAGTTAAAATATAAAGATCCTAAACAGATGAGCCCTGTCTATCAAGTCTCTAATATGGCATATGAAATTAGGTTCTTCAACCTTTTGTTTCGCATATTAACTGAATGAATTTGATTGAATTACAATATGTTCTTACACCATATCTACACCATAGAAATAGACAGAAATTTGCTTAAAGGAGGATTTCTTGTAGAAATTAAATATGATAAAAAGTCTAGTATTTAATCTAAAGTGACACAATCACGTTTCCTGCATTATTCTAATAGGCATCATTTATTATATTTATCTGTAGGCTCCTAATAACTTTTTTTACCAGCCCTCATACCTGAATTTGAAGTAAAAAGTGATCATTGGTTTTCCGGTTCAGTGCAGCCACAGTCGTTATTACTCCCTGCTGGTTAATCTGAAAAGTATTATCCTCATTTCCACTCAGAATTGTGAACGTAAATGGAGGGCCGTTGTGAGACGAATCCTTGTCAGTCACCGCCAAGTGCAGAACGCTAAAGCCGATCGGCTTATTTTCCTGTAGAGATATATTTTTTTATATGATTATGATACTGTCACAGTCAGATGTATTTGTCTCCAAGTTGACACAAGTTGCAGTGTATAAAGGAAAGCAAGGTTTTAGTTTCCAGTTTTCTGCCCAGGAATACGCCAGCATGAAGAATTGATCTTCATAGAACCAATGAGACAGTACGGCCAATATAAAAACTGACAAGATCACGAGAATTACACTCGACACTTTGTATCTTCAACCTGAATTGAATGCACTCATAGATAAATGAGCTTGTTACAGTTTCAAGAAGGATAACAGAGGCTTCAAAGCCTAACTAAAGACAGGACGGTAAAAATCCATGTTTCTGCTGCTTTCTTAGATACATGAGGTTCTACATTAATGACACTTCCAGAGCTTGTTAGACATTACTCTGTAAAAACTATTAAACTAATTTAAGTTTTCCGAGAACACAACTTGCGTGAAGCAAAATTAAAGGAAGAAATGTTCTTTAGCCATCGGCTAATAGGGTAGATGAATATAGACAGCTCACAGCAAAGCCTCAGGTTTCCAAAGACTTGGGAATCAGAAAACATAAAAAAAAACATTGAAAGAGAATATAAAGAGAGCAGACAGGAAGATCTATCTACTGCCAAAATAACCCTCCATAGATATGTCTCTTCTCAAGGAAATACTCTAGAGGTGGTGGCTCAGGGTCTCAGGAGGTGGGCTGCATTTTCATACTGAATATAAGAAGACATACAGTCTAATGATACTCAAAGAAGACATAGTTTTCTTTCATATCCCAGGGCACTGAATGGACACCGTGATTATTTGAATATTTATAATGAAGGAAGTCATGAAAAGTACAGTCTTACTACAGTCAAAAAGGGGCCATAAACCTGCAACAGCTGTTGGCCAAATGTTGGCTCGTCTGACAGCCGTTTCTTCTGACTCCCCCATAAACACTTGTGCTCAGTTCGCCAATAAAAGAGTTAGGCATCCTGAATCTTAGGATAACTGATCCTTCTTTTCCCTAACATGATCTATCAGGGGTAAGTTGGTACATCCCCCTCCACCTAAAATAGTCAGCTGGTCCCATAATGTGATCGGTGGGTTTGGATGACTTTGCTGATTTGCTCTTATGTGTATGACCAGTGACCACCTTAACATAAATTTGAAGATGTGCATTATGGCACTTATAAACAATACATTTATCACGAAGAAGAAACTCTGTGGCATAATGCCATTAAAGGCCACACCAACAGAATGATGATGAGAATGTCTACTACTTATCATTATACTGGCGGCCTATTAAAAATGTATTCTTGCCCATGCAACATGGGTGTATATGGAGTTAACCCAAGTTGATTAGGCAAGACTCATAATTTAAGATAATACGCTAGCCCCCAAGATTTATTTATGTACAATACTTGCAGCCACTATGCGTCCATATAGAAAGAGGTAGGTGGCTGAAATTTTGCCCATTGTTTTTCCTTTAAGGAAGTGTTCCCCCTTCACAGACACCCTTTCCATAAACCTACCAAGCATTTAAGGGCAAACAGCCCAAGAGACATGTAACCTCTATATAGGACACAGCTATAACTATTCTCCGTAAACATTCTATGATCAAAGAGCAAACAAAAAGCAATAGAAATAGCATCATCACAAACCTACCTGAATAATAATGCTGTAATTCTCTTTGGAGAACACAGGGGGGTTGTCGTTGACGTCAGACACATCAATGTTAACTCTTGTGGTGTTCATTTTGGGTGGCTTGCCATTATCTTCTGCTTGAACAGTTAGAGTATAACCAGAAATCTGTAAAAAAAAATATCATGACTGTAGGAAGACAAAGACGGAACTTGGGAGAAATTAATCACATGAAAGCTGGTGCAGTAATGATGCTTTGGAGGAAAGTACTTGGGAGAATAAGAATGTGACAAGTCTTACCTTCTCTCTATCTAAAAGTTTATTCACTTTTACTTCCCCTCTTACGGGATCAATGATAAAGGTATTCCCCAGATTGCCATCTGTAATTGTGTAGCGGATGTGGCTGTTCAAAGGTCCATCGGCATCGTCTGCAACAACCTAGATAAAAGCACATTCTCATTTGGAGCAGACTCTGGTAGAAAAGTGAACATTTTTGAAATAATTCTTCCTCATGTCCCAGTTCTAACTTATTAAATGAACTCCCAGCAGATTTATTTCAATAGACTCTGTGTTACCTTTACAAACTCAACCTACTGAACAGAAAAACTGCCTGAAGGAACATAATACAATGTAACATCCTGCACCATTGTTGCGAAAAGGAATGTGATACATCCTTCAAGAAAATCATGCC
This sequence comes from Bufotes viridis, assembly GCA_033119425.1. Lineage (NCBI taxonomy): Eukaryota > Metazoa > Chordata > Amphibia > Anura > Bufonidae > Bufotes > Bufotes viridis. The sequence goes on from CM065589.1 coordinate 519,726,506, forward strand.
TGATAAACTAGGTTGGAATATGAATTTTGAGGCAACAATTATACAATAGTAATAACCGTTTTCACAGTACAAAAAATGTGTTCAGTTACATCTTCTCAGCCCCACCTTACAATATTTGCCTGTGGAACTGACAATAACAGTGGATAAATAGCACTGTCCCTCCATTCTTCCACCAAAAACCAGAACGCCATTACCTATCTCTGGTGCTTCCTCCTTCATAACCCCCAGCTTGGAGGTCTATACATCAGTAAGAAAACTGTGGAGGTCATGTTGGTGCTTTTCTAAGATACCTTTAATTATATATACACCTTTTGATGAATACTTCATATGAAGTTGTGAATTCCACATAACCTTTTCTAATTGGTGATGTGGAATGTGAACATAGATCCTGACATCGGTACATGTCATGTGTTATCATGAATAAAACGGCTGGGATGCAAAATAAATTAGCCTCCAACTAATAATTAGAGACTGACAGCAATGTGATTTATTATTAATCCAGTCGGAGCGGTGGTCCAGAGATGAAGGTAGGAGATGCATGTTAAATGGCCCGAAACATGCTATATATAGCATACAAAGCAGGCATTCTGCGAGGATAGCATAGAATTAAGAGTGGGCTTTACAGCAATTTGAATAAAGTATGCATTTCCGTGACATTTGTGGTTCTAATAAAGCAATTTATGACAGATCTTTTTAAATGTCATTAATAAAGCTGCCGTCCCTATAATTTCCCCTGTTATACCTTCAAAACCTTGTTAATAGTCAGAAATGTTAAAAAGTCACATGGCCAATGTATGTGTGTATATCTGTCTGTATCAGTGTATGCATGCGTGTATCTATATTTACACTCATTGGCAAAATAAATAAATAATAATAATGCTACCAGATAGAAATGTTGGATGGCTGCAGAACTCGTCCTGCAGTTATGCCTCAGGCAGATATGTAAATGATTACAGGTGTTCTCTGATTACACACTGGGTCTTGCCACAAGAGACCGTAAAAGTGTTTCCCCTGCTGCCCTATAAAAAGGCTCTCAGAGGCTACTTTTGGGTAGTGTAGTTTTTGGTGAGAGATTGTTGACTGCTAGACATGCCTCTACGATGCCCTCAAACACATTTTGCCCAGTTAACAGACTTTGAGAAGGGGCATATCATTGGACTGAGAGAAGTAGGATGTCATTTTGACGACTCATCCGTAATCTAGGCCGTTCTGTCCTAGCTGTAAGAAGGTGTTGGGAGAAATGGTTACTTGAGGGCAGGCAAACATGACGAATAGGCACTGGACAGCCCAAACAAGCAACCTGTAGAGAGGATTGTTTGATGCACCAACAAATATGATCAGTTCCCACAGTTTCATTGTCCATCACCCAGGTGCAGGTGGTACCTTCATTACACACCTCTGGCTTTGCCCTGACCATTTGCAGTCTCTCAGCAGGAGGAAATCTGGTGTGATGGCACTCATTGCGTGCCCTGCCATTAACTGCCAACCATTCTTGTCTTTGTGTGCAGTGGTGTTGTGAATGAGAAATCTGGACTGCTACAGACTTAAACTGCATTGACTTGATCCAGCTTCTGTTTGGGATCCCATGATGGTTGTTTTTGAGTATGGAGGACTCTGGTGAGTGCATCAATCCTGCCTGATTGATGATGGGGAGTGACCCACTGCCCTAACTGCTGGTGTAATGATCTGGGGAGCCACCACATGCGGCAGTCAGCCACCTTTAGTAGTGATACAAGGGACCCTAACATCTCAGCGATACGTGCAGAACATCCTGCGGACACATGTTGCCTCCCATGGCAAGGCTTCCAACTGGCATTTTTCAGCAGGATAATGCTTGCCCACACACAGATTGCAACACTTCCTTGGCCTATTCGGTCATCAGATTTCTCGCCAGTCGAGAATTTACAGAATCATATGGAACCTGTATGCCTCCATGCCCAACTGTATCTCATGCTGTATCCAGGCTAGAGGTTCTAGAGGCTCCTTTGAGTTGTATAGTTTTTCCAATAACTTTTATCCTTACGCTGTAATATTATAATCACTTACACATATCATAATTACGTTTATACATAGAAAGTTTCATTTGATTTCAACAACTCCTTTTTGGTGCATTATTTTTTGTCAATGAGGGTATATGTCTGAGTCTATCTATCTATATCTATCTATCTAATCCGTATGAATAAGTGTGCATATAGTTTGTTTTCAGGTTTATAGTGTTAACAAGAAAATAATATATTTTCCTTTTCAATGATATTGTAACTACAGTTAAATACCTAATATGTAATTAAAGTAATTTATTTTACCTTGACTGAGCCTAATGATACGTGTATGACATACTGTATCTATATGATGGTAACAACACAAATGTAACTTTGTATATTTTTATGTTTGATGTTTTCTAAAGGTATAATTATCTTTCGTTTTCAAAGACAGTAAAATTATATATTCAGTGTGTTTGGCAATAAAAATAGCATAATATATGTATGAGGGAATGGGGTGTCGGAGAAGGGGCTATAGCCCACTGCTGCTCTCAGACTTTTATCGGGAATAAACAGTCAGTTTTAGATAATTGCCTGTGTAAAAGGGTTTTAAGTCAAACAAGTAAAAATTTAAAGAAATGCTAGAAAGTAAATTACCGTCAATACAGACTGTCCAGAAACAGCATCTTCACCAACCACAGCAGTGTATGAGCTCTGGCTGAAAACTGGCGAGTTGTCATTTATATCCGTTATGTTAATGCTAATGGTGGCAACGTCACTGAGAGGTGGCGTGCCACCATCTGTGGCTTCTACTGTCAAATAATACTCTGCTGACGTTTCATGGTCCAGGCTTTCAATTATAAAGAGAGTGCCTAAAGAGAAAGCAAGTAGGAAAATAGGTTATTAGGACTATGGGTTCATTGTAAACCATGCACATTTTAATGGTTGTCTCTATTGCCTCTGCGAGATCATTTCTCTAAATCTAATTTAGCACCATAGAAATCAAGGGCATCTTGAATTATTGAACTCTTAAAGTGGAAATGTCACCTGAGTGCCAGGAGTTCAGAAAAGAAATCAGTTTGAAAATTTTGAACGTCCCCTTTAAAGGGTTTCTGTCACCAACTTTTGACATTATAAGCTGTCTGACATTAGCTATGTGCTAATGTCAGACCAGCTTGATAATGTCTTTTTTATAAAAATCCGCTGTATATATAGTCTGAAAAACTTACTTTTATATTATGTAAATTAGCCTCTAGGAGCAGGGGGGGCGTTGCCCTGCTCCTAGCGGCTCCGTCCGGCAACCTGCTGGCACGCCCCTTCACACTTTGATTGACAGTGCAGGGCAGCGATCCTCCTGCACTGTCTCGTTCTGAAATCGCGCGCCCGCGCCGCCGCTCTGTATTCGGGCGCAGGCGCGGTGAGCAGAGGACAGCAGGCACCAGCGTCCTCTGCTCACCGCGCCTGCGCCCGAATACAGAGCGGCGGCGCGGCGCGCGATTTCAGAACGAGACAGTGCAGGAGGATCGCTGCCCTGCACTGTCAATCAAAGTGTGAAGGGGCGTGCCAGCAGGTTGCCGGACGGAGCCGCTAGGAGCAGGGCAACGCCCCCCCTGCTCCTAGAGGCTAATTTACATAATATAAAAGTAAGTTTTTCAGACTATATATACAGCGGATTTTTATAAAAAAGACATTATCAAGCTGGTCTGACATTAGCACATAGCTAATGTCAGACAGCTTATAATGTCAAAAGTTGGTGACAGAAACCCTTTAAAGGGGTTTCTCAGGATTTTTATATTGATAATCTATTTTTGAGATAGGTCATCTATATGAGATCAGCGAGGGTCTGACATCAGGCATACCCACCAATCTGCTGTATGAAGAGGCTGTGGTGCTCCGTGAGAGCTTAGGGCTCTTCTTAGGCCACGTTAGTCCCATTCAAGTGAATACTAAGCAAAACTACTATTAAAAGGAAGACGCTGTGGTTGGTAAGCTGAGCGGCTTCCGCAAAGAGCTGATCAGCAGGGCTGCTGGGAGTCGAACCCTGCCGATTTAATGGGTCGATCAGGACAACAACTCCATTTTTTCCGAATTCATATAAATATTCCTTTAGGAATACCTGCACATGGCTGTTTTGCAAAAATTCTCCAAAAATTTCTGTGTGGATCTCTGTGCATTTCCACACCAAAATTGCACAAAAACCACAAATAATTTGCATTGAAAAGGGTAAAATCTGCACAAAGGAACTGCAAAACAATTGACATGCTGTGGGATTCAGAATCCAAACTGTAGGTCAATTTCCACATGGAACTAAAAAGCAAAGTGTACATTACATTTGTGAAATCTCATACACTTTGCTGGTACTGTATTACACTATAGTTTTTCCATGAAAAAAAACTTGCAGGCAGCTTTAGAGTTTTGAACAATATTACAGCTAGCAACCCATGCACCATTACAAGTGATGGTGATGGGATTTCAGGGTGTGTTTTTTGTAGGCATCATCTGTGTCTTACATTTAGTTCTTTATAGCAGCATGCCAAAACCTAACCCGTATCACTATAGGTGGAGATAGCCATCTACTAATGTGATATTTCTCACCAATATCTATTGTTAAAAGCCATTTTTTTAAAGATTTGAGCACTCAACTGTTATCTACTATTATAGTATAAAAAAATATGAATAAAATATGAAAATGTAGTTTCCCTATATTTTAGACATGTGAAATGTCCAACCATAGAAGTATAAGGCTACATGCACACGACCGTTGGTGTTTTGCGGTCCGCAAATCACGGATCCGCAAAACACGGAAGCTGTTCCGCGTTCCGTTCCGCATTTTGCGGAACGGAACGCGGCCCATTATAGAGATGCCTATTCTTGTCCGCAAAACGGACAAGAATAGGACATGCTCTATTTTTTTTGCGGGGGCACGGAACGGAGCAACGGATGCGGACAGCACACGGAGTGCTGTCCGCATCTTTTGCGGCCCCATTGAAATGAATGGGTCCGCGGCCGAGCCGCGAAATATGCGGCTCGGACGCGGACCCAAACAACGGCCGTGTGCATGAGGCCTAATTGTGAGAAGAACCCATTCAACCCACTTGTCTCAAAAACAGAAATTCCAATGAAATGCTGTAACAATCACTACTAAGGCTTCATACCACATTTTCTTCTGTAGGAAAAAGCATGGCATTTTAAGACACTTCTGTGATTACAGCCTTTATTGCAGCTCATAAACTCAATGCCTGCAGTCTTTTTATGCCTTGTGATAACACATGCACAGGTTTCTAACAAACTCATACCAGCAAGAATGAGGGAGAAGGTTACAAAAACACTTGTGAGTCTCACACGTCCGCAATTCCATTCCGCATTTTGCGGAACGGAATTGCGGACCCATTAGTTTCAATGGGGACAGACGATGTCCCGGCCGGGTCCGCAATTGCGGATCCGCACTTCCGGGTCCGCAATTGCGTTCCCGAAAAAAATAGAACATGTCCTATTCTTGTCCGCAATTGCGGACAAGAAAAGGCATTTTCTATGAGAGTGCCGGCGATGTGCAGTCTGCAAATTGCGGAACGCACATCGCCGATGTCCGTGTTTTGCGGATCCGCGGATCCGTGGATCCGCAAACACACACGGACGTGTGAATGGACCCTAAGGGTCCATTCACATGTCCGCAATTCCATTCCGCATTTTGCGGAGCGGAATTGCGGACCCATTAGTTTCAATGGGGACAGACGATGTCCCGGCCGGGTCCGCAATTGCGGATCCGCACTTCCGGGTCCGCAATTGCGTTCCCGAAAAAAATAGAACATGTCCTATTCTTGTCCGCAATTGCGGACAAGAAAAGGCATTTTCTATGAGAGTGCCGGCGATGTGCGGTCCGCAAATTGCGGAACGCACATCGCCGATGTCCGTGTTTTGCGGATCCGCGGATCCGTGGATCCGCAAAACACACACGGACGTGTGAATGGACCCTAAGGGTATGTTGCATAGAGACGATCAAGGGGGTTTAAATTTGGTAGCTAAGTATACTGTAGATTTCATATTTTTGTATATGAAGTTGGTAATATTGGTTACATAATTACCTGTTACTTGATTTATACTGAATTTTCCATGTTCATTGCCACTGATAATCTGATATGAAATTTCTGCATTAGCTTCAATATCTCTGCTTGTGGCATACACTTGGAGAACTTCTGTGCCAACTTCAACATCTTCTGGTAGAGTTGAAACATATTCTCGGTGTTCAAAGACAGGTGGATTGTCATTTATATCCAGGACTGACACCACAACATGTGCAACAGAGGAGAGCTTTCTAGGTAAACCTTGGTCAGAAGCTCTAACAGTCAAGGTGTAAATTGCTTGAGACTCCCGATCAAGAGGTTTCTCCAGACTAATTATTCCAGACACTTCATCAATGGAGAAGTGACCTTCTGCCGAGCTGACTAATGAAAATTGAACCTTTTGATTAAGTCCTGCAATAAAAATATATATTGAATTTGAAACCCTATAATATTTTAGCTACTTGGCACTAAATATTACATGGCATCTATTTAACATAAAAGATGTAACTTATCGAAGAGAACATATATGGTGTTAATAGATTTCTGTCTAGGGAAAATGCAATCGCATCAACTGCATATGCGAAGCTTATATTCATTTCTTTCACATTTTGCATATAGAAATATTGAAAATGTATGGTTCATATACAGGAAAAAGATGAGTTATGTGATGAAAAGTGTTATAATAATTTTACTGCACAAATGTTCATATAAATCTATATCTAAGGTAAGTTTGATTCTAGAAAAAAAAGCCTTGAAGACTTGGTCACATGTTGCAATGCAATGCAATGGTTGAAAGCGACAGAAGGATGGTTTCCAGAGAAACCTGCCTCTGAGTTTCCATAGCAGAAATTAAGTAGCTGAATCTGTACATGTACATGTAAAGGGGTTATCTGGGTGGTACGTGTTAAATTGTCAGCCGGCCACAGGCAAAAATGGCTTCATCTGTCAATACTGTAATGTGTATGGGGGCCTTTAAGGTTTCCCTTTGTCCAGTCATTACAGAACATAGTACCTGCATCAGCATCTATTGCATGTACTCTTGTCACTGGAGTCTTAGGTTCGGTATTCTCAAACACAGTGACTGTATAAGGATCTGAAGAGAACTCTGGAGCATTGTCATTTACATCTTCTAATGTCAATTCCACATAAACTTCACAGAAGTGACCGCCTCCATCTGTTGCTTTTACCAAGAGGTGGTAGACTTCCTGGATCTCTCGGTCAAGAAGTGACGAGGTCTTTAATTCCCCTAAGAAAAGAAAAAGATACCAATTATAAGAATTTTACCCACTGAAAGACAAAAAAGGGTACATCGATCTGTTTCGAGTAAATCATCATGGACCACTTTGGCTTTAATCTCAGCAATGATACATAATATTACCCGTAAAACTCTATTTTTACACTCCAGAAAAGTGCACTGTATTGAGTGTGCTTCCATTAGCTTTCTGGATCCACATAGTACTGCTGGGTGAGTTAAGATAACCTCTATGCATATGCATGCATGCACCACATCTAATCCATTTATTACTGCTGCAGACTTTCCTTAACTAATCAGTTCACTAGCAGGTACGTTGTGCAGAGCGCATTATTAACAAGTCAGAACGGACTGCAGAAGAAAAATTATTCAGTGAAGTACCGGAGAACATTAAAAGTTTTAATGTGTCAAGATATTTCAATACATACAGCTGGAGATGGAACTAAATACTATTGAGAATGCCAGCAGTGAATTATTCATTTCTACGTTTTATTATTTTTCTTATTCCTTCACAACACTGACTACATACAAAGTATCTCTGCCAAGTAGAACTTATCATTTTTGTAGTTTGGAGAAAGGTCATTTGCCTTGAGCTGCCAGCTTCCAGTGGGTCCTTCTGAACAAAGTTTTCTTTTTCTTTTTTTAAAAGCTACTTATCTGTTCAATAGGATTATTACTGAGTTGGGAAATCTCAAGTCATTTTACGTTAGTGTATAAGGTGATAGGGAAATCACAGTTATAAGCTCTGGGAGAACATTATTAAAGTCATCCATGTTTACATTGCCAGAAAAGATTATAAAACACTCTGTGCCATACTTCTAGAGGATCTGTGGAGTCTATTCTTATTCTAAATCCTCCTTGAGGAAGCATGTTTAAAACGGAAGGAAAAAAATTGCAAAATGAGGGGGAAGATTGGTAGGGATACAATCATCTTCCAATGAAGCAGGCTGCAGTGGAACTGTTCATATTATACAGGGATAAATAACTGGATAGATTTTGTCTATGCATTAACATACTAAACAAATAACATACTAAATAACATACTAAAAAAATGAAATGTAAAAAATAAAATCAATAAAAGGTTTAAAGGGAGTCTTTCACCTAATCTGAACCTTTTGGACCGCTCAGATCAGGTTATAGACTCCTGTGCCCTAATTCCAATGGTACCTCTATTTGTGCAGTCCCTCGACGAGATCTTCCCAAAAAGACTTTTAAAACATGCTAATTAAGTCCGGAAGGTGCCCAGGGGCGGCGTTACTGCCGATGTGCCCAGAAATTCACACCTCTTTCAACCCTCTGGCCCGCCCTCCATTCCTATTATTACCTCCTCCTCTCCCTCACAAATCTCACGCCTGCTGGAGGAAAGACTTTTTTGGCTTTACTGCAGTCCTCTGCGCATGCGCTGGTTACTTCTGCCCGCACCACTGGGCACCTTCCGGACCTAATTAGCATGAGTTTTGAAAGTCTTTTTTGGAAGATCTCGCCGAGGGACTGCACAAATAAAGGTACCATTGGAATTAGGGCACAGGAGTCTATAACCTGATCTGAGCGGTCCAAAAGGCTCAGATTAGGTGAAAGACTCCCTTTAAAAAAGATTTTCTTCATTCGGAACCACTTTTATAGACATTATTATAGGCATTAAAGGGGCTGTCGAGGATTAGAAAAACATGGCTGGGTGTTTTTTCTCTGATGTGTTTCGCGATCCAGCAGTGCTTGTACATTATAGGAAAAAAACACTGGTCTCCGTGGTGGCCTCATATCTGCAGCTCCCATCCCGGCTACCTCATATCTGTGCTGCAGCAGTGGCTGTAAACTCTGTATACGAGCAGTGATGGAAAAATGAATCAAGCCAGCAAAGGAGGCAATATGAACAATCACAATATGTCTACATGATAAATGCCATTTGCTGAAGTAAGAAAACCTCTTTAAGTGAGATGGTTAAACCAACTCAGGAAAGAGCAGACGTTGTATAATACAGTGGAACTTCTTTTTCTGCCTTAGCACCCTCTAACTCTGAGGATCACTAAAGATTGCAGGGTAGCATTGTTTTGTTTTTTTTCAACTTTAATATCAGTTTTACACAAGTCTATTTGGTTCCACAATTAATACAATTCATGCAATTAAGAGACTATTCCTGCAGCAGGAAATTATGTCTAGCTTCTCTTCGAAAAGAATTAGCAGTAATGATGTCTGTAAGACATCATTAAAAGGTCACAGCTAAGAGCTTAGAATTTATTATATTTCTGGAACTCACCTGTAAATGGATTAAGGTGAAATTTCTCTGAGCCGGGTCCGTGCAATGTGTAAATGATCTCAGCATTAGAGCGAATGTCTGCGTCGCTGGCTGAAACTTGAAGAATTAGTTTTCCGGAAAGGGCATCTTCAGATATAGTCTCAGAATAGGAGTCCTAGAAAATAATGGCAGAAAATGTCATTGATAATATTAATTTCCTTGTAGGTCAGGATTAATGGGTCCACAGAACCAAACAGAATCATAGTTAAAGGGGTTGTCGAGTCTTATGTAAATAAAACTAATAATTATCAAGTATATAATAACCAGCTATGCATCAATCTAATGTACTCTGTTTTTCAATTTCAAATTGAGACAATTACTGTTAAAACTCAGAGGCTAAAAATTTTGATCCGTAGGCTGGTGTCACATAAAGGCTTTAGGTGTTTTGTATTTTTTTTTATTTTTTTTTTACTGGTATTTTCTGCATTTTTTAGGATGTTGCATCTTTTAAACAGAATTTGTTAGACTTTATTGTTGAAATGGCGTTTGGGCCCTGAGAATAATTTCCTCAGGAGGGCCCAAGAAACCCCAGTCCTACCCGGTATGCAGACTTCTTTTCTACACTACTCTCATTTTAAAAAGGTCTACAATCAAGTACTCAATTCCTATCCCAAGAAAAGGCTTCTTCTGACTTTAAGAAAATACTGGGTTTCTCCTGTTCCAGCATCCAGGAAAATCTCAACTTTATGCTTCTTTGGGTCTGTCTTTGAGGTTAGGTAAACCAGTCGATCTGCTTTCTTGGGAAACGGGACCTAATATTTCACTTACTAATGCTGAAGCATAGAATTCTGCAGACCTATGCGTGAAATTGCAGGAGACCATTTCACTAGATGGTACAAAACTCCTAAATTGCTTTATGCAACTAATACTAAGCAGTGTTTGAGGTGCAGGATAGATGTCGGCTCCCTCTCGCATATACTGTGGTCACATTTCCTGATTTCTTCCTAATGGGAACAGACTGAATTAAGGGGATCTGCTCAGCTTTGATCCAAATAACTGTCTTAACCAAACCAAGTAAAGCATTCTCTCCTTGTAAGTTTAATTTGATCACACATTGTATTGCAGCTGTGAAAGCCCTGAGACCCCTTATTTTGTTTGATATGCAGCCTCCATCCCTAGTGGAATAGGTAGGTAAAGTCAACCAGATTTGTGAACTGTATATTTGGATTAATAGATCACATGACAGATTCTTAAAAATATGGTCCCCTTGGAGATTAAATACCATAAAAACTGTTATACTTGCCTCACTTAGAGTGGCAGCTGACCATTTTCTATTGAATATTTAAACACTTGTATTTTTATATCTGTTCGTGTTTGCCTAACTCACTAGAAATGGACTGACAACATGACAATTCCCCTTCCTTTTATTCCCCTCCCTTTTCCATACCGCCCACCCCCCTATATGCATGTTCATTTGTTCTGGCCTTTCTTTTTTGTTTGTACATAGCTAATGGCCACATTACAATGTATTTTAAATCAAAATGGAAGAAAAAGTCATGGGTCATAGTCAGGGCCGGTGCAAGGATTTTTGCCGCCCTAGGCAAAAGAAAAGTTTGCCGCCCCCCCCCCCTCCTTAACTAACGCCAGTTCTCTCCCCCCCCCCCTTGTCATTCTCTCCCCCCTCTTGCCATTCTTCACACTCCCCCCCCCCTTGTCATTCCCTTTCTCCCTCTTGTCATTCTCTCTCCCCTTGTCATTCTCCCCTCTCCCCTTGTCATTCTGCCCCTCTCCCCTTCTTTGTCATTCTCCCCCTCTCCCCTTCTTTGTCATTCTCCCCTCTCCCCTTCTTTGTCATTCTCCCCTTCTTTGTCATTCCCCCTTACCTCTAGTGTAGCGGCCGAGCTCTTTATGCTGCACGGGTACAGGAGCTTTAGTTTCCTGTACCCGAGGGGACTGACATGAAGTGCACATTGTGTGCGCACTTCATGTCAGTCCGGCCGAGTACAGGAGACAGATGCTCCTGTACCCGCGGACCTTAAACAGCTCGGCCACGCTACAATGAGGAACTGACAGGAGGGAGCGCTGAGCGCTTCCCTCCTGTCAGCTCCTCTCTTCATGCTGCGCCCGGGCGGTGCGCCCTCATGGACGCACCAGCCCGGGCAGTGCTGCAGCCGCCTGAGGCTCTATACAGAGCGCTCGGGCGGCTGCAGCATGAGGCAGGGCCGGCGCTCCTAGCAGCGCCCCTTCCCAAGGGGCGCTCTACGCGGCTGCCTATTCCGCGTATAGGACGCGCCGGCCCTGGTCATAGTGTGACCTTTCTGACATGCATCACCCACAAGCTCCCACTGTAAGCACATATGTATTGTGAGATGCCTCTGTATAAAATAATGCAGTCGACAACACTATTCTATACAGTACAAAAACTGACATTATGCCAAGGACACATACGTAGGATCAACAGGACCCAATGTGTACATTTGATGCATGTGCCGGGAGCTTTACTGGCATGTATGCAAACACAATCTGAATCCACCCTAAGATAAGCACTGAAACATATTCAAATCACAGCCTAGCAGCTGTTTTCTTTGAATCCGTTTTCCATCCTGCTTTTTTAATGATCCAATTAACAATGTCAATCAGAGTGGGTAGTCTACAATATCCTGCTGTATAAGGGCATCTTAATAAATAACGTGCATTGAAATATTTTAATGTGCATTTCTCAAGATTAAGGAATGTTTGTATTCTTCAGTTATTTTTCTTTATCTCCTTGGAAATACATAATTTTCAGTGAAATGCATGCTGTGCAGTCTTCTTAGCAAATGTTTTATGCCAGAAAATGCAGCCCTTAATGCGCCTGTCCTTGTATTAAATTTAAATATGGAAGCTGCTTCTTCAATCTTACCAGAAGTAGTGGAGGATGATGTGCAAAGCTAATTTTTCAGATCAAGCAAAAAAATAATAGTCATACGTTTGGTAATATCTCCAGCGATTTAAGGAACACGAAGAGGGATGCATTAGGGTACTTTCACACTTGCGTTGCTGGATTTAAAAATCTGAATGCAAACGGATACCATTTGTAGACGGATCCGGATGCGTCTAACAAATGCATTGCAATACCGGATCCATCTCTCTGGTTGTCATCCGGAAAAACGTATCAGGTATTTATCTTTTTCACATTTTTAAAGGTCTGCCAAAAAACGTAAGAGGGACTGAACTGATGCCTCCTGAATGGAATGCTCTCCATTCAGAGCGCATTAGGATTAAACTGATCAGTTTATTTCCAGTATTGAGCCCCTAGGACTGAACTCAATACCGGAAAAGAATAACGCTAGTGTGAAAGTACCCTTAGGCAGTGTGGGCAGTGCAGAGCAGCATGTTTTTATTAAGAGATCTAGGGCCACAGGTAACTCTAATCATGTTCCCCCCAAACAATTGAGTCATGACCTATCCTCTAATAACATGCATGCAGAGTAAAGAGTTCAAACAGGCAGAGAATGTCCGCCAGCTTACAGGTTCCGGCCTCTGGATAAAGTCTGTTCTCACTGCTCAGTTTGTGCATGTGCAGGTCGAAAAGGGTCATGTAATATATATTACTCACAGAGAGGCATGACATGGTGGAATGAGGGAGAGGTCTTCTCAGCAATAGTCAGCAAGTTATATTAAAGGCTGTGTGCAAGAGTCACCAAGCACTGTCAGGAGCATGTGTGGAGAAGTGGGAATCAAGGCCATGTACAGGCAGGTGTGGGCACACAGGGTGGCTATGACTGGAGTCCTACGATTTGGGGATCAGCCAATTAAAGAACTCAAGTCAAAGATTGCAGCACCACTTGTCAGTAAGTGAACTGCACAGTTGTGTGGGTGTACCATATTATAGTGCACCTGGCCTAAAAACCAACGCCATACAGAATAGTTTCTTTTTTTTGGGTTGGCATTTTAGGGGCTTTCACAAGTTTCTATATTGTTATGAAAGTTGTAATAGTTTTTTATTCCCGGGTTGAATTAATACTTAAATGGAACTGAGTTTTCAGGAAACTTTTGATATGTTATAATGGCATATCAAAGGTTTTGATCGACGGAGGTCTGAGCACGGAGACCCCGACCCACCCCTCAGAACAAGGAAAGAAAAGCACTCACAAAAAGTAATCTCTCTCCTTACTGCATGAGATGCAATTGAGACGGGTCTATACACTTTGTATTGGGTCCATCTCGCTTTCTCATTCTAGCCAATATTACCAATTTAATAAATGCGAGGGAACACTGTCTGTGCACCCTGGTTAGACTATGCAAGGCTGAACATATTGTTGGTGTTGTTTGCAGAAAACATTTAAAAAAAATTATATTGTTAAAAGGTCCGATTTCTTTAAAAAAAAACTTTAGTATAAGAGCATATAAAAAGATGTAAAACATAAATGTACCTTTTCACAAACTGGGCTATTGTCATTGGCATCAAGGACCTTTACTTCCACCACAGCTCTGCTAGCATATAGTCCATCTGTAGCAGTTATGTTTAGAAGATAATTGTCCTTTACTTCTCTGTCAAGTGGTTTTCGAACATAAACTTTCCATTCTTGCTGTAAATTTTCAATAGCAAATTGCCCAAGTGAATCCCCTCCTGGAACAGGACAAAAAAATCTCTTACTCTCTAATCGAAATAACTAACATGTACAATTTAGACAAATGATAATATTCTTGGTAACATTCTCAGTAAAAGGAGAGAAAACATATTTAGAACTCCTCCTATCTCATCAGCTTATCAGATATGATCTTCTAAAGGCACGCTTTGTGAATGGCTTCAGTAATTACATTTCTGAAAGTTACACATATTGAGTTCTAAGAACTGAAGATCTGGGAATAAATGCACATAAATAATCACCAGTCCATGACAAATCATCACCACAACCATTATGTATTGTTATACTGATTAACATTTGAGCAGTAAATAATGCAATTATGGATGTGAAGATAATGAAAATATCACTAATGATCATATGCTGAAAACAGATAAGAACGAGAAACATGAGGAATCATGATCTGCATTGTAGACTAGAAGACAAAGACCAAGCTGCATCCAACTCAAAGGTTTGCGAGGGAAGAGTGACAAACAAAGCTTTTTGTCATCAAGAATGAGGCAGCAGATATAAAATACATTCCAAGCAGCTTTTTTATGCACTGATGATCATTAGCTCAATAGCATAACCTTGTATTCAAGGACAGAGCAAATATTTGCTAGTAGATAAAGGAACAAAAATGTAATGTAATATACACAGCTAAAATATGGAACTATTTGTACAATTAAGAAAGATAAAACGTTATGTTCCTACCTGTAATATACATTGTGACTTCCTTATGTATATCTTCAAAGTCATTGTCTGTTGTACTCAAGATGGCAATTACTCCACCTGGAGGGTCATCCTCACTGACTGTGCCTTTGTATATTTCTGCACTGAAGCGTGGGGGATTATCATTCACGTCCATCACAGTAACTTCAATTATTGTAGATGATGAAAGCATGTTATCACCATGATCATAGGCAACCACTCTAATGTTGTATTTGTTCCTGCTCTCATGGTCAAGCTCACCAAGAGTAGTAACCCAGCCAGTTTCCAAGTCCACTGAGAAAAGATCTTTAATTTCTTGTGGATCCTGTGTAGGTGCCAACATATAGGACACATGTCCATTGAGTCCTGAATCTGCATCAACAGCTTTGACCTGGATGACCTTAGCTCCCCCAGGGAGGTTTTCCACAATGAAAGCCTCATAAGGATTTGCCTCAAAAATAGGTTTATTGTCATTAGCATCTTTTACCTGGATGTTAACATCCACAGAGGACATCACTTCATGTTCTCCATGAATATTTTGAACCAACACTGAAAACTGGTACCATTTTGTGGTTTCATGATCCAAAGCTTTTTCAAGTTTTAATATGCCATTTTGTTTCTCTATCACAAAAATGTCATCAACATTACTTTCAGGTGTGTCTCCTTTTACAATTTGATATATTATGGGCTGGCTACTTTCGGCTCTGATGAACTCAAGCTCTGTACCAATTGGAGTATCTTCAGAGATACTTAAAGTATAAAAAGGCTCAGAAAACTTAGGTAACTGAACTTCAGGTGGAAGAATTGTAACAGAGACAGGGACAACACTTTCTCTGTGCGGTGATCCTCCATCGGATGCTTTAACAAAAAATGGAAAGACTTCATCTTCTAACCCAATCAAGCTTTCTTTTGTAGTTATAATGCCAGAATATTGGTTGATTTCAAAATTTTCTTCCACACTTTCAGATTTGGCTTCAATGGTATACGATATATCAGCATTTGCCCCCTCATCAGTGTCAGAAGCCAGAATTCTAACAATTGAAGTCCCTCGAGGAACATCTGATGGAATACTTAGTTTATATTCAGTAGATCGGAATTTTGGATCATTATCATTATAATCTGTTAGAATGATATTGACAACGCAAAATCCAACTTTTCCACCACCATCCTTAGCCATTATACTTATAGGAATTACTTTGCTAGCTGGACTTTCTCTATCTAGCTTCTCTGCTGTAAACAACTGCCCTTTCTCATTAATGTAAAAGCTGTCCTTTGCAAATTCATTAAGAATATGGTAAGTGACCTGTCCGTAAATCCCTGTGTCCTCATCTACAGCATTAAGTTCAGTTACTAGGGTTTGTACTGGGGAATTTTCAGACAGCTCAACTTCATACTGATTTTGAGCAAATGTAGGGGTATGTAAGTTAGAACTCAATACAGCAATGTCTACCTGAGCAGAACTTCTAAAAACACCATCAGAAATTGAAATATTGAGGATGTAGAATGGTTGCATGATCTCTTTCTTTAAATGTGAAACAGTAATTATGCCAGTTTTAACGCCAATGACAAAATTCATATCTTCATTTCCAGAAAGTATAGAATATTCCAGATTTTCTGCATCTGTACTATCGGGATCGGTGGCTTTTACACACGTAACAAAGCTTCCTTGTCTTGAATGCTCACTTATTTTGGCTTCATACAGCTGTTGGGTGAATATCGGAGCATTGTCATTAAGATCAGTTACAAAAATACGTACAGTTGCATCACTGCTTAAGGTAGGGACTCCACTATCCACTGCCCGGACTAGGAAGCTATGTTCCTGTAAATATTCATAATCCAATGGTTTCGCAATATTTATGAGTCCACTGTTGCTATCAATATGAAAAAACTGGGAACTATTTCCATGGCTGCTTACAATGAGGTATGAAATGGCTTTATTTTGTCCAGAATCTAAATCAGTGGCCTTTACTTGTACCACAGATGTTCCAATGACCAATGCCTCAGACAAAGTGGCAACATACATTTTCTGCTGAAACACAGGTGAATTATCATTAACATCTTCCAAGATGATATCGACAAAAACTTCGGCATGTGCTCCAGTGACGGAGTCTGTAGCCCGAACTCTGAGTTTATATGCTGGATGTGACTCAAAATCAAGTGGAGCTATAACGTTAATTACACCTGTGTTGAAGTTAATATTAAACTGGCTGAATGGATCACCATCTGTGATGCTGTATATTATTCGAAGGCCTTCTGGGCTGTTGGCTTGCACATGCACAACAGGACTGTGGAGCTGAGCATTTTCAGCAATCACTGCACTGTAGAAAGGCTTTTCAAAAACTGGCATTGCTTTATTCATTACTGTAATTGGGACAACAACCTCTGCTGAATAGGATGGGCTTCCTCCATCTTTTGCTACTATGGTTATAAAATATTCCTTATTAAATGCATCAGGATCAAACTGCTTTTTTAATGAGATTGCACCAGATGGTCCAATCTGGAAAATTTGTGAATGTTCTTTTAGATAGTAATGTATTTCTCCATTTTTATCTATATCTTTATCAACAGCAGTAACGTGGCGAATTACATAACCTACTTCAGCATCCACTGAAACCATTGCGTAATATGGAAGGTTGACAAATACTGGGCTGTTGTCATTAGTATCTTCAACAGTTACCTTTACTAAAACATGTGAAACTCTAGGTGGCTTCTGTTCGTCAGTAACTTCTACAACTATCTCATACAGATCCTGTTGTTCCCGATCAAAAGGTATTCCTGTAGTTGATAGGACACCAGATGTGTGGCCAATTTTAAAGCGGATGTCTGGGTTGAGAATATGAAAAAACAGAGGCTCATTGATACGAGTGCCAACTGCACTAATGACAGTTAATGTCTTTATTTGGGTGGCATTTTCTTGTACTACCGCTGAGTAGGAGCGTTGAGTGAATTTCAGTGAACTTTCTTTGCTTTCCTTTACATTAATTTTCACGTAAGCAAGGCTAGAGAATCGTCCATCGGATGCTCGAATGGTTAGCTCATACCGGCTTCTTAATGGACTTGTGCTTTGGACAGTTACGATTCCTGATAAATGGTCAATAGCAAATTTATCTCCAATGTTTCCTTCAACTATTGAATACATTATTTTGGAAAAAGATCCAGAATCATCATCTGTTGCATTCACTGTAATAACCCTCACTCCTTTATATGTTGGTATTAGAATGGAGGCTTCATAGATCTCTTGAGAAAACACTGGAGCACAATCATTAATGTCCACAACATATATAGTCACATTGGCCGCTTGTTCAGCAAATAATCTTGGATAGCCCATATCATGCACTTGTACGGTGAAGTGGAATATATTTGCTTTTTCATAATCTAAAACAACTAGAGAACGTATTGCACCAGTGCTGGAGTCAATGGCAAAATATTTGTGGACAGATGGCTCAACAATCTGATAAACAAGAAGAGCGTTTGACTCTCGGTCAGCATCAGTAGCCCTAATAACCAAAGGGGAGTTTTCATCAGTTAAGATCACACTGTTGGCTGGTGCAGATTCACTGATGAGTCCTCGATATTCTCTTTGCACAAAAACTGGAAAATTGTCATTTTCATCCCGAATGTGAACTACAAGAGTTGCATTTGTTGACCACCCAGCCATGTTTGTTGCTTGAACAGTAAGTGTATAAGAGGCAACGGTTTCAAAATCAAGATGCTTCTGAGTTATGACCACACCAGAATTTAAATTAATCTCAAATGCGTTCATTACATTTCCGCTTTTTATTTCATATGTAACGGAAGACTGGCTGTAAGTTGACAGCATTGCAACAAAACTTCCAATTCGTGCTAATTCACTTATTTCTGTTGAATACTCTTTCTTCATAAATTTAGGGGCTGCATTATCGGACACAGTGACAAGAATATGTACAGATGTTATCTGACTCATTGTAGGAGTTCCATGATCTGAAGCTTTGATCACCAACTCATATTGACCATGACTTTGTCGATCAAGCTCTTTTGCTGTCTTAATAATTCCTAAAACTGGATCAATGGAAAAAGCATTTGCGGTGTTCCCTGGGAAGTAAAAGGAAAGAACAAGAAAGAAATATCAATTTATAATGAACCATAATCGTGGGTGGCTTCAGTAAAAAGAGCATAAAATTCATATACACTGTGAATACTGAGCTTCTCAAAGAAAAACATGAATATGCAATGCTACTCAGAGAGAACTCTAGTTACACATATAATAGCATGTCATTATAGCTAATGTGAGTTTAAAATTCTAGAAAAATTGCATTTTAATGAATGCAATATTGCTAGAAATAATGTTTTTATTAATAAAATAGCAATTTTCTAAAGAAACTATAATGTCCTCCATTTGAAAATGTTATCTATTGCATTGTTTGTGGGTCAGAGATGGGAAAACAACTGTGGCAGGAGAACAGGACAATGAGCATAAATTGGGCATGACAGAATAAAGAATGGCTTGAGATGAGAATTGTGTCAAGAAGGGACGTGTGTTGTTGTAGAAAAAAAAGAAGCACAGAAGATAATGTTAAGTGGGTTTAGTCCTGCCTCTTGGACTGTTACTAAAAGGTGAGGGATATTATTAAGCAGGAGATGTATACTTTCTAACAAGGATATGTTGGAGGCTCCTCTCCCCATAAGAGAGAAAAAAATAACAGGTATCACTGTTACAAAAAAGATGAGTAGATGTAGTCCAGGCATCAGCAATCTCCAGTACTCCAGAATGCTCCATTAACTTCTGTGGACGTTCCAAGAAGAAGTGCATTCTGAGGGATAAAGTTTCACAACAACTGGAGTGCATGAGGTTTATGAACCCTGGTGTAAGCTTTTCTCACAACTACTTAAAGGGGTTTTCCTATTCTCTGGATAAATCATCAGAAATTGATTGGTGGTGGTCCAACACCCGGGACTAATGTTTAGCGAATCGAAGTATCCGAGGTGGACTCATATCAAATTTCAGGAAAAATTTGAAACGCTGCCAAATTTCCTCGCGCTTCATAGTAATGAATTGATTTTCCGTGATATGGTGGTAAAAAAAAAACAATATACTCACCACGAAGAGCCTGCTCCGACCATCTTGATTGAAGATACCACACAAAATCTTGTGCATGGTGATGTATGCTATCACCACACTGGCTGGCGTAATGACATCATCACGACACCACGCAAGATTTCGCACGGTGTCTTCAATCAAGATGGCCGCGGTAGGCTCTTCGCGAGCAAATGGATAACGTGATTATTATTTGTTTTTTAACTGATTAACCCCTGAAAGTCCTCATTTTTAATCTCAGATGCTGCAATCAGTGATGAACACGGCATCTCAGGGGTTCAATGACAGGGGAGGCGCAATTGCCGTTCCCCATCATTGCACCCACTACCTACGAAGAAATTTGCTTTGTGGCGAAGTAGTTCATCACAAAGTGAATTTATTTGTAAAATTTGGCTGATCAAATTTTCCATAACTTTGCTCATCTCTAGCCAGGACCCCCATCAATCAGCTGTTCAAGAAGATAGCGGCACTTGCAGTAACTGCTTACTCTAGGTCGAGTGATGACCCGTTCATCAGTCATGTGGTCTAGGCACAGCTCAGCCCCATTGAAGCAAATGGGGCTGGGCTGTGATACCAAGTACAGTCACTATATAATATATGGCTCTGTGCTTGGTGAGCACGGAGAAGGCCACGGCACTTACAGGACTGCCGGTGCCTTCTCAAACAGTTAATTGGCGAGGGTCCCAGGTGTCGGACCCACACTGATCAGATACTGACGACCTATCCAGAGGATGGGTCATCAGTATTAAAATTTCGGAAAACCCTTTTATATACTGAAAATATCAAAGCAGACAGTTATTTCTCCCACATTGTGGATTACTGCTAATTACATTAAAGGCATACTGACTACCAACCACAAAAAATAAAAAATGGTGCCACTGCAGGGGTAATTTTGGCTACAGAATGTTGCCGGGACATGAAAGTAGTTCTTTTCCTCATAGGCAATATGGTAGTAGCAATGGCCTGAAATTACCCGAACCCTGAAGATTTTGCAATTTGTCCATTGGAATTTGACTGTTACAGGGCGAGATCTGCAGCAGAAAGGACATCCTCCTGAGAAAGAAAAAGCCCCCTAAGCTGCCAGCCTGGAGACAATCTAGCAGAGCAATCGGAGGAATGAATGGGGAGATCTCTGGATCCTTGTGAGGTACAGGGCTAGTTCTAGCTTTTTTAGAATAAAATTGTCATGTACTATATCATGTTTGATTGTCATTTGTTATATTAATCATTGAATATCCCTATTAAATATAGTGTTCCTTCGAGAGAAAATAATAATGTAAGTAGTTTATTTGTACTGCCTAGCTTGACTATTTATCATGATATCACGGTTTCTGGAACCTAATCATAAGTACCTGTGCCTTTTAATGATCACCCTCCCAATAATGGACACATTACCCTTTTAAGCAAGTCATTTGTATTGCAAGAGAATCATCCCATCATTCTAGCAAGTTCTCATGTGTAATTTCCACTGGTTATTAGCATTTACTGGAATATAATGAACACAGAAAAGTAGTTCTTAATGGAGAGAGGGCCAATGTATGGTCATCAGATGTTCTCACAATATATTTAGTAGAAGTCTGGTTATGTGGGAGTCAGTTGAGCAGCATCATTACCATTTGTACTGTGGATAAAATGCTATTCCTTACATTACTCATTTCCATAAGTTCTAGATTTTTTAAGAGGTCATTCAAAAAAATATTCTACAATCTGCATAATGTCAATGCTAATAAAAGCTCCTGCATGAATATATAGCACTACTGGACCATACAATAAATACCCTCAAGTAAAGGTTTAAATGGTTGAAGAAAACCCTTAAAATCATGATTATACCATTCCATAGTCCTTAGCAAAGCAAATGTGATTTTAAGTTGTGTTACAGGGCATGGTTTTGAAGAAAAGTATGAAACACGTTAATATGAGGTCATTTGCTGTGAAATCTTCTTAAAATAGATTTGGTCTCTTCTACCAGATATATATTTTTTAATAACTGTAGAAGGGAAATGATATTTTCTAAAAGGGACCAATTAGCATAATATGAGATGCTCCATTTGTGCAGAGGGAATTACATAAGGGAGTTGGGAAATGATAATATCAGTTCAGACTGTTGTGCCATGAACACTATGTCAGTCTTAGAATAGAACATTACAAAGCCTATAAAATATCACAAGCATCCGAAGAATTCCTACGCTACTCACTGGGAAGACTGTCAGTCATAATTTATTCCTCCACAATTTTTGATGGGAAAAATGTGACATTTAAACCCATTTTGCTGATATGTATCATCCGATTCTTCATCACGAAACCAAACTGGTAGCTGCATTTCTACCATTAATAATGCTTGCAGTGGTATGCAGGCAGGTTACACGTGCTTGTCTTTACTAATATGCTAATTGCAATTTTAACATTTTAGTGCTACGACATCCAGAACACATGAATAAACATGTAACTGTAGAGATGACTTGTAGAGAGAGATTCCTATGGGGTTTCAAACATTTTTCAATGTAATATAAATCTGGTCCAATTATTAACTGTTAGGACATGTCCATTATTGTATTCAGCCTTCACAAAAATGTACCATATTTTTCTGACTATAAGACACTTTTTCCCTCAAAAGTGAGGGGAAAATGGCAGTGCATCTTATAGTGCGAATGCTAATGCCTGCTTTCATTATGGAGCTACGGGAGCGGCGAGGGAAGTGCTGCGCTGGCTCTACTCACTCTTCCTAGTCTTCTTCGGGGTCCCAGTTTGCACTGTGTCCAGCAGTCAAGACGTAGTGCACATAGGTCACAGTGCAATGCGGGCCAGAAGAAGACCAGGAAGGGTGAGTGAGTGGCAGCAGCGTCCGAAGCAGGCAAAGTTTATTCTTTCAACGTCTGATCTGAGGTCTGATGGCGGTCTGACCAGAGGCTGATGGGGTCTGATCTGAGGCTGATAGAGGTCTGATCTAAGGATGGTGGGGTCTGATCTGAGGCTTATGGAGGTTTGGGGTCTGATCGGGGGCTAATCTGAAGCTGATAGAGGTTGGGGGGGGTCTGATCTGAGGCTCATGGATCTTGGGGGTCTGAGGGTCTGATCTGAGGTCTAATGAAGCTTGAGGGTTTGATCTTGAGGTCTGATCTTAGGTCTGATGAAGAATAGGGGTCTGATTTTAGGGTCGGATCTGAGTTCTGATGAAGAATGGCAGTCTGATTTTAGGGTCTGATGAGGACTAGGGGTCTAATCTAAGGTCTGATGAAGAATATTTTCCGCCTTCAGATCCTAGGTGCGTCTTATTGTAGAGTGTGTCTTATAGTTAGAAAAATACGGTATATGGATTCCCCGTTCAAAATGTAAATGCCCATATGAAGATTAATCTGAATATGAGAGATATGATAAATACACTAATCAACGCAGTATGAATTAATCCATTCTGGGGAATAAACATTCAGAACCCTAAACTACTGGATTAGCCATAAAGAAAAAACTATGTAGGAGCATCTCTTCTTCTGGGAGACCCACCATGGTCATGTATTACACAGACAATGAGACTATGTAATGCCTCAATTCTTCTGAGGTGGCACTATAGGGCAACTATGCACATGCTGTGGATCTAAAGACTAGAATAGCATATCGGCTTTTTGATGGGACACTTTTAAAAAAGTTTTCCAGGGAGTACAATATTGTTGACCTATCCACGAGATAGGTCCTCATCAATATCTGATCAGTGGGGAGTCGACTCCCAACACCCCCACTGGTCAGCTGTTTGAAGAGTCCACTCTGCTCTGGGGAGTACTGCGGCCTCCTCACAGCATACCAAGCACAGTGTCATACATGATATGGTGGCTGTACTTGGAATTGCAGCCTAGGCCCATTCACTGGAATGGGACTGATTTGCATATAGGCTTTGTGACCAACGAATGGGACGTCACTGGCCTAGAAAGAGGCCATGGCACTCACCGGATTGCCGTGACCTCTTCTACCAACTGATCAGCGGGGGTTGGACCCCCACCGATCAGACTGATGACCTATCCTGAGGATGTTACATCTCATTTTACTGTGCAGTCAAGCACATGTGCAGTGAAGCATCGTGTACTGTCCGCAACTCATTTGTGCAGTCAACATAAAGCCCAATTGTGAAATGGAGAAATGGCCTTGTATCCTAGTAAGTTTGAATTTTATTTATTTTGCTTTGTGGTGACAGATGGGTTTGCTATTAGCAAATTTTGGACCTTAAACCCCAGCCTCATAACAGCATGCTGGTGGTTTAGTGGTCCCAAAGCCAGCTGACAGGTTCCCTTTAAAGGTCTGTTTACATCACATTCTTCTTCAATCGTTAATACCTACGTTAGGTAAAGATGCAAAAGAATAGTACACTATGTTTTTCCATCATGCAAAGTGCAGCAAAAAAAAAAATGCATTCATAAACGGATACACTTTTTTTTTTTTACAATGGAACTCTACGGTAATGGATGCCATTGTATGACATCCATCTGAGGCACCCGGTATATGTCACGTGTATATGTTAAGCATGGGACAAAAACGTGATGCAAACACAGCTAACACATTTTCATAAATCTACCCTAATGCTCACGTGAAAGCAAAAAAGAAAAAAAAAGTGTATGACCTTCCTATTTAACATATTTTGGGAGTTACAGAAAGGCATTTTTGTGTAAGTGCAAGTATCCTTCTAGCAAATTCGTTTTCCTGATTTGGTATCTGCTTTGTCTATATGGTGATAGTTCTCATTGTGGAAATTCATATCAAGCGAAACCAGTTGAATTTGCTTTCAATAATCCATGAGACATACCTGATTCAATGGAGTAAACAACCTCAGCATTCTTCCCTTTGTCTTTGTCTAAAGCTGTGACCTGGAGTATAGCAGATCCAATTGCTGCAGATTCGTACACTCGGCCTTCATAGAAGGAGCTTGTAAACCAAGGTGCATGGTCATTGGTATCGGTCACATTAATAACAATTCTGGCAAAGTTGCGCATGACAGGGACATCTTGATCACGTACCTGAAAAATGAATGCACAGTTATTACACAAAGGCGGCCACTGAATAACTCCAGGTCTTAGCTAGATACAGCAGTGGAGATTTATCAATGCAATTACAACACTTCCCCGTTTTAGCAATTGGAGGGGGTTTCAGCATTCAGACCCCCACCAATCAAAACTTTTGACGTGTTCCTATGACAGGTCGAAAGTGTTTGGAAATGACTATTCCATTTTGGAGTAGTGTACCAGTGTAAATATCCAGATACATAGCAGGCAAGATCTGGGGTTGGGCTTACCATCACTGTGAGAATGTGTTGATGTGCAGTTTCATGATCCAACTTTTCCACAACATACAAAGACCCAGTGGCAGGATCTATCCGGAACTTCTTCAGACTAGCCGGGTCTGTGCTGCTTTGCAAAGTGTAAATCAATTTATTCTTTTCATCCTTGTCTGTAGCAATCACTTGCAAAATCTCAGTTTCTGTTCTGATATCTTCAGGAATAAGAACTTCATACACCGTGGTAGAAAACTGTGGCCGATGGTCATTTGTATCTATTACTTTAATATACACCTGAAAGAAACAGATTTAGGACTAAATATGGCAGATAGAAAATTGAAAGACAATTTAAATCGTCAACAATGTGAAAGATTCCAATATTTGTGTAGACCTAATAGAAATATTGATCTATTGGCCCCACCTTCTCCTAAATAATTGC
Organism: Bufotes viridis; assembly: GCA_033119425.1. Taxonomy (NCBI): domain Eukaryota; kingdom Metazoa; phylum Chordata; class Amphibia; order Anura; family Bufonidae; genus Bufotes; species Bufotes viridis. The sequence goes on from CM065589.1 coordinate 519,752,116, forward strand.
CCTCAATAGATGTAAAAGTGTTTCAAGGTAAAGGTAAAAGAAAAATGAAAAATATGATTAAATGTGTATGTATAAAGGAGAACTCTACTTTGGAACATATTAACAAAGTCAATGCTTGGCACAGACAAGAATGATTTTCCAATATGTTGAGGGAAGTTAGTCAAGAAGCTTGGCCTACATTTTATCTCCTCTGACAACAAAAAGATCACCCATGTTAAAATCCAACTGCCTGATCTTTCTTTCTCCCAACATCTACCATCCGGGGAGAGTCAGGAGACCCCCATGCATAATATGGTTGGCAAGTCTTGCCGAAATTGTCTGTTATGTATAGCCATCTTAATGAAAAAGGTGAATTATCAGCAGTGATGTCACATTGTAGGTATTATACAAGAAGTGGTGTATCAAAGGACAGTGTACATGGTCACTTTGAACCACTATCCAGGCATAATGCAAAAAGTGAAACAACAAAACAGTTGATGCCACCATACCTAAATAATAAACACTGTGAAGTCATATGAATTGCACACAGTGATGCCACCATATCTAAATAATAAACACTGTGAAGTCATATGAATTGCACACAGTGATGTCACCATATCTAAATAATAAACACTGTGAAGTCATATGAATTGCACACAGTGATGTCACCATATCTAAATAATAAACACTGTGAAGTCATATGAATTGCACACAGTGATGTCACCATATCTAAATAATAAAAACTGTGAAGTCATATGAATTGCACACAGTGATGTCACCATACCTAAATAATAAAAACTGTGAAGTCATATGAATTGCACACAGTGATGTCACCATACCTAAATAATACACACTGTGAAGTCATATGAATTGCACACAGTGATGTCACCATATCTAAATAATAAACACTGTGAAGTCATATGAATTGCACACAGTGATGTCACCATATCTAAATAATAAACACTGTGAAGTCATATGAATTGCACACAGTGATGTCACCATACCTAAATAATAAACACTGTGAAGTCATATGAATTGCACACAGTGATGTCAACATATCTAAATAATAAACACTGTGAAGTCATATGAAATGCACACAGTGGTGTCATAGAACATTGATACAAATATCATGACATCACAGGAACGAGCTATTATAAATAGTAAGGCATATTATAGGAATAAAGAACATAGTGATGTCACTGAACAGGGATGACATTACAGGACACTGATACTAAGGTCAGAGCTATTGGCTAAGGATAACAGTGATGTCACACAATAGGAATAATAAACTTGTTGATGAATTTAACACATCGTTATGTCCATATACAGAGGTAATAAACAGCAATGTCACAGCACAGGCAATACATACTGGTATTTCCTTATGTATCAACAGCCATTGGGCACCTTAAAGCCCTAGGGCCCATGTGTACTAGAACGTCTGCACTTTCTGTAGTTGCACATCTGAAGAACAACAGTACAAAATCCATTGTGCATCACGAAATTCTAATACCAAGTCACAGCAGACTTAGTAATGTTTCGTATTTTCGGTGAAGCTATTAGTTATTTGTTCTTTTCGTAAAGCCATCATATTTGAGATGTAATAGACCTGTAAGAGCTGAAGACGGTTGACATTAAAGCTCTATTGATACTAAACAGAATTCCAGTTCGCTATTGTGTTTTCAAAGTGGCTCCCTGTTGTGTACTTTGCCAAAATGACTTCCCAGTGTATGAATAGTTATTCCAGCTCTGGCATATAATCATTTATACTACGTGAGCGAATGCCACCTTGGTTCTCTCATAAGAAGTTTACATGTTATTGTCAAACTGGCTTGTAATGCAGCAAGTCACACTTAACTGAACGACGTGCACAAGATGCCCACAGAGATTAGATATCTACTGGTAGAATGCCTGTGGGGCTGTCAGACCATCTTGTTATTTCTGATGCCAAGGAAAAATACACTGGACAGGCTGGATTTTTTTTTCTGTTCAATTCTATTGTTTTCCCTGAGATAATCTGGGCCAGAAGTGTCTGTCATCTCCCTCCCTTCATAGAATTAACATTGACATTCAGTCTAACTTCCAGTATAGCCAAAGATTAATGTTAAGGTGAAATAGGCACATTTGGCCAAAGATTAGAGCATGTTCAACAAAGGAGTTGTCTAGGGTTTTTTTTTTTTTTTTTATCAACTTCGCTTGTTTGTTGGGTGAAGAGTGGCACATTTTGATGGTGTACTCATTGGGAACCAGTTAGGAACACATCCCTAATCATTTTCCTGATCCTCTGCCTGTGTTAAGAAAAACAAGACTACGAGTGAGCAACGAGTAAGTCTACTTTCACACTTGGCCGTCTTGGCTATGTTAAAGTTAATACAAACGGATCTGTTCTCAACGGATGCCGACAATTGTATTATCTTAACAGATCCGTCCATAATGTATCCACACAAAAGGCGAGTGTGAAAGTAGCCTAACCAAAATTGCTACACTGATCTTTGAACCGTTGAATTTGTTTTCTAAAGGTTTAGAGAGAAAATAGATTTTAGTGTTCCATCCCATAGATGCACAGATAACTAAACAAAGACAGGGCTTCAAATGGTGCCATTGCTGAAGCCTTCCTCATCATTATCCCAACTGCTATATGTTTTCTCTGTCTATTAACTTTTAGTGAACTTTGCCAGTAAATTGATCTCTGCTGATGCTTTCCTTCTCTGCCCTCAACAAATCTATCAGCAATGGGCAGGTGGGCTGATGTTTTGTGCTGAAATGGTCCCTCACTAAGCTTCACTCCTCTTATGTAACAGGACACCACGAAACTGGAAACAGATCAGAGAATTGAAATTAAACACATTCCTTATCAATGCAGTGTGCCAAATCAATATCACAGATGGGAGAAAACCTACAGATAAAAAGAACCAAACATTATTTTCCTTGACACAGGACCAATATCAACAAAGGATCTTCCCATAGGATGACTTGTGACATATATTTCACCCAATGAGGACATGTAGGAGCTAGAGCATGGGTTTATGTGGGACTATGTGGTCCACACTTAATTTCCATGCCTCTTTTACCAACATACACTTATTCATATGCATGCCTTTCATTGTACAAAAATAAAGGGGTTGTCCAGCCAATAATTTTTTTTAGATTTGGAATGCTGTAAAAATATCCAAATCATACTCACTTCATCGTTTCCCTGCAGCTCCCATTCCAAAGCTTCCCAGGTTCCTACCATTCTGTACTCCTTGGTGTCTCTCAACATGCAGAAAATGACAGCTTATCCAATCAGTGACTGAGGTGGGTCACCATTATGGCCAGTAATTGGCAGAGCGGCCATTTCCTGTGTGCTCAGAGGCACCAGGAAGTAGAGACCAACAGGAGTTGTGATGCCTTCAAAGGGGAATATCAGAGGATAAATGAGGTGAGTATTTTGTACAGTTTTTACATTCTGAGACTTGTCTAAATATTCTTCATTAGCTGGACAACCCCTTAAACACTATATAACTGCAGACCTATAAGCAAAGAAGACCAACCCCAAAGTGTCTATTTGTCTTTGAAGAACGTGTCCCACCCTAGGGAACAAACATTCAAGCATGGAGAATTTAGATATCGAATTAAACAGAATAAGCAAAATTTACAGAATAATTTGTTTGCGTCTTTCTTAAATGCTGCTATAACCTTGACCTTGGAGGTATTGTACAGCAGTGTGATATACAGTAAAAACTGAATATGTAAGCAGTTCTTCAGCTCCTTGTGCTGGAAACCACTGCTGCATATAACACAGTCCGGTTACTTAGAGGAATGCGCGTTAATTAAGATTTGCAAACACAGAGCACATTCCCTGCATTCTTCATTGGGTAAATCCCTATGATTATTCAACAGTTTAAACCACGGCTCAGTGCGGGTAAGGCTGGGATCTGTAGCTCATGACATAAATCCACAAGGAAAGTTTAAAGAAAAGCATCTTGAAAATCCATATTTACAGTAAGCAACCAAACTTACGCATTTCATCAAATACTGCTCCAAGAACAAACATAAATGCCAGGGCCAACGTAATCACCTCGCTAAAACACTGATACAAAAACAGCAAGACTGCTAAAATAGAGACAACCATAATGTTGGCTGAACAAATAATAATGACAGTCCTATTGCTTTTTGCTGCACTGATTTCTTTAAAGGGCCTCTATCAGCAGATTTGTACCTATGACACTGGCTGACCTGTTGCATGTGCGCTTGGCAGCTGAAGACATCTGTGTTGGTCCCATGTTCATATGTGCCCACATTGCTGAGAAAAAAAAGTTTTAATATATGGAAATGAGCTTCTAGGAGCAACAAGGGTGTTGCTGTTGCACATAGAGGTCCTGATTTCTCTCTGCATCTGCTACACCCTCTGGACCTGGGGCCTGTCATGATGATGTTCTCACTGCCTGGCTCTGTTAATCAAAGTGCAGAGGTAGCAGCAGAGACAACTGAGCCTCTAGGTGTAACAGCAACACCTCCGTTACTCCTACAGGCTCATTTGCATATATTCAAACTTCATTTTTCTCAGCAATGTGGGCACATGAATACGAGGCCAACACAGATGCCTTCAGCTGCAAAGTGGACATGTAACAGGACAGATGCCCTTTAAGCTTTACTAAAAAAAAATGTTGGGTTAAAAGGAGAATGTTGCCAAAATTAAAAGGAAACTGTCAGCTCAAAAACATCCTTAAAACTAGAATAAGCAGAGTATAGTGTAAGTGGTGCTGTGTCCAGTTATGTAATTTTTATCTTCATACTCACTTGTATTCTGACACTGTGCTCCCGCAAACTAGTAGTAAAATGTATTGAGAGGACTCCTCCTTAAGTCCTCTCTATTATGTGCATGAGCTCAGGAGTCCTCTAAATGCATTTTATTGCTTGTTTGCTGGAGCACAGTATTGGAATACAAAGTGAATTAATGCACTTTTTTCTTGTAAATTCTTTTATTTTTGAAAAAAAATTGTGATTATAAACGTGAGAGTTACTTCACTCTCAACAGAATATAATAAAACAAGTATATGTGTATTGCAAATCACATAATAAAAAAAAGAAAAATGAGGAATTTATACGAATACGTATTAGTATTACATATTATACAAAATTGGATACTAAGTATAACTTTGTTTCACGGAACTAAGGAAAGTAACAGAAAAACAGGGAAAAAGAGGGCAAAGGAAGAGAAAATAGAAAAAGAAAGGGGGTGGGAAGGGGAGGGAAGCAGTGAGAAGCTAGTACCAGTCAGATGTTTTTTCTATAGCTGCTTTACATTGGAATTTACATGGAGTTTGAGGCGGCACTCATGTACTGTAGTTGTATTTTAGTGTCCATTTAATACCCACACCTGGAACTTGTGCAGTTGTCCCTTAGGATTTGAGATTGTGGCTAAATTTAAGACCATATATCTTTCAACCCATATATAATTTCAAGTATCCAATCTATATAAGGTGTCAGCCCTTAATCAACATTGTGTTCAATGGCTCTAGTTAACATTTTGTGGCCATCAGAAGTTGTCCCTTCCTGACACAACAAGCTTGGCTCAGACCTTCTCTCTGACCAAGTGATCTCGCTTCATCTAATAACTAAAGCAACTTGTCACAAGGTCCCTTGACTGCATTGCTCCATACAATGTACAGAGAGAGGGGTGCGTGCTCAAGCTGAGCCATTCGGAGATAAATATGAACAATAAAGGGGCATCATTGTAATAAAGCCCAATAACATATTTAATTATGCATAAAATAGCCAACTTCAAAAACATAATAATTCCAGAAACGACTTAAACTATCTTTGCCTCCAGCTGGCAGGTCATAAAATCCTTATGCATACAGAGATTAGAGAACTGAAGAAGATCCTCTACCATGACTCCCATCAACCTCCTGCAAGATATTAACCCGTCCACTGAATATATATATTTGTTCAATTACACTAACAAAATAGAAAAGGAGGCAGGGTTGGATGAAGTATTTTAAGAATATTTAGTCAAAGCTCAACTAGTCAATCTGTTCCAACAAGTAACTACAACTATAGCTTTTCTGAAGGCAGCAACATATATCATTTATAATACAAACTGTATCTGTAGCAAGAGATCTGAGTATTGCCCCGTTTCTCCTGAAGGCTGCTCCATTGACCCAGCATGACCTTCTATACTCAGTGAATCTCAGCCTCCATTCTGCTCTTCCGAGGTTTGTGCAAATAGCTGAAAATGCTAAAGAAAAAACTAGCAGGGGGATTACACGGCCTAGAAGAGCAATGTTTCAGAAGATGTGCTATTGTTTTAGACAACATGGTAGAAACGTTAAGTTCAGCAAGGGAAGGACAGTACAGGGAGATATACCTAAATTACAGGAAAAGAGAATGAAGTCTAGCAAGCAAAAGGAGGTAAAAGCACCGAGGGACGTCAGATTGCTAAAGTGTTCTCACATTAAATCAAATCAAAAGGTTACAGGCCCGGCAATGAAAATGTGTTTCTGGAAAAAACTGTTTCACTTAATCACTGAAAAATTTTGATTTACAGATGGGTCTGGATAGATTGGATGCTTGGGCAGCGAAGTGGCAGATGAGGTTTAACACTGACAAGTGTAAGGTTATGCACAAAGGAAGGAATAATGCAAGTCATCTGTACATAGAACACTGGGTAATACTGACATGGAAAAGGACCTAGGAATTTAAGTGAACTGAAAACTAAGCTGTAGAAACCAGTGTCAGGCAGCTGCTGCCAAGGCCAATAAGATAATGGATTGCATCAAAAGGGGCATAGATGCCGGTGATGAGAAGATAGTCCTACCACTTTACAAATCACTAGTCAGACCACACATGGAGTACTGTGTACAGTTCTGGGCTCCTGTGAACAAGGCAGACATGGCAGAGCTGGAGAGGGTTCAGAGGAGGGCAACTAAAGTAATAATTGGAATAGGTGGACTATCGTACCCAGATTGAAAGATTATCAAAATTAGGGTTATTCACTTTAGAAAAAAGACGACTGAGGGAATATCTAATAACTATGTATAAATATATCAGGGGTCAGCACAGAGATCTCTCCCGTCATCTATTTATCCCTAGGACTGTGACTGTGATGAGGGGACATGCTCTGCGTCTGGAGGAAAGAAGGTTTGTACACAAACATAGAAGAGGATTCTTTACGGTAAGAGCAGTGAGACTATGGAACTCTCTGCCTGAGGAGGTGGTGATGGTCAGTACAATTAAGGAATTCAAGAGGGGACTGGATGTATTTCTGGAGTGTAATAATATTACACGCTATAGCTACTAGAGATGGGTCGTTGATTCAGGGAGTTATTCTGATTGGAGTCGGGAAGGAATTTTTTCACCTAAAGTGAGGAAAATTGGCTTCTACCTCCCAGGTTTTTTTTTGCCTTCCTTTGCATCAACTTGCAGGATAACAGGCTGAACTGGATGGACTGATATCTAGTAAACTATGTTACTATGTTACACGAGGGGCCCTCTTTATGACCAGCAAGTCCAAATTTTGATGAACTTTTTTGCTCTTTGTCATCTCTCCTAATTTACCACTGTAAGTAACAACAAGAAACTGTGTAACAAAAAAGGAATTTCCTTGCTACATTTTGTTTGCTTTCCCAGCAGACAGCCGCTTTCACTGCAGAAAGCATCACTATTACTGTGTTATTCAAATTCATGGCAAGGATATCATAAAGTCACTTCTGTTGTTCTTAAGGCCCCTAAACTCATGTATTGTCTAACAAACCCGCCATTTTCTTTATCTTTTCTAACATCTGTCTTTGGGGGAGAGCCAGGTGGTACCTGATGAAATCGGAGGATTCAGCTGATATTTATCTATATGACCGACCCAAAGGGGTATTCTAGTTGTTAAAAGTTATCCCTTATCCGCAGGATAGGAGATAACTAGAGATGAGCAAATCGAATCAGACGAAGTGGAATTCAATCCGAATCTCAGGAAAAATTCGGTTCGCAACTAATGCAAATTTCCTCACTCTTCGTGGTAAGAAATCGCAATTTTTCCTAAAATAGTGGCCACACGTGTGAGGACTAAGGACATAGGGCAAGGAACTCTGGGAAGGCGGGATGTTGAAAAGCCTTTAGTGGCTTATATCTGTGGAAAAAGAAAAATATATACGCAGTTCACTTATGCGGTTATATGTAGTGAAAGCGTTTAGTGGCGTATTTCAGTACTAAAAAATTAATATATACGCAGTTCACTGTTGCAGTTATTTGGGGTTAAAAGTGTTTAGTGACGTATTTCTGTACTACAAGAAAAATATATACGCAGTTTACTGTTGCCGTTATTTGGGGTTAAAAGTATTTAGTGACGTATTTCTGTACTACAAGAAAAAAAATGTACGCACTTTACTGTTGCATTTATTTGTGGCTAAAGCGTTTAGTGGCCTTTTTCATTACAAAAAGAAAAATATATACGCAGTTCACTTCTGCAGCTATATGTGGTGAAAGCATTTAGTGACGAATTTCTGTACTACAAGAAAAATATATACGCAGTGTACTTCTGCAGTTATTTGGGGTTAAAAGGATTTAGTGATTTATTTCTGTAATACAAGAAAAAATATTTATGCAGTTCACTGTTGCCGTTATTTGGGGTAAAAGAGTTCAATGGCCTATTTCATTACAAAAAAATATATATACACTTTCATTTCTGCAGTTATATGTGCTGAGAGCATTTAGTGACGTATTTCTTACTACGTTCCCCTGCCATGGCTGCTGGGGAGAGATGGGGTGGCAGGAGCAGTACCAGCTCCATCAGCCTACAGTCACTGATGATTAGCTATCTTCACCCGCATAGTGAAGAAACTACTCAACAGCAGCAGCAGGTAGAACCAGCTGAACCAGCAGGTGGTGGCATACTTGGACAGCACCCTGCCAACCCACACTGAAGATCCGCTGGACTACTGGACAGCCAAACTGGATTTGTGGCCACAACTGGCCGAGATTGCCTTGGAAAAGCTGTCCTGCCCGGCCAGTAGTGACCCCAAGCAGAACTCGCCTGTCCACCCAAAATGTGGAGAGACTGACCTTTGTCAAGATGAATCAGACGTGGATCAGCCAGGATTTCCACCTACAAATTCCTGATGCATCTGATTAGATCATACATGCCGCCTCACCCAATCTTTGAAAAGAGACAGGTTTCTTCTAGCTACCTGTCTCATCTACTACTCTGATGCTGCCACCCACCTGACGCCACACCCTTGACGCCAAGTGCTCCTTCTTTCACCCACCTTCGTCAGCGGGTACTGTTATTGCCACCCACCGCCCCACTCGGTCACCGGGTCACTTTGTGGTATCCTGATGCTGCTGCCATCTTCACACTATGTCACCTTGTCACTCTGTGGCATCATGATGCTGCTGCTGCTGCCATCTTCATACTATGTCACCTTGTCATTTTGTGGTATTCTGATGTTGCTGCTACTGCCATCATCACACTATGTCACCTTGCCACTCTGTGGTATCCTGATGCTGCTGATGCTGCCATCTCCACACTATATCACCTTGCCATTTTGTGGTCTCCTGCTGCTGCCATCTCTACACTATGTCACCTTGCCACTCTGTGGTATCCTGATGCTGCTGCCACCTCCAGACTAGGTAATTGTGCCACTCTGTGGCCTTCTAATTCTGCTACCACCTCCAAACTCTGTCATTGTGCCGCTCTGTGGTCTCCTCATGCTGCTGCCACCTCCAGACTCTGTCATTGTGCCACTCTGTGGCCTACTCATGCTGCTGCCACCTCCAGACTCTGTCATTGTGCCGCTCTGTGGCCTCCTGATTCTGCTGCCATCTCCACACTCTGTCCTTGTGCCACTCTGTGGCCTCCTGATTCTGCTGCCACCTCCACACTCTGTCATTGTGCCATTCTGTGGTCTTCTCATGCTGCTGCCACCTCCACACTGGGTCATTGTGCCACTCTGTGGCCTACTCATGCTGCCGCCACCTCCAGAATCTGTCATTGTGCTGCTCTGTGGTCTCTTCATACTGCTGCCACCTCCAGACCCTGTCATTGTGCCAATCTGTGGTCTCCTCATGCTGCTTCCACCTCATCACTATGCTATAGGTGCACTCTGTGAACTTCTGATGCTGTTCCTACCCTCTCTACTTCATGACTGCACTATTTTGGCTTCCGGCCAGGCTGACATTATCATTTATTTGACCCTTATTTGAGCAAGGAAAAATTAGACACACAAAGATCCAGTCTGTGTAGCCGCTGTAAGGCCTGTATGGTCCCATCAGAATTGGCTTATGATTTGGTAGCCAAAAGCAAGAGTGGGTACAAAACACAGAAGACATGCAAATATTACATTCTCGTGTTATCTCTGTTTTAGATCCACTCCTGTTTTTTTTTTTTTGGCATTAGCAATACTGATGATACTGATTATTGAGCAAATGCTCACCGAGTAAAGCCGTATGCTCCACAGACAGAATCAATTTTTGTGGGTTATTGTTCTGACGGATCAAAGGAAGGGCAAAATAATTTGTGATGTCAATACAAACTTACTGCCGACACCATCTCCACTCTGTCGGGGGGGCTCTACTTGTATAAGCGTTAAATAGAACAGGTTCTGTAGTGGAATCAGGTTCTGATGTGGAATCAGCTGACGAGGGTTTAAAAGGACGGCACTTCTTCTTGACGCTAACATCTACCAGTAAGGCTGAGTTGATACTTGAGTTATCTGGTCAGTTTTGGCCCAGTGACTGCCCAAATAAGTGAAATGTGCAGTGATTCTAAGAGCGATGCCTGTCATCTGCATGTCATACTGACTCACAGTGTTATTTCACTACCACAGCAGACTCTCTATGCATGTTACTGCAAGTCACAGTCTTCTACACCTCTATAAAGGCTCTCTGCAGCCCAGAAAAAGCCAGTTTTTAATGCGATTCGCCGCAAATAAATTAGGATCAAAGCCACTTTTTCCTAAAAATTCGGCAAACTGGCCGAATTGAATTTTTTAAAAATTCACTCATTTCCAGAGATAACTATTACATTGTTGGGAATCCTACTGATGGGAGTAGCAGGTTGAGCATGGACACCACTGATCCATTCATCTCAGTAGGAGTTCTGGAGACAGGACAACAGCACTCGGCTATTTCCAGAACTCCCTTAGAGACCTCCACCAATATAATAGTTATCCCTTATCCACGGGATAACTTTTCACAACCAGAATACCCCTTTAAGATATCCTGTCTTTTTTTGCAGGATCTCTTGGAAGGTACTAGTTTTTCCTTGAGGAGATGTAGCTGGTGTTGACAGTCTCTCAGGCAATGCTTCCTAAGAAAAGTATGTACAGTAAATTATACTGGTTTTCAAAATCAAAAATTATACTGAATCTAAAAATTATACTGGATCTAAAGTTAAACACAATATAATAAAGCACCAATTATTTATGAGGACATTATCACTTGAATAGTTCTACCTACTTTAGGCTACATAATGAACATGGTTAAACTCTGTGGATATCTTTATGCTGGCAGAGACAGAGCACATATTTCACTAAATGACAATCTTCTTTACCATGGAGATTTTGTATCAGCCGAAGTCTAGTGCAGGCCAATCCATTTAGCTGCGAACAGTTAATGTGATTTTAAGAGTCTCCTGAACTGTTGCTGTCCTCGGTGGCTGCTGTGCTTTGTTACCTTTGATAAGTATTAAGTTACTTCTTAAATGTATTTGATGGGAGTCAAACTATGCTGATGCATTTCGTCCACTGTCATATCTACCCATTGTATATTAACTCTTCCAGCTGCTGCCATGAAGCAGAAGCTCAGGCAAAGCAATTTTAAGTTAATTTAGTATACAAAATATGTTCGGCAGCCACAAGCATACAAAAGAAATTCTTTTTAAACACTTCATTAGCAATTCAATTACCTGTGTGCTGATAGATCTTGTCCCATCTGTTGCCTCCACTGTCAAGTTGTAATTAGATTTCTGTTCTGCATCAAGAGGTCTTGCAACAATGATGGTTCCAGTGCCCTTGTCCACATCAAACCTGCTGTCGTAGTTTCCACCTGGTTAAAATGAGTAAAAACTTTATAAATAACTGTATGTACATGGTGTAGAGGCGTTGAGAACAGAAGATCACCAGTGACCACGCTATCACAGGAGAGTGAGGATGGAAAGTGAGACACAGAATTGCAGCCAAGAATAGTGACATCTACATACATGACATATGTCATGAAATAAAAGCTAAGATATCAATCTATGGTAAGATCTGCAATTACACAGAATATGAACATAACTGGTGAACTCCACATCAAGTGTTGACAACCTGTGGCTCTCCTGCATGTCCTAACCACCACCCCAACATTATTCTTCTGGGATTCCTAGCATAACAACACAGAGAGAACCACAGGCTGCCTACCTTAGACTAATACATCATACAAATTACCAACTGAACTGGATTGATAAAGGAGTATCTTGAGGATCAGTCCGTGGGTAAGCAAATGGGCAGACTACATATGCCAGTCTGTTGTTATCTGCAGTCACATTTAATGAGTCCCCATTAGCATCATGTTCATAGTCATCAAATGCCATTAAGCATATAACGACGCTGTGTGTTATGCAGATTTAGACACGACTATTTTGTCAAATCAAATTGCATTCCTTTGCAGACAGCTCATATGACTTTTAGATTGAAGACTGCTACAATTTTATAATTAGCTGTCATAAAATGATAGCCACAAGCTAATGCTCATGCCCTAATTACTCCAATATCAATCTTTTCAGGAAGCTTGTGATAAAGAACAGAAATTTGCCCTTGAACAGAAACAACGGAAATGCATACAAAGTTCTAAAGCTAAGCCTGGGGCGTCGATAATGTGATAAAATACAAGCACAGAAGTTCAAAACACAGTAATGGATCTAGAACATAACTATGGAAGGATGTCCCATGGTAGCAGATACCTTCTGCTACACAGCTCAGGTCACAAGCCATCTGAAGGATGTAAAATACTTCATTAGATTGGTCATCTCCTGGCAGCACTCATCGTAAAGACAGAACAGACACAGAAAAACATGGAAGAGTCAAAATTGCTGGCTAGGAAAAAGTCATTGTTATTGTGTACAAGAGAAATCAGGATAATTACCATGCAAGTGGACAATCTAATGCAGCTATGACTAGTACATGGATTTCAGGGATTAGGAGAGGTAGATGGATAATGGATAGAGATGAGCGAATTATTGAAAACTTTGATTCGGTTGTTTCATAGAAGGTGCAATGACAGGGTGCTGTGATTGCGTCGACCCCATCACTGTACCCCTCAGATGTCACGTTCATACATGATCGCGGCATCTAAGAGTAAAAACAGTGTCAAATTAACATTAAAAAAAATCTAACTTACCGCCTCCATTTGTTCACAACGGGCCGGCTGCCACCATCTTGCTTGAAGATCTGGTGCGAAATCTCGCACGGCGTGAGATGACATCACACTGGCATACGTCACCATGCACGGGAATTCGGCCGAGATCTTCAATCAAGATGGCGGCTGGTGGCCCGCCACAAGCAAATGGAGGAGGTAAGTATGTTTTTTTTTGTTTTTTACACTATTTTAGGTTAAATCGATTTGCTAAAACGAAGCACAAGGAAATTCGGCTTTGTGGCGAATCAAATTTATCCTGAAATTATCATGAACAAAGCCCACTTTATGGTATTCGATTCACTCATCTCTAATAATGAAGAGAAAGGGATAGTAAAGAAACCCATGGTCATTCATATAATGTCTACATTCAGAGCATGTTAATTATCTACATTTGTATACATTATAGTTGAATATTCACCTCACTATTTAAGGGTACGTTGACATGCAGTAGCCTGGTCCGGCTGAAATCAGCAGATTCAACTACAGTTTATATAATGTGTATGGGCCACTTAAAGGTGGCCATACACAGTCAACAGCCATTGCCCAAACTCTCCTGACCCCCCCCCCCCCATACATATACACATTCAGTTTGATTGAATGTGTATGTGTATTCATTGGGGACAGAGGAGACAGCTACTGCCAGACACTTTTGGTGGTGGCTACTCTTCTCGGAGAACAAAAGCATCTGGCAAAAAATTCTGCTTGACTGATTATTTTCTCCCTTGACATCATCAGTTGGAAAAGAGTCAGGAGCTCTCCATGCATAATAGATTGCCAGCCAAACCAACTGTACTCGGTGGGTTTGGCAGACAATACACTAATGTGTATGAGGCCCTTAAAGGCTATGTACAACGTTGTGGGTAATTTTTTTTTAATTACTGCATTGTACTCTTTATGAGATAGAAATCATTTTTTCAATGAAATGGAGTCCTTTTCTCCTAACAGAGCTGAGATGCTTTAATAGCAGTATCAGAATTCTCTCAAGATCTAAAAATCACAAAAAATCTATGTGAATTAGCCCTAAGACCTCTTATGTTGTATATATTTTTTTGCAATAAAATTAGCAGTACATCTCTAGCTTGTGCTTGTTGGGTTGTATAAGATTAGAAAAACATGAATGTGCTCTTCCAGAAACAGCGCCCCAATAACCAAAGGTTAGTTACAGTAGCTCAAACTCAGTTACATGGGACTGAGTTGTGATATCACACATAGAGCATTTTAAAGCATTTTTTTAAAACTCCATACAACCCATTAAGGCTGTACATCTAATTATTACATTATATTCATCCATTAAACTGTTACTCGGAAAATCTGCTGTTTACATCAACCATTCAGTCAATGTCCTTGCTTCCTTCCTGCAGTCACACCTTACTGATTTTGAGTCCAGATGGGGACGGCTCTGTATCTCAACGTAAAGTTTAATGACATATTATACGAGACATGATGTGAGACATACTGAAACATCTGACACTATGCAACGGAAATCTTCCCAAGCTCAACTGAAAACTAGACAGCCAGAACAAGCTGGGGGATGCAGCATCTCCAGCCAGAAGGAAGCAAGTCCACACCACTGTCTCCTAGCTCACGCTTCCAAAAACCTGGCATGGCATGCACACAGCAGCAGATAAAAAGCACTTGTCACAAATCTGTGGATCATGTATTAAATATATAAACACACATTAACTGCTGCATTGTAATTACACCCAGCAACATATATTTGCAATGTGTAAACAGCAGTTAGCAGATAAATCTTTATGAAACGGCATAATTGCACAACATCTGGTGGGATTAAAGCAAAATCAAGGATCAGCAGATGGATGGGGCAACCTTCTCTGAACATGTAAACCTGCATACAAATAGACTGCTAAGAAGTAAGAACACAAGAGTGGAGATAAGAAAATATAAAATATGCACAATTATTATCATTGGTATCATTCTTGTAGAATAAATTAAAAACATTCCAGTTTTTCACTTTCTTGCAAAGTTCTTTTGGAAGACTGTAAGATGAACAGTACGATGTAAGATGAACAGTCACGGGCCAGGTATGACTGCTTCCTGTGCATCCAAGTATAATTACCCATTGTAGTTATTCTTTAAAGGAAATATGTCACCAAAATTTTATCTGCCAGTTAAAACCCGATAGTACCACATATCTTTTTTTAAAATCAGTTTTTTTTTTCTGCTTGTAGATTTTTATTAATTCTATTTCCTTAACATGATTATGGGGGCGGCCATCTTGCCTGAACGGTTCTCAACAGCATTTACAGAATTCCTTCACGGCAGCCCCATGGGCCATAGACACAATGGTCAGGAGGGGACCTCATTGACTCTTATGGGAGAGTTTTCTAGGCATGTACTGTGACCTGAGCATAGGTTATTGTACAAGGAAAGAAGAGATACGCTCTGACAATCATCTATTGTAACTGGTGGATCCAGTCTTATCTATACACAGAGGTGATATCATTATAGGATGGATTAGAATGAGTGAACTGCAGTAAAGTAATCTGTACAAACCACAAAGTGGTGCCTATTATTAGACATAGTGGCCAGTGCAAAAACTGCAGGATTTTTAGTTTTAGTTTAAATATAAAAAGTGACAGAGAAAATTAAAAATAACATCATCAAAAGTTCTTTCAAAATATGTTAAACATAAAAAAGTGAACAGCAGGTCATTTTCTGATGACACATTCACTTTCAAGGAGTCTATCATGCCCATTCCTTCATGGTTTTATCTGCATCATATCTTATTGCTATTATTGTACTTTGCTGTTTAAATTTGTCCCTGCAGTCTCCCTGTAGGCAGGCTCTAGTGTAATCAGCTCCTCCACTCTCCCGATGATGGAAGCCATTTTACATAATTATTTTGTACAGTACAGTCCAGATGTTCTGATGAACCCTGGCAAAGAAATCGTCTTTTCACCTACTGTTTTGTGCATAATTACAAGGATTCAGTCTTGAATAAACCTAATCTAGATTCTTCATATATGCCTGATCGGTTGAGATGGCCTGTCTGGCAAGATTTTACTTGCAGGGTTCAATACAGACAACAATAGCTATAGGTCTTGAGCCAGAACAGAGTCCTTACCTAGGGAATTATTATTTAACCTGGATTTTTGCAGCCTCTAAATATGCCAGTGGTGCATGTTAAACATTCAGAACTTCATGCCTTTGTGAAGCTTTGTATGTGACTTCCAAATCTAGAGTTTTGGCATATCAAAAAGGGAGGAAAGTGGCTGTCCTTGTCAGCACTGGAACTAAAGCTGGCCCTACACTTTCGATAGCTATTGGAGACGTGCTCGATCACCCGACAGCTTTTCCTCCTGACACCCCATACACATGCAAGCTCAGCCAAGCAAAAATTTGTTCTAAAAATGCTGAGGGGGAGGCTGCTGGAGACTCTTCTGATGGCATCTTATCTCCCCTGAGAACAGAAGAATAAGGCTTGTTAAAAACCAACAGCCCAATCCCTTTTTTTCCATGACCCATTCTTTCCACGGTACCACACATTAGATGGATAGCTGGTTGCACCAAAACTGACAGGTTCAGCTAATAATTATCTAATGTACATGATGAGCTTAAATTATTTCAAATGCACTTTTGGTGGGGCATGGCAAAAGCAGACTTGACACTAGTTTCTACAAAATCAAAGGTGAAATACATATAATTTTATAATTTTTTTTAAATTGTCTAATATTGACTGAATTAAGATTGAAGCACTAAAGGCAAATATCAGAAAGTGCAACTGCAGGGGGTAAAATTATTTTTTCATATTCATGACTGTTTATATAATTGTGATGCTCACATTGATTCCTGTCGAGGTTTGCCACATCTAATATATAAAGCTGAGTGTATGTATGTATGTATGTATGTATGTATGTGTAGTATGTATGGGTGTATGTCCGCTAAAGAAATCTGCACCATCGCATTTACATTCATGAAATTTTGCACAGCCGCCTCCTGTGACACAGAGAACGTCATAGACTATGTTTTGAGAGGAAATTTTCACCCCAGGATTTCCAATTATTTGCCAAAAAATACGTTTAGTAACCTAACCGCCAAACTACAGGAGTCATTGTCTGTTGGCTGTTGTGGCAGTTAGCCTGGATATTTATCAGGTTGCATATAGTGACCAATCACAGCTCAGCTTCTATTTTGCTACAGGTCATTAATATAAGCTCTTATTGGTTGCTATAGGCAACAAAGGACATTCTTAGTATAAGACAGCTTATGTTTGAATTAATATGATTTCGATTGCGACGCTTAGCCAACGTTGTTGTAGAGGCTGATGAAACTCACATGACCTTAAGTGTATACTAATTCTGTGGGGTTATATATACTGTCAATTAAAGACAATAATGCCCTGCTGTGGAGGTCAATGTTAAAGAAGCGGGTTGCTGTGAAGGTGTTAAGGGGGTGAGCTGCTGTGGAGGTCACATTTTAAGGAGGCAGGGCACTGTGGGGGGGTTAGTGTTAAGAGGTGGGGGACTGTGGGGGTCACTGTTAAGGGGGCGGGTGCTGTAGAGCTCACTGTTATGGTGGATACTATCAATATCCGACACACACAAACATTAAATGAAATAGATGAAATATACCCGTGCGAGGCCGGGTCCTTCTGCTAGTCTATAGAAAAATGTATAAATGTACATAAACATCTACCACACACACTCACCATCTTAGGGTACTTTCACACTAGCGTTAGAGGAATCCGGCAGGCAGTTCCATTGCCGGAACTGCCTGCCGGATCTGGAAATCCGTGTGCAAACGGATACCATTTGTTTCCGGATACGGATGAGGATCCGTTTGACAAATATATTGAGATACCGGATCCATCTCTCCAGTGTCATCCGGAAAAACGGATCCGGTATTTACCTTTTTCACATTTTTTAAGGTCTGCGCATGCACAGACCGGAAAACCGGATCCATTTTTCCGGAATACTTGGTACCGGATCCGGCATTAATACATTTCAATGGAAAATAATGCCGGATCTGGCATTCCGGCAAGTGTTACGGAATTTTGGCCAGAGAAAATACCGCAGCATGCTGCAGTATTTTCTCCAGCCAAATACCGTAAAAATGACTAAACTGAAGACATCCTGATGCATACTGAACGAAATGCTTTCCATTCTGAATTTATTAGAACAAAACAAGCGTTTTTTTCTGGTATTGAGCCCCGAAAACGAAACTCAATACCGGAAAACTTTAACGCTAGTCTAAAAGTACCCTTACATCACCATCCGTGGACATCATTTTAATGTATACTAGACAGATATATAACTAAAAGAATAGTAAATCAGTTTTGTTGGAAACAAATTCCATGCGGCTTTACAGTCAACGTCAACAGGAAGCCATGACGGGGCTGCAGAGAACAATTACGATTGCTACAATATACATTTATTGAAACAACCTAATACATAGATCCCACCAATTTTATACTTAAAAATCAATTTTGTAGTGATGTGCATTAACTAACTGTCCACAAGCATATTCCTTCGAGAGTAAAGGGCAAAAAAAGAGGTGGCAGTTTATGACAGAAGCGATTAGCAGCAGTCACCTGGCCATCGGCTTCACATGTCAACCCTAATCAGGGACACAAATCTAGAGTGAGATTAAAAGTGCAATTACCCTGTAATTTCATAGAGCTGTCTCTGTCTTTCACCAAATGCAAGGAGTAAATGATATGAAATAACATTACAACCTGGGTTTCTCTTATAAGCTCTTCCCTCTCCATTATACGATACTTTCCAGAAAGCTTAGGGACTCCATGCATCTCATAGTTTTCCATTAGATCACCTTTCACTGGAATCTACACTACACCATCAAAAAATTCAAAATCTGTAATCTAATGTCCTGGACGGTGAATTAGCTGGGGAATTTGTTTCACAGAGGCAATAAAAGAGAAAGTAGGTAACCTTGAAATTGTATTATACTGCTGCATATTTACCCTCAGGTGTGGCTTTCACTCACATACAGCAGTGCCTTGAGCAGCATTACCATGTCAATGATAAATCTTGGCTTTTGCTTTTAGATGATCACATATTTAAAATGTATTTAATTCCAACCAGTAGCTGGAAATGTAACAAAGCAAAATAAAGGCCAATTGTCCCTGCACACTGCGTCAGTGATACGGGTTTTTAAGCAAATTGGCAATGTGTTCTTTATTCAGTGGTGTCTCCATGTTACTACGATTCAATAACGAACACCTAAAACGGGTTATCCCACCTGGACATTTTTGGTTAATTCATAGCATATGCTATTAAATGTCTCATAGGTGAAGGTCTTATCTCTGGGACCAGCTCTTTTATCAAGAACTGTGTCCTGGAGAGAGTGAGGACCAAGCCATGCATATGTGGTTACTTCTAAATTCACTGCTATTCAGATGCATTATTTCGATGAACCTTGCTTTAAGACTGGTATCATTATTATTATTATTACTGGGCAACTCTTATTGATCATGACTGTGGCTCAAAAGTTTTATATTTCCAGTCTGTATCACATCTAATATTCATTGTGGCCATAGTTAATAGCCCTTGCATATCCCCTTTAATAACACATCTGGATCAGATGGTTTAGGGAGTTAAAATAATCAATGAAACATAATATGTCTGCTGTAACTCTCATTGCTATCAGTCTAGTCTACTTTGAGGAGTCCATTTTAATGAAACGTAAGATAAACATAAAATAGATGTCAGTAACATGTTCTCCGGAAGCATTCTTTTGTAGAAAAATTTCCATTAAATAGAAGGGACTGGAAACATAGACTATTTTCCATAAACGGCAAAAAATTCCATTGCTGCAAGCTCCAAAAGTCCCCAAATAAACTTCACTATACAGTATAATCTAACCGAAGCCCTTACAAACCAAAATGCTTTGCTTTGACTTCTTTCTGTATTGACTTTCAGAATTCCTTCACTTGATTTCTCCATTTCAGGACATTGCCGTGTCTTTGGCTCCTATCACATACATATCAGCTAGACGTATTACATATAATTTTTCTTTAAATTGTCTTTGAATCACTGAATAATTAATTTGCATTATCTGAAGAACTTTTCATACTGTACGTCACGGCACACTTCTAAGCCTCTATTTTGAATCCCCATCCGATGCTCTATAAACATATGTTCTATTCTAGTATTCAGACAGGTTTCCAGATTAAGTATTACTTCCGCATGACTTAAATAATTGTATATACTTACCGGTAATGTCAAACCACAATGGAGATCCCACAGGTTGTGCAGTTATCATGCCAATCATATGAGCAACAGGATCACTCTCCATCACAGTGAAGGTGTAAACTTCTTCGTCAAAGGAAATTGGTTCCATTAATGGTGCTGGTTTTGAAATCCATTCTATATGCAGCCGAGTAGTGGATGATTTCTGAGGTCTCCCATTATCAACAGCTTTAATCTATAGGTGAAACATAAAACACATAAATCAACGGTACACAAATCAATAGATGCAACAATAAACTAAGTGTAATTATTATTTATGATGCACAAAGTGCCTAGTATCCCGCTGAAACTCTTCCATTATCTGATCGATAATAGCTCTCTAACATTACATACTAGAATATACACACGTGATTTGCACCACAATTTGTGGCACATGCTTGCTGCACCAAATATATGAATTAGATGAATATACAAACTGCACCACAATTTTGTTGCATTCATGACATGTAGGAAACAAGGTTTTTTTAGACAATTTTTATCCCAACTTTTTGTCTACTTTTTGCACCTTGTTTTGTCTTGTATCTTGTGGACAAAAGCTATGCCAGTTCCAAGGTGGAATGAAAAGTATAAAGCTCTATGGTGCACTGTGTGGGAAATAGGATTTTTTTGTGGTGCAATGTGTCAAATATTCCCTTCACTGCTTTTGAAAAGAACATCACAGCTTTGGATACATTTAACAATCCAAATGCATACTGGTCACAAATGCTGGATCAATATTCTGGCACAAAATCAACCCATAGTAATATTTCTGCTCCACAGATAATAGACTCTGATTTATAGACTAGAGTTATCCAGGCCAAAATGAAAAAAAAAAAAAACCTTGACAAAGGCTTCTGCCCTCCATTATGATTATTCTTCTTCTCTCTTACCTTTATCATGTCATGTTATCATGTACTATGGCATGTACTATGTCTTTGGTTAAGTCATTTCACATTATATAACACTGTATTATATATAGCAAAATTTCTCCAAGAGACCGCCTATTTAGAAGACCACCAATGCAATTCTAGGTGATTGTCTCGAAGAGGCTTCACTGTATGATGTATTATGTTGATATTTGAGTCTCTTTTTAAAATAAACTTATAACATCAAAAGACAAAATTCAACTTACCGTAAGAATATCATATTCTCCTGCTCCAGAGAACTTTTTAGATGACACTACTCCAGTTTTAGGTTCAATAAAGAATTTCCCATGCTCATCTCCATCCTCAATGCTATAAGAGATTTCTGCATTTGGACCGTCATCCTTATCTACAGCAATTACTCTGTAGATGGGATCCCTCTTGGTAATTTTTTCCCGTTCAATCTTTTCTTTCTCAGGAAACTGGATCTTGTAAAATTTTTGCAGAAAAGATGGTTTATTGTCATTCTCATCCAGAACCTTGACTATGACTCGACAAACTGTTGACTTTGAAGGAAATCCATTGTCTGTGATAGTCACCTGTTCAGGCAAGAACAAGATTTCACTGTATTACACTCTGCTGTACAACCATGAGGTAAGAAGAACGCTACACATAAATGCTTCCAAAAAAGCTTTTTGGAAAGGATGTTCATTTGAAAGTCTTCCTAAATTAATGCATAGCTTGAAGAACAAACACAGCTTGAAATGTTCCTTTAGGGAAGAACAGAATTTATTATTCTGGTATGCAGCTAAACATTTAATCAGTTCCAGAAAAGCAAACAAATCTGTGTAGAGATTTAAGTGATTGGTTGTTCAAAAAGGCTTAATCTGAGAACATTTGTCACAGCTAGCAAACAGAATGTTGATACTTGTCGAGAGAAGCTTGGTCTCATCGTTTCATTTGTAGAAAAGGCAAACAAAGCCATACACTTCTTCTCGTGTTTTGTCATTAACTACTCAAGCCCTGCCAATCGCTTGCCATTTGGTTATAGCATCTTCACATCAATGTGTAATGCATAATGTGACAGATGGAAAGCGGAGAACTCATATGGGGAATCCTATGTGGTCCTGAGGTTCATTATTCAACAGTATTAACCAGATATGGTTATGGTAATATTGTGAGCTTATTAAGGCATCATCATCTGCAATGGGTCAATAATTCACATTATATTTGCTTTGTACTTGCTAAAATAAATGTATCTGCATTCTCAGACTGTGATGTTAGAGACATATTAGAAAGCTCAGACATCCAGATCTACACCCAAATCCAGGACAGATTGGGAAATTATGCATTTTCAGTTTTGAATAAACCTAATTTTTTTACTCCTTAGTGTTATTTGATAGTGATAGTGGTCCTAATAAAAATACATGTTTTTAAGGTGTCTTGTATTCAGTAAGATTACCTTTAATGAAACTAAAGAGGATTACAACAGGAACTCCTGGCCTGGGAGGGTAAAGTTGGCCACAGATGGACAGTTTTACATCCATGTGACGAGCATCCGTGTATTTTTTACAATATATATGAACACTAGTTGTCAAAAACAACCTGTCACCATAAAATGCAATGCAAGCTGCAGGCAGCATGTGATAGAGCAGGAGGAACTGAGCAGATTGACATATACCGTAGCTTTGTGGGAAAAAATTCAATAAAACTTGTCAATTTTATACATTTAAATCTCTGCTCTTTTTGAACTCAAAAGAAAGATCTTTCATCCACAAAACCTTTGTGAAAAAAACTCTTTTTGAACAAAATGTGTTTCGACTTACTACTGGATGAAAATTTCAAACATGGACAACAGACTATAATGGCCTGTTATCATTCAGCTAAAATGATGATCCATTGTTAAATTTCACTGGACAAATGATCATTTTAGTTAAAATTGTCCATTTTGATCAATTTTAGACTAAGGTGTATGGCCATCTTAAGGCTGGTCATACATCTTTAGATAGGTGTTGGTTAAATGCTTGCTTAACCAACAGCTATCCCTCCTGGCCCCCATACACATGTATAAATGTGCATGTGTTTTGACTAGAGAGAAGGTTGTAAGCCACTGATAAACAAGTCTGGTGGTGGCTTATGTATGAGAACAAAAAAATCGAGCATGTTAAATCCAACTTGCCAGATCCCTGCCAAGGGAGAGTCAGGAGGTTACACATTAGATGGTCAGCTGATCCTGCTAAAATCGGCAGACAATCACTGTCATCAGCGGCCTATCCCGCATGTCACCACTGCTGTTTTCAAACAGTGGTAGAGGTTATTGCCGTAGAGAACGGCACTGGAGAAAGAGGTGATTATGTTTTTTTATTATTATTATGGGGTTTGTCCAAGATTTTTAATTCTCTTGGACATACCATTCAATCTAACTAAGTTTTTAGATTTCAGATTTCTAAAACTCTTCTATGCAGGAAGAATGGATTGGGTCATGGGGAGGATGCACTCGGCATTTCGGAGTTCATATCACTAAACCACAGTGCAGTAGAGGATCAAATTTCCTTGTAAACAAGAAAAAAAAAACACTAACCCATCTGGTCAACATTTCAATGTTAAATTAATTTGCCAGATGCACACAACACTTGGCCGTAGCTCCTCCAATCTAAATACCACTATGTTTCTGGGTTGCTTCCCAAACCATATTCAAGCTTGCCTCCATTAAGCAGACAAATAAGAATAGGCCCATTAAACCATTAAAGCTTGCATTACACTGCATAACAGTTCTTTATGTTGCCTTTGCTCTAACATTGAGCTGGTAATAAAAAGACAGGAGCAAAAAAGACCAGCTGGGGGGAAAATAAAATAAAAGTAATGAAAAAAATGACCAATTACAAATCACAGATATATTTTTCGGCACATTAACCCATGGCACGAAAAGAGCAATGCTAACTGTAAGATCCATGGGAGCTCTGTACCTTGTAAATAAAGATTAAAAATGGATCATAACAACAGAGGCCAATAACCGAAATTCAGGCAATTTTAGCTTTTATTAAAAGTAACTCTGGCTTGAAGTGGAAATGGAAAAATGGCTTCAGAGGCAAAGACTTGTTTATTGCCTTTGCTTTTGATACACAATTTTATTTCTGGAACTGCACATTACAGGAAGATACATTCAACTTTATATTCTAGGGTTATTCCAGGGAACTGGACTACCTATTCCAGGGAACTGGACCCAGTTATTCCAGGGAACTGGATCTACTCAGCCTCAAATGTTGAAGGACCTAGTTGTGATACATGGTGGCTCAGTGGTTGGCACTGTTGCCTTGCAGCATTGGGGTTCTGAGGTCAAACCTAAATAAGGACATATTTGAATGACGTTTGCATGGGTTTCTTTTGTTTTCACCTACATACCAAAAACATACTATGAAATTAGCTCTAGTGTGGATGTGTATGGGACAGAGAAATTAGACTGTGAACCAGAATGGGTACAGGGACTGACTGGTATGGGAAATCATCTCTGTACTGTAGGGCAGACTATGTTGGCACCATATCAGCAACCTAAGAAATTAGCATTATTCCCAACATGCAATGGTTTATACACGAAGGTGTCATGCACATGGTAGAGTCGTAGACACTTTTGGGGAGATCTATCAAACCAGGGGGAAAAGTGGCTTACTTGCCCACAGCAACCAAATAGATTCCACCTTTTATTTTCCAAAAAAACTCTGAAAAATAAAATATGGAATCTGATTGGTTGCTATGGGTAAATGTCCCCCTCTGTGTGCCTTCATGAAATGCTGTATTGCAGTTTTATTGTCTCCTATAAGCAATGGTGTGCAGAAGAAAATATATCCATAACCTCACATCGGATGAAGAAACCTTTTTTTACTCTCAAGTTCTTTAAAAAATACTTTCATATTAAACCAGAGTCATACTCCACTATACAGTAAAATGGCAAACGTGGATTGTTTTAGTAAAACCCCCAGTGGATCATCAAGAGGGCATATCTATGGCTCACTGTGATAAGGTTAGAATTTATTCATTCATTAAGTATTGGCTTTAAGGATTTGTATTTGAAATCTTGGTCCACTGACATCTTGCTTATGCAAGAGATCAGGGATGAAATATTACTAGAGGTTATTCACCACCTACAAAAGAACTAAGCAACAAGCTTAGTCCCTGGGCTCATAACTACAATGAGGTGGAGTTTACATGGTCATGCATGCACCTGTGGCTCCACACATTGTTTATAAAGCCAGCAAAGCACTGTAATCTTTCTGCATACATGACCATTGGTCCATCCTCATTGTGTCTGTGCAGTGAAGAGGAACGGTGGTGGTGGTGGGGGTATTCACCTATGGGACATCTTATTTTATTTAAACCAAGGATCTTTTCTACATGAAATACAACTCTACAGTATATTGACCTCATTCTATTCATAAAGAAGTCAAGACAACATACCTCAAGTATATGTTCGGACTGCTGTTCCCGGTCTAGCTTTCTTGAGGTTGTTGTTATTAAACCTTAATGAGATTTAAAAAAATATGATTGTTATAGTCTGGTAAAAAAAAGTGGGACGTTGAACATTCAAATTACCAAATCAAATCCAGAACATATAAATAAGTTGTGTTCTTTACATGCCTGAGGAACTCACATTTGTTTAACAGGAGTTGTATGAGTTGTACAAAATCATCGCCATTTTCCACACTTGCCCATGGGCTGTATCTGATATTGTGCCTTGGACAAACCCTACCTTTAGCAAGAATCAGTTGACAACAAGCTGGTCACAAAATATCCTCCTGATGAGACCCCACGTTCAACTATAATCTGTGGGGGAATCCAGCAGTAAAGGGTGTATTAGACACCCCGATCACACAGATGATTGTCGGGAGGGAAGGGTTCCATCCCAGCAATCGCCTGCCTGCTTGCTGAGGAGACCGCGGCTATTACATGCAGAGATTTCCACAGTAACATGGGGAGATGTGATCACTATGGTATTGCCTGCCCCCAAGCTCTTCAGTGGTTTGCTGACAGCAGATCATAATTAAAGGGGTTCTGCAGTTTGCTTAAACTGATGATCTATCCTCTGCATAGATCATTAGCATCTGATCGGCAGGGGTCCGACACCTGGGACCCCCGCCGATCAGCTGTTTGAGAAGGCAGCGGTGCTCCAGAAGCGCCACTGCCTTGTCACTGTTTACTGTCACGACTAGTATCAACCGGCCTTTGCAGGGCTAAGCTCCATTGAAGTGAACAGAGCTTAGCCGCGCCAGGCCATTTGATACTAGTCGTGACGTCACTGGGCCGGCAGTAAACAGTGACAAGGCCGCGGCACTCCTGGAGCGCAGGTGCCTTCTCAAACAGCTGATCGGTGGGTGTCCCGTGTGTCGGACCCCTGCCGATCAGATGCTGATAATCTATCCAGAGGATAGATCATCAGTTTAAACAAACCGCAGAACCCCTTTAAACAGCACAATCTGCTGCCAGCAAATCCTGACCTTTCAGCATGCTCGTTCATGGTGCAATCAGTGGTTGTATTAGATTGTCCGATAATCGCTAACGAGCTTTACTATGAATGCTAGTTAGCATTCCTATGGCAGAAAAACTGCCCATCTAATACACCCTTTAGTGTTCAATTGCCTCCGGCACCACCAAAGAGGAAACTAAACATTATACTGGGCCCATTGAATCAATCAATTGTCTGCATAAAGCATGATAGGAGAAGTCTTCCAAAGCAAGAGACTTTATTACTACTTTTTATTTTGGGCATGAACAGAGGACCTCAACCCTCCCTAAAGGGGTTTCCGGTTCCTAGATATTGATGACAAGTAAATGGAAGCTGCACTAGAGGAAACTGACACTACACAGTGGACAGAGCTTTCTGCTTCTGGCTCCAGCCACTGTATAGTTTCCTTCACCAAAAACAGCTGATCAGTAGGTGTGGCAGTTGTTGGATCAGCACTGATCTAATATTGATGACCTGTCTTGAGGACCTGTCTAGAAAACACCCTTGACCCCTTTAAATTCCCAAATTAAATTGAATAAATTAAGATTGGTTTTCTGTAATGGGCACCAACTTTAAAGTTCCTGAACTGTACTATCAAACACAGCCTATGGAGAAAGGTGGCACTTTTTTAAAGACAATAAAAACTGATTCATGTTTCGTATAACTTCTTTTACACCTAAAATGTAGAATCTAATGAAATACATTGAAGAAATATACATTTACTTGGTCGTATGTACACAGATCAATGTGTTTTCCCACATAAAGCATACAGTACGTGGCTGCTGAATAAAGCACCCTAGTTATAACTGACTCAAACTGTGTAGAATTTAAAGCTGAACATATGCATTCATCCACTAAAGACTAATCTCTCAAATAATATGCACTACCAGCCATGCATGTTCATGTATTATCAAGAGCTCTCCTGTAGGTTTATGACACACTAAAAGCCAGAGAAACTGCTTTCACATTACCGCCCCATAATCTCTGGATCTATCATCAATTTGCTGTTTACATGCAAACTTGCATTTTAAAGGAAGTGTCATTTTGATAAATATATTTGTTTCAATAGACTGAATCATGGGCTTAACTTTCAATTATATGAGGTGAAGCGGAAATCGATTTCCATATGCATTGGGCATAGTGGAACAAGACTTATGCTGCTGACGTTGTCTTCTACTGCATTTCATTTGCATGTTAACAGCTAGCGTTGGCTGGTTTTCAAAGGTTCTGCTTATGTGGAAGCCTGACCCTGCTTACATGTGTTGAATCTACCAACGTTATTTTTCCAGATTAATTGAACATTGATACAATAAATGAAACTTCGCAATGTAACAGATAGCAGATAGCATTCAACTGACTAAAATCTATCACCGTATCAAGGACAAAGAACGCCAACCTGGTAGAACTACACATCACAGAGAATTATTTTAACAACTTTTATGTCACCAAATGGGCTTTCTATAGACACGGCATGTTTCTTATTAGAGCTGACAGAACACTGTGTACATTAGATTGAACAAGCAAATTCTAAATGCTGTGTTTACCTCTTGGGGACATATCACTGGGAATTAATTTGAACTCTGGGTTTTAAAGACAGCTGAAACATTTAATTCCTCCTCTTGAACTAAATATCTATAAAATCCTTCAGTAAAGCAATTTGGATGGCCAAACCATGACGGCTTTCATAACAACTCAACGCTGCCAACACATCAAGGATGGCATGAATCATAATAATCACATTGTGGAAAGAACGGCAGAGAACAAATCAGAGAGAGAGAGATTGTGTGGACCTATTCTATATTCCATTCACCACCTGCTGTAGTGAACATTTAGATTACATCTCAGCCAATTTACTTGATAGTAAAACTTTTGGCACCCAATTATTGCTACCTCCGAAATGACAAGTTAATTTTAATGCAACACTTAATAAAGCAGAAAACACCTTTTATGACTTAACTCATTAGCTATGGCTCCAGGTTGTATGAAGATGTGTCCTTGAACAACACAACTCAACTAGGTCTAGATGACAAGCTGGTATTAGCAGTGGTGGACTCACAGCCATCTGGGCAACTTACCAACCAGAATTGTCAGGGTATACTCGGTTGGTTTGGGTAACAAGTTACATTGGAGAAAGTGTCCATACACAATAGATAGAAGTAGCTTGATGGTTGAACCATTACTGAACAAATAATCATCTGGTTAACAGAATTGCTACCGGCCCTCAAACTGGAAATACATGTTCCGTGAAACCAGGTGATGGATGAAAGGTCTTCTTTTAAAGAATGATCTTTCATCCACTTCATCCAACTATTGGGCAAAGATTTCAAACATGATGATGGTGGTCTGTCATTTGGCAAAATGATTCTTTGCTGTCAAATTTCATCGGAAGTGCAACCATTTAGGTTCAAATTGTCCATGTTCATCAACTTTATACTAATGTGTACGCCGACCTTAAATGGGTTTAATCAATCGTGGTTCACTCTCAGGAATCTCTGCTGAAACAGCACAATTACAGTCTCTGTATGTGAGGGATATGCTTGGTACTGCAGCTAGTCTCCTTACCTTGACTGGGTCTGAAGTACCAGGTATGGCCATCTGTATGGATCATCTGCTTGCCTATGTAAACAGTTAAAAAGAACCCTCCACCATTTATTGTGCTTTATTGTGCTGATCTCAGGTGTCAGATTTCTATTTACAAAACCCTGATGGCCTATTCCAAGAAAAAGCTATCAATTCTTAAAGGCATGGAGAATCCCTTTAAAGTTGATTGTGTATTGTAACTGACTAAAGGTCCGTGTCCACTGAAGAGAGCCCAAATGGCTTACTGGTCAGACCCCCCTTGATTGTATGCAGTCCTCTACTATTATAACTAATTCATGTTCCACATATTTCCAGTAGATAATTCTGCTTCCAAATTCTACTTTCTAGAGATTATTTACTATAATCACCCTGATTTGTTGTCTGGGGTGGAGGATAACTTAAAGGAGTTTCCAGCTTTTCCCACTTTAAAACGTGAAGGCCAGCCAGCTGTACGTGTTAACAAATCCACACTTACCTGCTCCTAGGCACTGTTCTTTCTGTCCTCATTCTGTAAACTTGCAGATTGAGTGCACCACTGCAGCCAATGACTGGCCTCAAGGTGA
This sequence comes from Bufotes viridis, assembly GCA_033119425.1. Classification (NCBI taxonomy): domain Eukaryota; kingdom Metazoa; phylum Chordata; class Amphibia; order Anura; family Bufonidae; genus Bufotes; species Bufotes viridis. Next base: position 519,782,171 of record CM065589.1, read on the forward strand.
CGTGATTCCAAGTGGCAGATGACCCTTTACTGATGTGGTACTTGGGGGTACATAACCTCTGAAGCTAGTCATTGGCTGCAGAGGCACATGTGACCCTGTCTGTCTACAAGTCTACAGGACGGGGACTGGAAGAAAGCAGAAGAAAGCCAGGGACCCAAGGGGCTGGGACAGAAGGAGAGGAGCAGGTTAGTATGTTTGTTTGTTTTTTAACAGGTACAGCAGGCTTCAAATTTATAAAGAAGTACAAAAATCTGGGAAGCCTCCTCTACCTCACTCTCACTTCTTCCAGGCCATAAGGTAACTTAGTAACATAGTACATAAGGCCGAAAAAAGACATTTGTCCATCCAGTTCGGCCTGTTATCCTATAAAGTTGATCCAGAGGAAGGCAAAAAAATCCGGTGAGGTAAAAGCCAATTTTCCCTACTTAAGAGGAAAAGAAAATTCCTTCCCGACTCCAATCAGGCAATCAGAATAACTCCCTGGATCAACGACCCATTTCACTCCAGAAATACAAGGTGTTTATATTCTGAGTATATTGAGATGATGTGCTGACATAACTGAAGAACATATTAGTCATTTGTTATTTTTTTCTGCACAACTACAGTAGAATGAAAAAATGCTCAATCCTGCCAATAAGGCAGTTCAGCCCTGGGAATCCCCTGATTCCCATGCTAGGAAAAAAAGGAATGGAGGTGGATCCTGGGAAAGAACAGTTAACAAGCAAGACAAACTTAAAGTTAGCTCACCCTGTAGGCATTAATCATTTTAACGATTCCGAGAGAGCAAGTAGTGGACCTGTGCTCTGACTCCGCAGAGGGGATTAAAAGACAAAAAGATATTGCAGGATCCTGTACAGACTATAAACTAACCACAAGTGTAAAAACAAGAGAGTAGACAAACAAACAAAACCTATAGCAAAAGTTTTCCTACCAAAAGCATATCAAAGGTTAAAAACGACAATATCCGTGCTGTAGGAACAGTGATTTGTTCCGAGGACTACAGTCTAGTGGTGCATGTACGGCTTTTAAAAAGCGATAGATCTGCCATCCGACAGCATCTGAATTAAACTCCTAAATCTTAAACTGAAATAAACGAGTAAATAAAAATCAGCAGGACAAGACAACATAATCTGCAGGCAATCTGCATTAAATCATCTTCCCCGTTTTTCTCCTTTACTTTGCTTTACATTTTTTAGATTTACTAAAGAAAACAAAATCATTTCAACCAGAGAATTTTCCTCTCCCAACCAGGCATCAAATTCTGCAATCCGCTGCCTGAAATGCGGCGGCATGACCTTTGTTAATCTGAATATTTAAGATCCACTTTGTTAAATAAATGCAGAATTAGGCCGTGTGTGATAATAGAGAATCTGGTATTAAAAATGGCAAGAAAATACTATTCATTTTCCTTCTCTCATTTTCTAAATATTTGATTACAGGCTAGAATATACACTTCATCCAATCCATAGTAATGAGAAACGCAATTATGTATGGATATAACCTGGCCCCAGAATAAACAGCGTCTGCTTGTAATTGGTTTTCGGCTTGGATGAAATCGGAGATTTGGAAATGGCCAAGTGTCTGCTGTTAATATCTGGGCTCTTTCAGGACAGACTGAGTGAGGTTAGGTTTATAAATTCTCTTAATTGGAGACCAGGTGGTAATTCCTCTCTCGATACCCACAGATACCCCGACCTAACACTTACCATTACATAAAAATATCATAAAATGAAAAACGTGACAAGCCAGAGATTTCATTGCAATATGGATTCTTATTGGTTCATTGAACTACTATCGATTAAAGGGATTATCCCATGTTCAAAGAATAGGGTATTTAAAATGAAGTAGCATTGCAATATACAGCACATGTACAGAAATAAAAATACTGCAAGGTTTTTTGCTTGACATTTTCCTCTCTGATAGCGCCCCCTGCTGTCTATGCATCTGGTCCACTTTCTCCTGCATTCAGCAGTGGACTATCATGCTCAGTAGCTTCCCTGCCTCCTTCCCTCAGTGCTGGCATATAGTGATCTAAGCTTTCACTTATTCATCTCTACTTCTAAATTCATATCACTATATTGTTATACCTTGCGCCAGACTAGAGATGAGCGAAGTTTTGGAAAATTTGATTCAGCTGCTTAGCCGAATTTTACTAAAAAAATTGCTTTCTGACTAATTAGTTTGTCTCAAAGCACATTTTTTGTAAGTAGTGGGGGCGATAGCGCCGATCCTCATCATTGTACCCCTCAGATGCCGCATTCATACATGATCACGGCATCCGAGAGTAAAAACAGTGCAAAATTACAGAAAAAAAAATTAGATCAGCCGGGGTGGTGACGTCATACGTCACCACACTCGGGATTTTGGCCGAGATCTTCAATCAAGATGACGGCGGTTGTCCTGTCATGAGCAAATGAATGAGGTAAGTTTTATTTTTTTTAATTTTTACACTATTTCAGGTTAAATCTAGCATCAAAATCAATTTTATCCTGAAATTCAGGTCGAATTGCACTTCGTTGGATTCGATTTGCTTAACTCTATTCTAGACAGTGGAGAAGGAAATTCTGGGGGCATTACAGACCGTATGTACCTCTAGGGCTATAATTGAGAGACTATTTTAACAGGATTTAACAAGAGTTAATTACAATGCATCCTGGGAGATGTAGGACCTTGCTGAGCCACTACCCAGTCACAGAAAGGAAAGAAAGTCAGTAAAAACAGATATGTGAATAAAAACAGTATTAACTTTGTAGGATAACCCCTTTGAGTGCAATTTTCACTTTTGTTATCCAACACCAAACACAAGGCATCTCCATGCTATAATAGGAAGAGGCATGGCTGGTGAAAATTGGAATGGTAAGAGCTAAAAGAAGAGAGAAGGACGTGGAGACACATAAAAGGAACAGACATTACATTAAAGCCAAAAGCGGCCCGTTACCAATTAATGAATCAATAAGTACATCATGATGATAAAGTGACAGAGGACAAATTCCTAAGAAATGGTGCCAGAGAGCCATCTCCGAATTGACTCTGTGAGTCTATTTCATCTGACAGAATGATAATTTATCCAGGGTCCTGCACAATTGTAAAATATGCATTATCTATTAATATCTGTTATATGAGATTTTTACTGCCAACACTGGTATGAGGCAGGAGCAGATAACATGGTGACAATGCTGCGCCTCCATATGGTCACAGTTTAAATACGGAGAACTGCAATCACGTCATTTCTTGCTGTCTTTTGATATCTCTATTACATATCTAATTGACATAACCTGGCAGTCACTTACATGACGTATGCCATTGGCAAAATCTGGCTGCAGGCACATGTAATAGGTGCATCAGAATACCTCAAATATATATATTCGATCAGATTGTGATTTAATGGAAATGTACTACAATGGCATATCACAAAAATAGATAGTTCAATTATTAAAGAGGTTTAATATCGATGGCCTCCTCGGGATAGGTCATCAATCTCTGATCGGTGAGGGGCCATCTCCCCACACCCCTGCCCTTTAGCTGGCTGCAGCCCTGTAAATTTATTATGTGTGTCAAGAGGATAGGTTTGAAATAATCATCGGAGAAGTAACTGCGCTTGTCTACTGTGTTTTGCTTTCTTTCGGTTTTGCTAAGAATTTCTTAGGTTAATAGCACAGAAAATACAAAGCACTAAACATGAATAAAAGATCTAGATTCTAGACAAACCAAAAATCTTTAAATGAGAAAACTACTGCAGTTTACCGATTTGAAAAGGAAAAAAAAGTTTTACTGACAATGCAGTCACACCCAGTCAATGTCCTTTAAGAAAAAGTCAATTTGAAAATCAACGCAAAGAGCACATTTCTGTTGTGTGACTAGACATTATTGGCAATGTTCAGGCGAATAAAGAACATTTCCTTAATAAATCCAGCTCCCTGGGCACGCTGATTTACCTTTTCTAAGAAAAGTTATCTTGAAAAGTAATGTGCTGCAAATAGGTTCTATTCTGTGTAACAAATACATTTAAAGACACTAATGATTATTTCCTCCTGAATGTTCAGTGCCAGACTTCAGAAGGCAATGGTGAAGCCTATAACTCGTGGAATGTATGAGACAGTACACCAAGTGACGTATTTTCCAAATGCTTGCTTTATTCCATTAGTTTCAACACCAGTGGTATATAGTAGTGCAACGTTTCGGGCCCATGAATGGTGCCCTTCTTCAGGCTGGGGCATATGATGATTCCAGGTGGTCCTACGGCGTGGGTGGAGCCTAAGGGCCCAAAACTCGTCCGTGTTCTGTTTGCTGGAACCTGATGATTTTTCTTGTCTCTGACTGTGCTTCGTTCGTCCATTGATTTTGTCCATGTTGCATCAGTATGTCAATTTTTTGTATTTTACCTCTCCTCAATCCAAATGCTGTAGCCTGCTCTCCCTGCATTTTTTGGAGGACGTTTGGCACCAGGAGAGGTAAAATATAGAGTAGGCTCATCTGCATTCCCTAAATTTAATGGAGGCCATTGTGGCACCAAAAGAGGTATCATATAGTGTGGGCTCAGCATGCACGTGGAACCTGCATTCCCTGAATGTAATGGAGGCCGGTATGGTAGTAATAATAGTATGTAGTATTTAGTGTAGGTTCCTGTCCTAAAGAGATCGCCTCGTCGTTGGTGGACAAGCACAAATAATGTTGTACAACATGTATTTGCCAAGAAGCTGACATTTATAACATAGCATTGGTAGGCACTATCGTATTTACTTTATTATTTGTGTTTGCAGAGTACTGTTGTATTGTTTGTTTTTGCTTTTGTGCTTTCAGCCATGGTGATGTGCACCTGCGCACTGGGATGTGCTGACTAACTGCCATTTATTTCTTACCAAGAAATGTCTATGGGCACGTTTGCCTTCAACTCTAACCCAAAATAATAATATGCCATTTAGGCTACATGCACACACAAGTTGTTTGTTTCAGTGTCCGTTCCATTTGTTTTTTTGCAGAGAGGATGCGGACCCATTCATTTCAATGGGTCTGCAAAAAATGCAGACAGCACACCGTGTGCTGTCCGCATCAGTATGTCCGTTCCGTAGGACCGCAAAAAAAAATAGAACATGTCCTATTTTTGTCCGTTTTAAGCATTGTTACAATGGTTGTGCAAAAAAAACGGATGGCATACGGATGTCATCCGTTTTTTTTTACGGATTCGCAATTTGCGGACCGCAAAACACATACAGTCGTGTGCATGTAGCCTTATACGTAAAATAGTAAGGCTAGGAATTATTACTCATTTTAAAAATGCATAAGTGTACTCTTATAAATTGCACGCACCCCACTCATGCTAAAAACATGCCACACACAAACTTCACAGAACATATGTGCGGTGTGATAAGATCTAACTTATTAACTGAAACATGTTGTTTAACGTAAAACCAAATCTGGAAAACGCAATCTGTAGAAATGGCACAGAGAGTATATACAGACGCGCTCCACCACATGGCATTGACCCACTACGTGAAGTATGTGCTGATGTTTCCACATGTATGCTGACATCTTTGCCTTTCACTGTGCTGATATATCAATTCCTGATGTACTGCAGGAACGGAGCCTCCATACAGTATATACAGGTATCTTCCACACATGTTCTAATAAATGACAATATCTACCATAACCTGTTTATTCATCCTGCCTGGTTGCTTTCATCTTGTTTTCCTTTTTTTCTCAAAGTGCATAATTGTTCATCTGTATTTTGCAGAACCTATAGTCCAGCATATTGCTGCAAAGATCTCCATGTGGCTTACATTCGGTTTATTTCCTACGTGTTCGCACAGAATGTACCCTTGTTAAGCCATTTCAGAGTGAATCACATTTAGCATGTGGATACCATTTAAACACAATAAAAGTGCAGCCTATTAATATGCACATAGAACTCACATTCAATAGAGGCCGCTAAGAACTAGAATACAATCTTTTGCACTCAGTACATAGTGATATATAGGTTCCTATTCTCCATAAATTATTTAAATGGAACCGAAAAGCTTTTTCATGATCCAGCAATTGTGTGATCATGGCAATCAAGCTTCTTCTAGCCTGGTATTGCCTTCTGCATATGCTTAGAGAACACTGATGTGGTGGAAAGTGACTACTTCTAAAAGCATAGCGACATGACTGCTAATAATCGGCCCATTCATGCAGGACTGACCAAACTCCAGCCCCCATGTTTCCATTCTGTGCAGCCCCCAACCTTTGACACTGAGGCTAGCTTGTAATAGACTAACATGTCACATTCACAGGAATAACCGTATGGCACATTAAAAGTCCATTTAAAGGGTTATCCTATTAAAAATACTGCTTTAGCTGATTGTTTATTTCATTATAAAATTAATAAAATGCTTATATGATCTTATATTCCAGGAATAATCTTAGTATAGCGCCACCTGCTGTTTCTGTTGAACAGCCTTTTGGTGTCCACCTTAGGGAATCATGCCTCTCTCTCTCTCTACTCCTTCACGTATGAAGAAATCTCTGGTGTGGGGAGACAGTTGCTTCTGAAGCTAAAGTGCCTTCTCTGCTTGTCGGAGACAGAAGAAGGACTGAGCATGTGTGTCCACCCCAGTACTGTACCGAGATGGACACAGAAAGATTGATCAATAGAAAAAGCATGTGGGACTATTCTAACATTATTCCTGGAATATCAGGGAGCACTGGCATTAATTTTTTAATAAATGTAAATACAAAACCACTTCATAAACTATGCATTGGATTTAAAGGGGTTGTGGCACTTTGGCAAATGGCATTTATTATGTAGAGAAAGTTAATACGAGGCACTTACTAATGTATTGTGATTGTCCATACTGCCTCCTCTGCTGGCTGGATTCATTTTTCCATCACATTACACACTGCTCGTTTCCATGGTTATGACCACCCTGCAATCCATCAGTGGTGGTCGTGCTTGCGCACTGTAGGAAAAACCACTCGCCTCTCCGGTGGCCGGGACCATGGGAGCGCATATAGGCTGGTGCTTTTTCTCATAGTGTGAAAGTACTATATCCTCAACTATATCCTCATATTCTATATTTTTTTTTTATTTAATAAAGTTTTTATTTTAATCATCTCAAAAAAGGAAAATACAAATTTATGAAAAAAAACACATATTCTATATTCTTAATGGGATAATCCCCTTAAAGTTTGCTGCAACTGTGTATTTCACCCTTTCAGCCTCAGAGGTTTTTCATTTTTATGTTTTTTACTCCCTGACTTTTGGGGGCCATAACCTTTTTATTTTTAAGTTCATATAGCAGTATTGTGGCTTGTTTTTTTGATGGACAAGTTGCACTTTCTAATTCCACCATTTCATATTGCACACGATATAGTAAGGAGATGGAAATTTTTTCCAAATGGGCTGAAATTGGGAAAAAAAAACGTAATTCCTCAACAGTTCCCTGATTCTTGCCGGTGGGAGCCGGAGCACACCCAGTAGCGTGCGCTTCCGGGTTTTAGCACATCCAGATGCCGTCGCCATGTTTGACCATGGCTTCTGAAGGGTAAAGGTTAGCCGTGGGGATAAAACAGCAGGCATCTGGAGGCTATGGCACTCGCCACGCTCGCAAGTGGGCACCATCTTTAAAGTCGTGGCCAGTGCTGGTTGAGAAGGTGTTAAAGCATTAAGTGCCAAGTTATCAACTACTACATCTGTAACAGTCAATCTATCACCCCAGAAAACAGTCAAGGCTTCGCTTCTCAGGCAAATGTTGCGAGTAAAGAGTATTGTAGATACAGTCGATAAATCAGAGTGCTCTGGATAATGTGATTCATAATTTTCGTGCAAGAGCATATCCTCAGGGTCTATTAACTGAAAATAGATCTAAGTTGTCAACAATGTCATGGTCCAATATACTTATAGGTGGATATTGTTAGAAACATTTGTCTGTTCTTCAATCTAGTTTTAACACTGTTGCAGAATTTAAGGTCCCTCTTTTGATGTCTTTTAGGCGGGGCACTAAACTGAAGGACTGCCTGGTAGAATGAGATGTTTGTAGACCAGGTACTAATCACATGTTCTTTCAATCATAGAGTTTCGATTTGTTTTTGTCTCTGAACTAAACTAATTGTTCTCTAATGAAAAAAGGTTCAATCTTTGGGGCTTTCAGGACTGGCAAGGAATTCCATATTGAAATTCTGAGTGGGTTACCTGTGTTCCATTGTGTCCAAATAATTTACTTTATATGGAGGAAACTCCGTGTGATATGAAAATGTGCCTAAACAACCATCACTATATGATCAGAAAGGAATGTCAGGATCTTTCAGTTCGTAAACATTCTGGTGATTTCAAACATAAGGAATGCCACATTACTGAAAAAAGTGAACTATAATTTATTCACAAGGGTTTAAAAGTGGTTAAAATTCACACATGGGAGGCTAGGATAGAGAGCCTGGCCTAAGTTTTCTGTGGCCTCTGTTATTTAGCCTCTGTAGTGGTGTGATATATGTACAGGTACATTTTTGTGTTTTTTATGCTTATTTTTCTTTTTTTCTAGATTTCTTATGGGGATTAGAAGGTCACTGAATCTGGGGAGGAGGATTATTTCTTTATTTTTGCACTTCGGACGCATAGCTATTATTTCATCTTCTTTTTGTATAATGATCATGTAATTAACTTGGGGCCTTTCAGTCATATATATACGTTGAATTGACAACCAAAAGTTTGTTTGAGTTGCCATGCTTCTATCTTTATTGGGTGATGAAGGAGCACCATGTTTAGACCTCATCTTTTGGTTATTTATTCTTTCTGGCATCTCAGACTCTGATTCACACCCAGCTTTCTTGTTATGCAGTGTGCTACAGATTTGTGCACCATGCCACACTTTAGGTCTCCACCCGTGATTTGGGGATTCTGAGCGGCGGCCCTCAATCTATGGGTGTGGGTCTTGACTGGATCTGCCGGTTTATCTTATGTTTATGGTTTCTGCTATTATTACTACAGTATGTGACACCTGGTACCGGATCCGGCATTAATACGCTTCAATGGAAATTAATGTCGGATCCGGCATTCAGGCAAGTGTTACGGAATGTTGGCCGGAGAAAATACCCCAGCATGCTGCGGTATTTTCTCCGGCCAAATACTGTAAGAATGACTGAACTGAAGACATCCTGGTGCATACTGAACGGATTGCTTTCCATTCAGAATGCATTAGGACAAAACTGATCTTTTTTTTTTCTGGTATTTAGCCCCTAGGATGGAACTCAATACCGGAAAACTTTAACGCTAGTGTAACCCTAACCCATACCCATTCCAAGTGTGAACAGCTAGTTTTTCTCTTTCACTTCCTCACATGGTGGCATATCCGTAGATTCTGCAATATGCTGTAAACTAGATTTTCCACATTGCCCATCTTCCTTCCTTTCAGTGTAGCTGAGGTCTACAACTCGGAGTCAGAGCTACTGTGGATCAAGTTCAGTAGCTCAAAAAACAAGCCCTGCCCCATGTACGGGATGTGATTGTTGACAGGCCTTACATTGCGGGAGTAAGTCTGCAGAGTAAGGACAGGTGATGGAGGTGCTTGACATCACCATCACAGGAAAACTTCAGTGCCTGGGTGATTATGTGGCAACCAATAAAATAAGTTCCAGTTACCATAAATTTAAATGTACGTTAAATTTCAGCAAAAAGCACAACCATATAATAAAAAAAAAGTGTCAGAAAACTCTTGATGTCCTAGAGACACCCTGGCCATTGCCACACAGTTATCTATCTCCTTCACCACAGACAAGCTCTCCGCACTAGGGTATGGCCACACACTTAGATTTCCTGATGCAGTGTTGGAAGCCACAATAAGGAGTGGATAATAAAAGTAGAGAAAGTATAAGGGACATATATGACTTTTTCTATTTTTTTAATTCACTCCTGGTTTTGACTTCTAAAACTGCATCAGGAAATCTGACCATGTGGCCGTACCCTTACGGATCCATCTAGAGCAGGGATGCCCAACCTGCGGCCTTCCAGTTGTTGGAAAACTAAAACTTCCAGCATGCCTGGAAAGCCTACAGCTATCAGGGCCTGTTGGGAGTTGTAGTTTTGCAAAAGCTGGGGGGCCACAGGTTGGGCATCCTTTATCTAGAGGAACAGTAATCATGCTACCTCCTTGCTTTCTGCTGCCAAGAGACCACCTTGATACCTGCGCGTAGTATGGTAACCGATATTTGGGTTATAATTTGGATTCGATTTATTTAGTGGAAAAAAGAGCAGCATTATAATGGGGGGAGCTAATTAGAGTATGAAAGATAAAATTTCATAACATTTTATTGAAATATAAGACACTATAGACTTCAAATAGACCAAAACCATACCAAACAATAGGTCACTTACAATATATAGTTAACGTGAAAAGAAAATGCTCGCTTTCCTGATGGTGTGCTGCACAATGGTGGTTAAGAGCAGAGAACGCTGATAAATCCAGACGGGCTTTATGGTGACTTCTCACCGCTGTGCAAACAGTCTGAGCATGTTAATCCCACAGTTTTTGTAGATGCCAGTGACAGACAGAGAGGAACCATCGGCTCCAGCGCAGAACAGAGAAGGATTTGCAAGCCAATTTTGTTGCAACCGGGAAATTGATTTTAAACAATTCCACCGTTTTCCCCAGACTGGAATTACTTTTTTGTGCTTTATGAGTCACTTATATGAAAGACAGCAACTAAAAAAAAAGCCAGTTATGAGTGTAGGGAATTAAAAAGAATTTCTGCAGGGCAGGTGTAATTTCCATTAACTAAGTATGAAAATATTAGAGAAGAAGTCGAAGAAAATCTCTTTGCCAGAACGGAATCAAGGAAAAGCCTATTGCAGCTGCTATAAAATCTGAACAGCAATTAGAATATATTAGGATTAAAATAATTACTGCCAACAGGATAAAAAAATTGATCCAAAGTTCAAAAACATGCAGTGCTTCCAGATTTGATTAGAACATATATCCAGCATTGATCCACTCGGCTCATAAACCCAATTTCTGAGAAACACCAGTCGCTTTCCAACGATGGCTTTTATACTTCATTCAAAAGCGCGCTATGTTTGTAGACAGCACAAAAAGCTTATTATAGCCCAGGAAAGTGGAGCATTTTAATGTTGAGCAGATGGAGCTCTGTACTTACTCTGATAGTGGAAGAAAGGCACGCTGTACATACTTTACATACCTTTCTACCATCCGCCTGGCATAAAGACACATGCGCGCACCGCACCCGCCCTTACTGTAAAAGTAATACTGCCATCTACAAACAGAAGTGCAAGCCTTGGACTCATCCTGTTATCTCCTGCCATTTATTCAAAACAGAAGAACTACGTAATAAAGTACAAGATGGCAAACATCCCAGATATCTGCTCATTCTGCAATATATCACAGAACTTTCAATAAATGAAGTTTCAGACTGGCCCATTTATCCCTTTCCTGACTAGGCGCATATTCCATTATTTTAGTACATGCATTTTTTTGAAAGCCATAACCATTTTCCGGTTCTCCAATTGAAATACATTTTTATTTTTGCCTTTTCTGGTCATTGTTTATATTTCATTTTTATTTTAGTATTTTATTGTTTTTACATTTTATACCTAGGCAAATGTAAAGAAAAGTATCGGAAGATGGAGACAATGGAGGCAGTGCAGAGGATCGGACCAGTTGGGAGCAGACTATGGGCCCTTGCTAAAAGATCATTATTCCTGGAAAGCCCCTTTAAGTCTTGGACAACCATTTTAATATTAGGATATGTTTTTTTTTTGTTTTGTTTTTTACAAACAATAAGGTTTTAGTTGAATATAGCTTAGACTATTTTCGATTGCTGCTAAACTTCTAACAAACGATCTAAGATCTAGATGACCATCACTAAGAAAGAGGAATTCATAAAATCTCTTAGGGTACTTTCACACTTGCGTTGGTGCGGATCCGTCTGTTTATTTGCACAGACGGATCCGCACCTATAATGCAAACGTTTGTATCCGTTCAGAACGGATCGGTTCGAAATTGGTTAAAAGAAAAATGACCAAAACGGATCAGTTTTAAATTACATTGAAAGTCAATGGGGAATGGATCTGTTTTCAAATGCACCATATTGTGTTATTGAAAACGGATCCGTCCCCATTGACTTACATTGTAATTAAAAACGGATTCGTTAGGCTCCGCCTCTTCAGGCGGACACCCAAATGCTGCATGCTGCGTTTTGGTGTCCGCCTCCAAAACAGAATAGAAGCGGAACGGAGCCGAACTAATGCATTCTGAACGGATCCTTCATCCTTCTATTCAGAATGCATTGGGGCCTAACTGATCCGTTTTGGACCGTTTGTGAGAGCTCTGAAACGGATCTCACAAACGGAATCCAAAACGCTAGTGTGAAAGTACCCTGACAAAAGTCCATAAAAATACTGTACTATTGCTAGAGATAGGCGAAGTTAGTGGGCTTATTGACAGGGAGCGGGGATAGCGACGCCCCCATCATTGTATCCCTCAGATGCCTCATTCATACATGATCGCGGCATCTGAGTGTAAAAACAGTGTAAAATGAACATAAAATGAAATTTAGATCAAACTAACCGCGTCCATTTGCTCGTGATGGGCCGGCCGCCGCCATCTTGCTTGAAAATCTAGAATGAAATCTTGTGTGGCGCGAGATCACACCATTACACTGGCCGGCGTGGTGACATCATACATCACCACGCACGGGATTTGGGCCGAGATCTTCAATCAAGATGGAGGCTGGTGGCCTCTCGTGAGCAAATTGAGGAGGTAAGTATGAATTTTTGGTTTTTTTTTACACTATTTCAGGTTAAGTCGATTCGCTATCATGAAGCACAAGGAAATTCAGTTTCGAGGCGAATCAAATTTATACTGAAATTCGGATCGAATTCCACTTTATGGGATTTAATTTGCTCATCTCTAATTATTGCTATCCTTTTACTAATTAACCACAGGATTTTATATTGAGCTCATTGTGCACATATGGTCATTGGTCACAACTTAGGCCGAGTTCACTTCACCGATTAGTTTGCTGTTCTTCTGATCCGTCAGAAGACCAAAAAATGAACAAAAAAACAGATCCCGTATTTTAAGTATCCGTTATGTGCAGTTATGCACATTTTGCACCTGTTTTAGCAAGTTCCATCTCAGATCTTTCAATTTTTGTGTAGATCTTTTTTTTTTTGCCTAAAATAACGGATGTCAAATGGAAATGTCTAGAACTGATGCAAAATGTGCATAAATGAGCATATTGAATGCTAAAATACAGGATCCGTTTTTATGTTTATTTTTCTGTTCTTCTGATGGATCAGTGATGTGAACCCGGTCTTAAAAAGAGGCTGCCTTGTAAAAAATCTTCATTTTGACTCACTGTCCATCAAAGAACACCATTCAGAGAAGATAACATATTCTACCCACATCAGAAAAAAACTGAAGCAGATGTTGTCATAAATAATACATAGGAGGAATCGCCATAGCAGACAACTTAATCATTACATTCAAAGGCTCCTCAGGTATTGCCTGAACTTACCTAAGGTTCTTTTCCAAATGACATAAATCAAACACAATACACCCCCAATTACACAAAAAATTTGAGCTTCTTTTCTCAGAACAGTACTAGAGACAAGCAAATTAATTCTTATGAATTGATCCATTTCATCAATCCGAGTTCTACACCTGCGAACGGCCGTCACGATTGCTGTACACGCTCCCCTGCCGCTTGAATGACAGGGCTGGATATTCCCAGAAGTGCAGCATGCACAATCCCTTTGCCAGTAGCTCCTATAGATAGGTCATCAATATCTGATTGTGGGGGTCCGAATTGCACCTATCTGCTGTTTAAGAAGGTGGCGGCGCTCACAGTAGCACCACAGCCTTTTTTCATCTTTCCCTAGGTCATGTGACGTCAAATTTATTGATGACATGGCCTAGGAGAAGCTCAGCAACATGGAAGTGTAAGGGGCTGAGCTGCTCTACAAAGCACAGCCACTATACAATGTATGGCGCTGTGGTTGGTTTGCAGAGAGAAGGTGGCGGACTACTGCGAGCACCGGTGCCTTCTCAAACAGCTGATCGCAGGGAGTCCTAGGTGTCGGACCCTTACTGATCAGTTGCTAATGAACTATCCAGAGCTTTCTGTGCTTAGGAGTCATGTGGGAGATCTTTTGAGTGATAATGTGTCAGTCGCTAAGCAGGACCGCCCAGATGACTCCTAAGCACAGGAATTTGAATAAATACCAATTTTTATCCTTTCCCACAAAACTATATATCAATCTGCTCAGCTCCTCTTGCTCTATAACATGCTGCTTTCAGATTGCACTGCATTTTCACGGTGACAGACTACCTGTAACTACTGTTTAGTGGTACATAAGTATTGTATGGCAGTGTTATTTTTACTAATTTAGCCGGACATGGTGGTACAAAAGTGCAACGTTTCAGGCAGTCAGGGTGCCCTTCATCAGGCTAGGTAACACGCATGTAACGAGCAGAAGGACAGGCGTGCACTTTTGTACCACCATGTCCGGCTAAATTAATAAAATACTCAGCATATAAACCTTGGAGTGCTGTCTCATCTATTTGAAGACTTATCCACTTCCACCAGGTGGAGATTGGAACTACCTGTGACGTGCACCCACACTGGTCAGAAAAAGACAGAGTGCCGTGACCACTACGTTACCTACATAGTGTTATTTTTACCCTACAGTATATTACTTTTGCATTGTATGGTGATGTGGATACTATACTGTATATTATAATTTTTACACTGTATGATGGGTGCACACGATTCGGGGGGAGGGGGGGGGGGTTAGGGCTTACAGCAATAGAAGCTGTCACACAGGCCCCGTCCCCTATAGCGTCAGCACAGTACCAGAGTTCAATTTATCATATTCCAACATCCCATCTCACAGTTATCAAGTCACAAAGAGTTAAAGAACACACTCAGCCCTGCTGCATCTTCAGTTCAACATTAAAAGAAAACCAGTAAAGCAGCTGAAGAGGGATGGAGTAATTAGTAATAATGATATCACTGCGTGGTTGAAAGGCCAAATTCGTAAGAGAAGACGTTTTATTTCATCTCGGGAAAATAGAAAAACTGCGTTCCCTTTAGAGCTTTCTGGATGGCTACACGGAGGAAGAATTATGTAAATTATAGTTGTGCTTTATTGGGGAAGAATATGACATATTCTACAGACCAAGTCTAAGCATTGTGACGTCAGAGACGGCAGGGAAGCATCTGCTGCCGCCATGCTGTGTCTACACAGTATCTACTATACCTTCCACCAGGAAGATAATGAAGGTGTGACCAAACTACAAAGCATTGCATCAAGGTTATTACACCATTTACAAGGCTGTAAGACAGGAGGATGAAGAAAACACGTGTTATGAAGTCATTTTCATCTTGTAAAACCAGGGGGGAAATACTTTAGCGCGCCCATTACGGCAGCTGGATATTTACAAGTGAAAAACAATATCCAGACTAAGACCGTACATTACTGAGGTGGGAGAAGAGTCAATTAATATTAATCCCTAGATCTACTTTATAAACCTCTAATTGTATAAACCACAGCAAACGCAATGGCTTTATGGAAACCAGTCGAGTGCAGACATGTTGTCTTGTATATTATAATGCATCTGTCCAAAATGAGATTAAACATAAAAAAATTACTCATCAGGAGCTTCATTGAACAATATTCAAGCTATTCAACAGACAGGCTTATTTATCAAATCCTGAGCTTGGTTATCCAACCCCAAAAATACCGCACAAATGCCCGGGCCCCTCACACAGATTGTATTTACCTCGCTGCACGGCACCCGCGTCAGTTCTGATGCCCGTGCGGCCGCTGCTGAAGCTCCCCATCACGCGGATCAAAACATCCGGCAAAGAGGGGTAGCCAATAGCAGGCTGTGACAGGGACGAGCCTCCCTAGTGTCACCAGCGATGCTAGGGCTTATTCCCGTCATGGCCTGCTATTGGCTGCCCCCCATCACCGGATGTTTTGATCCGCACTACGGAGGGACGTAGCAGCTGCCATGTGTGCATCAGAAGCAAAGCGGGTGCTGGGAAGTGAGGTAAGTACAATCTGTGTGAGAGGCCTGATGAATAACCCCTTTAAGCTCTGTTCACACTATTCTGTTTTTATAGATGGATTCTGATATCTGATTCTGATGGACTCCATTGACTTAATTGCCCTCTTTCAGGTTTTCAGGTTTTTATTGTGTTTCCAGTATTGTGGATGGCATATGTAGTGCTATTCTTGCCTTCAAAGGTAGTGTTATCGTAGCCTTAGACAGTCTTCTTAAATCGCCTGCATAACTTTTATATGAATATTGCCTTAAAATGCAGCTCCCTCTAAAATTAGCCATTAACCTATTACTGAACTTTGCGGAATTAAATTTTGGTTTGCCTCTTCAACTATTTTAAATCTACCTTTAAAGGGGTTGTCCCCCGAAAAATATTATGCAGCTTTTACACCAGCACCTGGATCGGAACTCTTTTTTATCTGCATGTAATTAAACATTTTGTATAGCCAGTGAGTTATTCAATAAAATGTATCTGTATAGCGCCACCTATTTTCTTATTTCTTTGTCCTGCTCACTGAAGTGGCCGCACATGCTCAGTTTCATCCCTCAACTCTCCCCTTAGCTGTGATAGGAAGAGCTGAGACACGCCCCCTTAGCTGTGATAGGAAGAGCTGAGACACGCCCCCTCAGCTGCAGCAGAAAAGACACTCCCCTGGAGCTATCAGCTTGATATAAATCTAGCAGAGCAATGGATGGGAAGATCTCTGGATCCATGTGAGGTACAGGGCTGGTTCTAGCTTTGTTAGAAAGGTATTTCCATGTGCTATTTGATATCTGAGTTTTGATATCTTGCACACGGCCTGGGACAATTATCGGGCACAAACGTTTATACAAATGTTCGTTCCTAATAACTGTCCCATGTGACCGTGCGGTCGTTCAACTGAAAAACAAGCAAACACTCATTTGTCAGGCGATCATATCTTTAAAGCACCACCTCAAACAAAATATCCACCTTTGGGTTTGTGGCACATGGAAAAATCCATCTATTAGGGTTGTCTCAGACATAATGTCACAGCACATTGCAGATAGTGGGATGCAAGGTTGGCCTGCACAGGCATGGCACTGTAATAGGAAATAAATGATAAAGCATATTTTTGGCCCATAGCTCGAATATTTCAGTGGATAATAAGATTAGCTACCTTGTGGTTGACCCTTGAAATATCTTCAAAGCGCAAGGAAAATTACAATCACCCTACGCATTAAGTGCAAGCTATAATTCTCTCCAACCTTCCAAACAGGGCATAGGTCTCTTATGCAGAAAGGGTCTTTTAATCATATTGCAACAGAAAAATTTAGGGCAGGGGGGAGAACTATTCATTTCTACTTTATGTTGTGTTAATATAACGTCGGAATGGGCAAGTAAAAAATATCATGTGTGCCATGGAGCATAAATCAAGAACGTGATGACGCCTGTGCAGTATGATTATGTTTTACTGTCATATATGAGCGCCCATACACATTCTATAGCTGTCGGACGAACAATACTCCATCCGACAGCTATCTCTCCGGACTCCCCCCATACACATATACGTTCAGCTCAGCCTAATGTGTGTGTATTGAACTTGGAGAGCAGAGAATGTTGCTGCCAAACACTTCTGCTGGTTATAAGGAGAACAAAAGGATTGAGCAAAAATATTCACTTCACCCAATCCTTCTCTCCCCCTTGGCCCGGTCCTTCTCTCCCCCTTTGCCCGATCTTTCTCTCCCCCTTCGCCTGATTCTTCACTCCCCCTTCGCCTGATCCTTTTCTCTCCCTTCGCCTGATTCTTCACTCCCCCTTCGCCTGATCCTTCTCTCCCCCTTCGCCTGATCCTTCTCTCCTCATCTGTCGGGGAGAGCAGGGAGCTCACCACATACACCAGACTGTTGGATACTTGGTGAACCCTATTTCATCGGAAATTGAATCCATTGTATGCACTGTAGGAGGCTGACAACGTTCACTTTAAATGGGAATCTCCTTGAGTGCCTGTCAAAACTACGGGAATCTACTTCTTTGTCAGACTGGCAACAGAAAATAAATGCTTGTGTTTTACTGCCTAACAAATGGAAATAGGCTAGCCTTTAGCTTCCAAATCCCTATAAATGGAAATATCTTCTGGCTACTTTGGGTTAACCATCGAACAATTTTATGTTCTATCCTCAATGGAAATAATGTCTGTCACTTAAAGGAGTTTTCTGGGCTTTTGAAGTTGATGATCTATCCTCAGGATGGGTCATCAATATGCGATTAGTGGAGGTCCGACACCTGGTACCCCCACTGACTAACGATTGGCTGCAGGCTCTGGAATTAGCGCCATAGCCAGAAGCACAGTCCACTGTAGGAAACGGACAGAGAGGCTGCCGGACCTCATCTGAGAAAGTAATCTTGACTAGCCACAGGGAGTAGGTGTTGCATGGGAGGAGGGGGTTGCAATGCAGTTGCTGGGGGTGGAGGGGGCCTGTTTAAAAGTTTTCTGTGGGGCCCAGTCATTTTTAGTTACGCCAATGGTTAGGCAGTACAAGGTGGCTCAGTTTGTTTGGTATATTGCATCCTGATGTGTTTTAATATTTAAGGCACTTACCAGTGAGGGTCATCTCTGGGTTTCTGCCGGTCGGCCTGTGCTGCCGACAGCAAATTGCCGTGGGGCCGCCGGATGTGATTCGTGATCCACATCCGACTGTGCGGAGGCACGGATTCAAGTGAATGGGTCCGCATCCATGATGCGGGGTGCACACAGCCAGTGCCCGTGTATTGCAGACCCGCTGATTGCGGGCCGCAATACGACCACGGCCGGGCCACGACCGTGTGCATGAGCCCTTAAGCTGTGCTAGTGAATGGGTTAGTTTTGGTCAGTTTTCAGCTGTAGTTCTTGGTACCTGGCAATTAGCTGATTAGTTCTTTATGCTTATGGTGGGAAAATGTCTCCACAAAACTCAATGTCACAGGTGGTTCGTGCCAGTTTAAGAAAAGAAGAAGCAGTGCCGGCTCTCCTTCCCTCTTTTAATTGCATTAGTTATTATGTCACAGTGTTTATTAGCGGGGTTCACTCTTCCAGCTAACGCTGGGTGGACGTGGTTTCAGATATATGGATGATATATATATCGTTTGGTTATTATAATTTATTAATTTTTGATTAATATTTGTTGAAAGAAATCATTATTTATTATATGATTTATATATTTATAAACATCACGGCTTTTTAATGTAAAATGGTTGTCGGCTTTTCATTAATATTGGTATTGTATAACAGGAGATGAGCCACCATGGAGCTGGGCTTTCAGCTTAAATCAAAGTGCTAGCTCTGGCGCAAGGAACAGCTGATAAGGGGTGCGAGGTGTCTGATACACCCCCCACCCCCCCTTCCGATTCATGACCTATCCTGAGGATAGGTCATCGATATTAGCAGCCCAGAAAATCCCTTTAAGAAGTCCAAACTGATCTGCTTGTGAGGCTTTACTGACTCCATCTCCCTGAAACAACTGCCAATTTATAAGCAGCCTTCAGAAGAACGGCAACAGATGTGGTAAATTTCAAAGAACAATCTGTACATTACCACGTCCGTGCATATTCCATAAAGCGCTGGATTAACTGCATTGAGTAGTAATGTGTGCAGAAACATCTCAGGGGACAAAGTGACGCTGTGGTTTGGAGACATTTTAACTATTTTAGTAGAGAACAGCAACTCTCTAATTGGTGTGCAGGCTCCATCAACAGGATACAGGTAAAGGGACCCAGTAGGAACTGTCACTAGGCATCTGACCACAATGTCACCATGCATCTGACCACAATGTCAGAATGCATCTGACCACAATGTCACCATGCATCTGACCACAATGTCACCATGCATCTGACCACAATGTCAGAATGCATCTGACCACAATGTTACTATGCATCTCACCACAATGTCACCATGCATCTGACCACAATGTCAGAATGCATCTGACCACAATGTTACTATGCATCTCACCACAATGTCACCATGCATCTGACCACAATGTCACCATGCATCTGACCACAATGTCACCATGCATCTGACCACAATGTCAGAATGCATCTGACCACAATGTCAGAATGCATCTGACCACAATGTCACCATGCATCTGACCACAATGTCACCATACATCTGACCACAATGTCACCATGCATCTGACCACAATGTCACCATGCATCTGACCACAATGTCAGAATGCATCTGACCACAATGTCAGAATGCATCTGACCACAATGTCACCATGCATCTGACCACAATGTCACCATGCATCTGACCACAATGTTACTATGCATCTCACCACAATGTCACCATGCATCTGACCACAATGTCCCCATACATCTGACCACAATGTCACCATACATCTGACCACAATGTCACCATGCATCTGACCACAATGTCACCATACATCTGACCACAATGTCACCATGCATCTGACCACAATGTCAGCATGCATCTGACCACAATGTCAGCATGCATCTGACCACAATGTCACCATGCATCTGACCACAATGTCACCATGCATCTGACCACAATGTCACCATGCATCTGACCACAATGTCACCATGCATCTGACCACAATGTCACAAGACTCACAACCCCTATAAGAAGCTTATTAACATAAATGTAACATAACATGAATGTTAACACAATCGTTGCCGTCAGTGTGTTGATGGCACCTTCAGGGATATGGCCGCAAATCTGATCTCTGCATTCCTCCCATTGTACTGGGAATATTCCACATAATATCATTGTAATAGGAGCTTGTTCATCAGGCAATTGGAATCTTGCAGCAGGTTTAAAAAATATTGTTTGCCGGCGGCAGAACTGTGTATTCAGCGCAACAGTGATTCAGTATTGGGATGGGCAATGACATTACCTATTGCTTCACTTCATACTGTGAAGGAGATTGCGAAGTTGAGCGAAGGGAACTTCCGATAAGTCCGTTATTCACGAAGTCGCGTGAGACTTTATTAAATAACTTCAGTAATTGATTATCACAGTGAAAGCCCACTTTAAAACTTGGAACTGCACTCTGCTTTGGTTTCATGTGGTACCTTGGAACCAAAACCATGTTCGGATTCAAGGTTTTTCACTGTAATAATCAATTACCAAAGTTATTCAACAAAGTTTGCCTCATCGGATCCCATATGTTCTCATGCTGTACGGAGAAGGATCTCCGTACAGCATTAGAACAAATTTTTTTAGCGAAGCGACTTCAGATGTAGCATCCGAAGTCGCTTTGCTCATCTCTAAATATAAGCCTTACCCTAATATTAAATTTAGGTCCAAACTGGCTACAGAACAGGGTTACTCGGATCCACCTTAGGGTTCATGCACACAAACGTATTTTGCTTCCATGTCTGTTCCATTTTTTATTTTTTTTGCTGAACCATTCATTGCAATGGGCAAAACGCATCCGTATGTCTGTTACGTAGCCGCGCAAAAAATATATAACATGTCCAATTCTTGATAAGGATAGGTATTGTTTCAATGGTCGTGTGCATGAGCCCTTAGGCTGAGTCAAGTGAATGGGTCCGTGATCCGTGATGCGGGATGCACGCTGCTGGTGCCCGTGTCTTGCGGACCCCCTGTATGCGGGCCGCAATACGACCAAGGCTGGTACACGGCCGTGTGCATGAGCCCTTATGAATGGAGCAGCGGTCAAGCATACACACTGCCATAGTATTCATCCTTAAGGGATTACGGTTATCATCACTGGTATTGGCAGTTCACAGACTATAGGCTGCTGATCCTTGATGTGCTGCCCATTGGTTACTTTAGATTCCAATGTATTGGGGAATTACTATTTAGCGAATAGCCCATAGAGGACCCCGTTATTTCTGCTTCTCTTTATTTCCTCTAATAATCTTACAGTTACAGTTCTAAAAAACAGCTACTTTTCCATCAGTGAAGAGAGTAAACCATGCGCCATAATAGGCTGCCGGTGAGATAGTAGCTTCCAGCCAGAAGTAAACAGGTAATAAATCTCAGGATCCCATAGCCCTTTATGGAGCGGCAGCGTGGGTTTACCGTCAGTGGAATTTGTTGTTTCCTTCTAAAGATAAGATTCTAGGCATACCTTAAATTATGAATAAACATTGAAAGGCACTGGAGAATGCATTTCACGCCTCGCCGCGTCCTCTATACTTCATTCTAAACTTAAATTAAAGCCAATTTGACGGCGCACATAGAGGTGCCAGGAATACAAGGCTTCGGGTCTGGAAAGAACGTTCAATGATTATGAAGCAGCAAAGGGCGTAAAGCGTTTATCGCTGTCCAAGTAGTCTCCCTTTTTCAGTGCTACGTCAAAAGCGACTACTTAGGATTATTGACAGGAATTAAAGAAGAATATGTAATTAAAGCCATGCCAAATTAAGTCAAATTAGCCCAGAAAATGGATGGGATTTTTATCTGCCTGACCGAGAAAGTGAAGAGTTTTCTGACAGTATGCCTTTAAATAAGCGCAGGCTACGCTTTCCTAGGGAGGACCTCGTATTTCATGTGGCACAAAGTCTGGCAATTGTCTTAGTTGATGTAACTCAGAAGGGAGGGGGCTCAACAGGAATGTGGATGCGGCTTACATGAAATATTGCTTAGGAACCTGAGGTGGGGCTTACTTCGCCTTGTTATGTTGTCATTTTAGTATATATATATTGCCTAAGGCCTCAGCATACAAAGGTATTTTTGGTCCACATTCGCTCTGCAGTTTTTTGTGGATTGGATGCAGACTCATTCACTTCAATGGGGCTGCAAAAAATGTGGACAGTACACTGTGTGCTGGCCGCATCCGCACGTCTCTTCCACAAAAAGGCAAGAGCGTGTAATATGGGGGTCTGTTTTGCAGAGAAGAGCAGGAATTTTAAACATAGGGAGGGACATGTGGAATGGGAAAATGCGGCATGCACACGGCTGGTATCCAGGTTTTGCGAATCTGCAATTTGCAGACCGCAAAACGGATATGGTTGTGTGCATAAGGCCTAATGCAGGGACAACACATAAATGCTGGTGCTTATATGTCGAATATTCTGACTACTTATTGCACCAGTAAATGAGACTGCTATCAAAGGTTGTCAGCAAATGTGTTGGTAAAGTGATCACATACAAACAGATATAACGTATAACTAATAGAACATCTAGATGTTCTATTAGTTAATATTTACAGTATATTTAGATAGATAGATAAATAGATAGATAGATAGATAGATAGATAGATACTGTAGATAGATAGATAGATAGATAGATAGATAGATAGATAGATAGATAGATACTGTAGATAGATAGATAGATAGATAGATAGATAGATAGATAGATAGTAGATGGATAATAGATAGATAGATAGATAGATAGATAGATAGATAGATAGATAGTAGATAGATAGATGATAGATAGATAGATAGATAGATAGATAGATACTGTAGATAGATAGATAGATAGATAGATAGATAGATAGTAGATAGATAGTAGATAGATAGTTAGATAGTAGATAGATAGATAGATAGATAGATAGATAGATAGATAGATAGATAAAATATGACCTAATATCACTCTTCAGTTCACAGTAAAAATGGGAACCTGTCACCTGATTTGGGGCCACTATTCACTAGCACGCCGTTATGCAGCTGGGATTTAGGCTCCCATTCCTGCCATAAGAAATCTATCCGTCTTCACAAAGATAGTAAATGAAAATCAAAGTTATTGGGGGAAGAGTCCAGGACTCTTCCCCAGCAGCGTCAGGTATATGTGCACTGCAGCAATGATTACAGTACACCCCTCACTGCTCTCGTGCCTGATGTCCGGTGAAGCAGGGTTTTCCATCCTTAGGCTCATCAGTGCAGGGCACAGGCGTCCAATGCCACTGGTGAGTCCCGGACTCTTCTCCCGATTTTACCATCCTTTGTGTGATCAGATAAATTTGCTATCAGCATATTTGGAACCCTAAACCCTAGCTGCATAATGGCGTGCTGGTGGTTTCATGGATCCAGGTCTGGCGACAGGTTCATAGCTGATATGAATCTGGCTCTGTGCACATTGATGGATTATGGCTCAGTGCAGGAGCCGTACATTTAAAGCCAAGAATGTGACTGGATCCTTTTCTTTGAGATCAGAAAAGTCTTTCACAGACGCGGCTTTCAGAAAGGCTTTTCTAATCTCACAGGGCAGGATCCTATCCCATCCTGGCACCAAACCTGTGGTTCATGGCACAATAATACAGCCGTGTGCACATAGCCAAAACTATTTTATTTTACACGATCGGACATGTGTTTATGGCTTCCCTTTAAATCCTAATCTGATGAGACGCTTGGTGCACCTACTCTACAAGATTCGAGGTGTTTTACGTGATGAGGGTAAGGTGCTCCACAAAGCAGCATTCTCATTTTACTCCATTCACGTGCTTGTCGAAAGGCCAGCTATCGCTCTCACTAATGGAGTGATCAGGGTATAGAGCAATATACGGTATAAAGCATTATATTATACCATATGCGGTATGGCGCTCCATACTAAAGAAATGGAAACGCAGTCCTAGATAGTCTTACTAAAATGCTTTGATGTTGGTTTCTTAGAGAAGAAATCAAATTGTATAATTCCAAGAATAACTATTTGGGAATTGCTATTTGAGCAGCTAAAATACTAAAAAAAAAAAAGCATACCGTTAAATTGGTAGAAGCTTTTTAAAGAGTCATTGTACAATCGCACAATTTAATTTAATTTACTAGAGAATGATGTAAGTAGCACATTTTTAAACCACTCCATAAAAAACTAAAAATATGTCTGCATCCACCTACAAAAAAAACAAACTATAAAGTCATGGCCACTAGGGGTCTCCCTACCACCTAACTTGTAGTCCACTGCATGTTGTCAGGCAAGATCCATCCCTAATAACAGAGACACAGAAGACAGCAGAGAGGAGGTGGGGGCGTGTCAGAGGTAACTGAGATCCTGAGCCTGATAAAACAACTGCTTCTACACTTCCTCTGAAGTATCACATCACAGGAGCTTCCTGTGTGTCTGTAAGTGTGATATATCCATTCATATCTGTTCTGTGAACTCCAGAGCTGACAACAAACATAGTGGGAAGAAAGAGAAAGGACATCACAGTAATTCAGGACTAGTACAATTGCATAGAAGGTAGATGCCCCCTGCTTCTGAGTGAAATGCATCTAGCTGTGCAGCAGAAATAGGGAATAATTAGGGTGAATGATGATTTTAGGCAAGCCCAAAAAACACCAGTTCTATCACAGTTATAATTGTACAAACAAACACAGCCATTATGCAAACATTTTTTTTGAAAACTCAGGTACACTTCAAGTCTTTCTCATACACAGTCATACAGCCTATATATGTCACAGTGCTATTCCCATCTACATTTATGGCATGTCCACAAAATAAGCCACAAATGTCTGAAAGATGCAGGTCCCATGTCCAGGCTTCGCTGATATCTGTTTTGTCTGTTGCTTGCAGTTGCGGACATCTCTCCACTTATTCTTCATATGGATGCAAATTCTAGTCACTAAAGTCCACCCCACTAAGCATAGCGGGAGTTGGTGGACTGATATGGGTCAGAGATGAGATGGCATCTATCTGACATTTGTGGAATAGCCTGAAGATACTCCATACATGACTAAGATAGGAATACTCTAAAGATGAGCAAATCATTTCTATATGAATTGAATTTGTTTCAAATTTCCAAAAATAATCAAATTTTAACAAATCTAAAACTTTTGTAATTCTTGCTGCCAAAATAATTCAGAATGGTGACAACCATCTTACAGATCCAAAGACAGAGAAGAAGGCATCTACCTTCACATTTTTCAACATTTTTTTTTATTTAAAAAAATAATCTGATGGTGCAGGCTGTCTGTTACCTCCAGCAACCATCTGCTTAGCCACAGCCATTTATGTCACTGTCACCTTGATATTACTAAGGCTGTCTCGAAGTCAAAGAGATTGAAAGGGGTTGGGTACAGTCCTAGGAGACCTTAGTGTCATACACAACTTTTAAGGGCAATTGGGGCACTTTGGATTCAAGTCAAATTTATTTGGACTGAACCGGACCTGAAATTAATTTTGGGAAATTTGCTCATATCTAGAACTCCCCATTAAAAATCAGTAACCCAAACAGAGGTCCACGTAGGATTAGAAAAACATCTACTTTCTCTTCTAACCAACGAAACTAAGCTGCAATACCAGACACAACCTGGGACTGTTCATTGAAGAAAGCGGCCATGTGTCCCAATCTTGTGCAACCCCTTTAGAATCCGAATAACCTGCGCCATTCAAATGCAGAATAACCTGTGAGTGGACCAAACGATATGTCTTCTGAGGACGGAGAGAAAAACAAAGCTACCGCAGCCATTACACAAGGCTTTCTTCTGCAAAAGTTGATATTTTGTCTATGAGCCACTGAGCACACATGACACAGGTGACCTTTAAATTCTTGTATTCATTGAACAGGATTTCACAAACCGCTCAATGATTGTTCTGAAGCATTTTACACTTCAGTAGTCCTGTCAGGGCCATGCAGGACCTCCGTTATCCATTGTACTATGTGAACAGCATCTCCAAAATATGTCCAAAAAAAAAAAAAAAAACATCTCTCCAACAGAAAACAACATCTGTACAAATGGCAAAGAACAAACTACTGTAGAAATCTCCTTATCTCCATCAGAGGACGGCTGAGTACATTAATGAGATAACGAATTACCATGAAATCACGGCTTCTTCTGAGGACCGCAGTTATTGGGCGGCTATCTGTACGGTTTTATGCAGTGCCATAATCATACCATGTTTCCAGTAATATTCACTAATCAGATAGCATTCTGGATTATTACTGGGGTCAAAGGAAAAGCTAATCCGTAAGTAATTTGCTTAAGCATAGAAATTAATAGGGCTATGCTAGTATCTAATAAACCTTCTCTTGAATCTGAAAAAATCTCATAAGGGGATGAAAGGTCATGTTGGCTCCACCCTGAAGATTAATTCCCAACGAAAGCATTTCTTACATAGATTTTCACTCCTATGATTTCTAGTTCCATATATTGCTTAACATATCTTTGATCTGAACAATTGAACATTTCATATGGTTAGTTCACACTACTGCTATATGTTTCTGTTGGTCTGCTCCCTTAGAGGTAGGTAGAATTTGTGATGGAAAGCTCATCCAGGGGTGCATCTAGCCTTTCTGCTGCCTGAGGCGAAAACTGAAATGGTGCCCCAACCCCCCAAAGCCAATTTCTTAACCTAACCTCTTCCCTCTAGCTCTACTTAAAGACATACTTGGAAAACATTACATATAGCTCTACAAAACATACAGGGCCATACAACGCCACATACTGTGCCCACTGTGCCTCCCAACACTATACTGCAGAAACAGATAATCCCCCTTCTGCTGCCCCCCTCTTGCCCCTACCTGGTGCTGCCTGAGGCAATCGCCTCACCTCGCCTCATTGGT
Organism: Bufotes viridis; assembly: GCA_033119425.1. Classification (NCBI taxonomy): domain Eukaryota; kingdom Metazoa; phylum Chordata; class Amphibia; order Anura; family Bufonidae; genus Bufotes; species Bufotes viridis. The sequence goes on from CM065589.1 coordinate 519,809,647, forward strand.
GGTGCACCCCTGAACCATCAGAGCTTTAACAATGGCCACTTAAAGGCTATGGACACCTTTGCTGTATTTTTTTATGATTGCATATACTCATTTTGGGCTAAAAATCATTTTTCAATCGGTCTTTATTAAAAATTTTAAGCTGTTTTTGTAACACATGCAGTTAAATATCAGTCTGTTTGCAAACTGTCACTCCTGAGTTCAGTCAGCTGACGGCTCATGTGAAGTCTTATCTCGGATCTCTTGACTAGGGATGAGCAAATCGACTTCGGATGCTTCATCCGAAGTCGATTCACAATAAACTTCGTTTTAATACTGTACGGAGCGAGTGCTCCGTACAGTATTAGAATGTATTGGCTCCTATGAGCTGAAGTTATTACTTTGCGATGAAGCATCCAAAGTCGATTCGCTCATCCCTACTCTTGACATCATAAACACTCATTAAAGCTAAGCTCTATTACAATATCAAAGGCCCTCCCCTAAGCTGTCAGCTTGGTATAAATCTAGCAGAGCAATGAATGGGGAGATCTCTGGACCCATGTGAGGTACAGGGCTGGTTCTAGCTTTGTTATAAATATATTGTCATGTACTGTATGATATCTGATTTTCATTTTTAACATTAGTCATGGGATAACCCCTTTAAATAAAAATAAAAAAAATAATAATATTAATTAAAAAAAAATAAAAATAATAGAAGTCCAGATAACCCGGTTGTTCATACGGATTATATATAGCGGGTTTTATTTTCATCTAGTCTCCTGACATCGCGTTTCACTGACAGACACGCTCGCCTTAGAGTTACCGTTTTCCATTCTTTATAAACCCATCTAGTTTTCTTGCTCTGCCCTCTCTCAATCTTGTATCTATAGATTTGGATGAAATTGTTGAAAAAAAATAAAAATTGGATTTCACCTACCTGTCTTTGGATTGATTGCGAAGAATCCCTGTGGGTTACCACTTGAAATCTTATAAGTCAACTTGTCATTAGAGCTGGAGTCAGGATCAAAAGCAACAATCTGCACGACAGATAAATCCTTCGGGGAGTTCTCCGTGACCTCTGGGTAATACACGGGTTCTGAGGTTTGTGGCGCGTTATCGTTGACATCTTCAATTTCGATGTAGATCTCAATAAAGGAGGACAGGGGAACAACGCCGCTATCAGTGGCATAAACCGTCAGCCAGTAATGAGAAGTCGTTTCACGGTCAAGACTATCTGCGGTCCGTATAATACCTGAATAATAAAAAAAGATGGAGTGCGCGGTTAATGGAAATTTCAGCACTTAAGGTTAAGTATCTTTCAATTTCTAATTGCACTAAACACATATAAAGTACAAAGTATAATCAATCAGGCAGCAATAAAGTGATGCTACTGAAAACGTATTAACATCCAGGAAGAGACCTGGGGAGACAAAGCGACTCATCCCTGCTTCCCCGAGCATTGTCACTTCTCCTGCCATGTCTGTTTTAGTAGTTACTTGCATTTATATGTAATAACAATTCTGGAGCATCTATTCTTATAACTTTATGTTGTGTCTTTCCTAAGTCTGCAATGAAGTCCAACTAGTTTTTTTTTCCAGTTGGGGGTGTGTCCCTGCACAGTCTGACACTATTCAATCAGTGCTGCTAGTGTAAGCCCTTTTTTGCTTGTCCGTGAAAAAAATCAGTCACTGTTTCATCCGTGAAGATGTGTTTGATCCGTCTGACTGTTTTCTGTCATCCATGTGTCGTCCGTATGCCACTGACACTGCTCAGCTGAGAGTTCATTTCTAAAGCATCCCTATCAGTGATCAGTGAAAAACAGACCAATAGCAGACGCAACACTGATGCCGTGTTTTTTCACGGACCCACAAACTAAATTGGGCATGTTTGGTCCACATCACAGACAAAAGTAGTGCATGTTTCCGTGATTTTTTTTCAGTCAGTAAAAAAGTACTGAGGTGTGAACAGGCACAGTAAAATCAATGGGTACGTGCACTGTCCATGGAAAATGCGGACAACACACATCAGTGAAGAACGGAAATGTGAATGAGGTCTTAGACTTATTTGCAATCAATTCTAGATTGACGGTTATTGCACACTGCTGGAAATCTATTCATAAACTAGTAGGAATAATAGAGGAACTGTACAACATAGAGTCATAAGAACAGATGCTCCAGAATCATTGCAAAAACTTTCATGTCAGGAGAGGTGACAGGTTCTCTTTAAATATTTCAGGATTATGGATTATTGCTGTGGATGATTCCTTTAAAATACGGTAATATATTTTGGACATTTCAAGAACTTTTGGAAACAGACCAAATGAGACTTAAGTAAGTGAAGATAATAAACTGAATCCTTTACATATCTGTGCTATGAGTGCAAAAGTTCACACAGTATGGAGTGAGCCAACTTTACTGTCCCTCGCCAGGAAAAAATGCTCATTAGGATTCCAACAAATCTGAGATGAAAAAGACGTACAGAATACGAATTCTTCCTGAGGAACAATCAAGCCTTTATACGCTCCAGGGCGCTGCGTGTTACATAACATACAGGGGAGCAGCTCCAAGGCTTGGACTAGGTCACGGTCCTGTCTTCAGTGAATTACAAGTTGGGCATGAGTCCTGGCACACAACCGCTCCACGATCTGGACTGCGTTACTTTTTGGTGGACCATAACCTCTTCCTAGGAATGTGTATAATAACAGTCCTCCAGGGACTGGGCTGTGATCTAATTACCCACCATGCTATATTTCATCTGGTATGTTGATCAGCTATAGAGTAATATGTTGTAGCTGAGATGTTTCTGTCCAACCTCCTAACACAGCCAGGGGCAGACTGGGCAAAAACGCTATAGAGAAACATCCCTGTGGGTTGATGCCTAGGGAGTCACATTAGCCCTCCTCATGACCACCAGCCATGGTACAGAAGTAATAATCTAATGCTCCTCTCCTGACTCCTGAATTTAACTGTATTGCCACCCGAGGCAAATGGAGTTGTAGGACAGAACATGGCAGCTAGCCCTGGCCACCACAGAGGAGCAGTTTTTCGGGAGCTTTTTTTGTACTGTTGGGGCAGTATTTTGTGATGTAGTGGGGTATTTTGTTCTGCTGCTGTGGTATAATGTGCCACAATATGGTACTGATGGTCCTGCCTACTTGTGTTGACCTGGCCTTCTGTCAATTTGGGCCCCACCACAAAATAGGACTTCTTTTAGTTTTTTTTTCAGGGCTATTTTATGTTCCCAAAGAAGAAAGGAAAATCCAGCTTCCAAAAATTTGATGGCTTTTATTTATTCAAATAGTGCATTAAAAACCAAAAGCAGAGCCCATTTCTACACGTTTCGGATCATGCAATACTGATCCTTATTCATGAATATGGATCAGTATTGCATGATCCAAAACGCGTAGACTTGGGCTCTGCTTTTGGTTTTTAATGCACTATTTGAATAAATAAAAGCCATTATATTTTTGGAAGCTGGATTTTCCTTTCTTCTTTGTTGATGTTTACTCCACGCCTAGGTTCCCGGCGTTTTCCGTGCTTCCTCAACTGCCAGGTGAGTGTACCTCTCTTCAGTCTTATATTGCCATTTTAAGTTTACAGTCCGTCCCTGAACACAGCCCCATCCGTCCCTGAACACTGAAAATTGAGCCTGTAAAATTTGTAACAAAGTGCAATAAACTAAAACCAAACGTAGGAGAAGATACAAGACCTTGTACAAGAGTCTCAGTAATATAGAAGTCATGTAACAACATTAGGGGGAATCAACCCAAGTGCTAGAGGCTTGCCAGAAGATCACATTGGTTGAGTCACCAAACATGGACCTCCACTGATATAGTGTCCATGCAGCTTCGGCATTAGAAATCACTAGAAATCACAACTTCCCATTACTAGAGATCATAACTTCCCATCACCAGAAATCACAACTTTCCATCTCATTCCCTCACTAGAAATCCCTACTTTCCATCACTAGAAATCACAACTTTCCATCATTAGAGATCATAACTTTACATCACCAGATATCACAACTTTCCATCACCAGAAATCACAACTTTCCATCGCTTGAAATCACAACTTTCCATCACTAGAAATCGCAACTTTCCATCATTAGAGATCATAACTTTACATCACCAGATATCACAACTTTCCATCACCAGAAATCACTACTTCCCATCACTTGAAATCACAACTTTCCATCACTAGAAATCGCAGCTTTCCATTACCAGAAATCACTACTTTCCATCACTTTCCCTCACCAGAAATCACAATGTACCACATGGAAATTTCCAAGTTTCAGGAACTTGGTGGTGGTTTTGACTACATCAGTTTGTTCTTCAGACATATATATCTATTACAAGTCAGAAGATCATTTTCAGACTGGATTTTTCCCAGTAATAAAATATTTCTTTCACTTCTATCAGGAAATAAGTTTTAAAGAAGTGAACCCATTAGATCCAATGTAAAGAATTGACCTTGATAACATTATACTCCTAGAGGAGCCTTAACTCTGCGTGTTCCTGATTGCGAAGCTCTGAAGGAACCGTGATTAAATTAACCACAAGTTGAGTTTCCTTCAGAGAAAGTTCTCTGTATCTATTTTTTGTTACCCATCAGCTTACAGAAGAGATCAGGCAGTGGAGCATCTCGCAATGTTCTCGTCTGAGCTAATTAAACTACTTTCACAAAAAGCAGAGGCATTTGTTGGCTCACTGCTACCTGACTATAAAACACGTCCAGGCTGATAGATTTTCCCAAATCCTGCATCCAGTCCATTTAGCAGAGAGTCAAAAGGTGTTTATTTAAAGACAAAATGGTAAAAGCTTTTATCTGAAATATGTCAACGGAGATTTTTGGGAGGAGGGAGCCTCTCTTTGTCAGAGGAGAAGTGATTGTTCCTGCCCAGAGAAATGGTCAGCAGGCATGTTATACAGATAAATGGGAAGAGATGATGCAATTAGAGGATCTCGACTGAAGCTGCTTCTCGATTCAGCATGTTACTTCCAGTCCACAGAATCCTTTGGAAAAAAAAGCAGACAGCTTCCACCGTCATCCACCATTTATGCCTATTTTAATAGCGTGGCTTATTCCTGTCATCCTGCCGCCTCTGTGTCAGAAGTTTAGAATAATAGTTTTAAACTATAATTGGTGTACAGAAAAAGTGCAAGCTTATAGCTTTCCTGATTGAATATATGATAGAGGTATGACAGGAAGCCCCACAGACTGGAGTTAAATATACATTAGATACAGTAAATACATTAGATAGATAAACTACATACATTCGATAGATAAATGACATACATTAAATGGATAAATTAAGGGCCCTTTACATGGGCCAAGAATCCGCCATACAATCGCTAAAGAGCGTTCATAGGAATGCTCGTTAGCGATAATCTGATGTAAGAGTACCGCCAATTACCCCATGAACAAGCGAAACGCTAATTCATTGGGTAATAGATTATTCATGCGGGCAGAATCGTTGTTTGCCGGCAGCAGATCATGCTGTGTAATCACGTTCTGCTGCGGGCAAAAAACATGTCTGTATGGGGATGCGTGATTGAGTTAGTGATCAATCCTCCCCATACTGTGGAGGAGACTGCTGCATGTAAAAGCAGCGCTCTCCTGATAACCAGGCTGGGAAGGAATGCTTCCTTTCCGAAGATCGCCTACTGTATTGTCCCATCTAAAGAGACCTTTAGATAGATAGATAGATAGATAGATAGATAGCAGTGGCATACCGCCAATGGTGGCAGACCATGCAGTCGCTATGGGGCCTGTAAGGTTGGAGGGCTCGGCCGGGAAGAATGGGCCTGCCCCTTAACTCTCTAGTCTCTAGTTGCCTTAGGCAGCAGAAAGGCTCGGTGCACCCCTGCTCTTCATTGCCCTATTAGTAATAACCTAACTTGACTTATATGTCTATAGGGGGTGGGAGCTGTGTGGATTGGAAATATATAGTTATAAAGTACATATATATATATATATATATATATACACACATACACACAGTATACATGTGTACAGTATAATTGAATATATATATATATATTCAATTATACTGTACACATGTATACTGTGTGTATGTGTATATATATATATATATATATATATATGTACTTTATAACTATATATTTCAATCCACACAGCTCCCATATATATATATATATATATAATATATAATAGTCAGGAGGAGACGAAGCAAACACGCGAAACGCGCGTAGAGGGGGCGCCATTCCTGCACAGGAGAACTTTTAAGGGTATGTAACCTCGATCTACTTCTTAATGCTATATGGGTCAGCCAGGTTCATTTATTGAAGATAAGGATACAGCAGTCTATGTATGTTGATGCCTGATGGTGCCATACCTGTGAACTATCTCATACTAATGTGTAAGGGCTGTACTATAGAAAGTAGGAGGACTATCTAAGTTAGGACATAGATAAGACTATCGTGGAGAAGTTATACTGGGCGTATGTACCTTGGTTACAACTTATTTGCAGGATGTGTTATGGCGCTTTTATGAATGGTTTCCCATGCATAATGAATTGTAGTGTATGTTTTTAATAATGTTATCAATAAACTATTTATTTTAATGGAACTTTGTGCCATCCGTATTTTTGAGATATAGATGTTTGATTGTAGGATAGCGTTCCTTTATATGCTGATCTAAACTAGTAAGATTGAACAAAATTATTTGGGCCCGTCTGCCAAACGTCAAAGTGATCTCTGTAAGACGGGAACCAAACACTATATACTACCTGTAATGAACCCTCACTGCCACTATATAATTCATGGGGGTCCAAATGCATGCTTGGTCTACTCTGCTACAAGGAAATGCAGGTACCAACATGCATTCTGAGCTCACTGTGTATACCTTACCTGGTGTATATTTGGCCATCGCAACGTGCACCTGCAGATTGGGATGTGCTGACTGACCCCCTTTTCCTTGCAGTTTGCATTAGGAGGTGTGGCTGACTCCACTTAGTCTTGCACCCCTGACCAGCCTGGCTGTTTTTAATAAGTATAAGTATAAAGCTGTAGCCTGCTCTTACTACACTCACTGGAAACTTTATGGCATCCGGAGAGATATAGAGTGGACTCTCATTGCATTTATTGGAAGCCATTTGACGACACTCCATGAATTGTATAGTGGCTCATTACAGGGCTCATTACAGGTAGCGTTTAGTGTTAGGTTCCCGTCTTACAGAGATCGCCTTGACGTTTGACAGACGGGCCCAAATAATTTTGTACAAAATATGTCTGCTAAGCATCTCAAATTTATTATATAAGCATAGGATTAACATTATAACATTTTTCATTATTATGACGTTTATTGCAGAGTGCTGTTGCATTATCTTATATATATATATATATATATATATATATATATATATATATATGACATCTACAGTACCCCTCCCCTTTAACAGTGACCTCCACAGCAGCCTGCCCCCTAAACAGTAACATCAACAGAGCCCTCCCCTTTAACAGTGACCTCCACAGCGGCCACCCCTTTATTAGTGACCTCCACAGTACCCCGTCTTATTAACAGTGATTTCCATAAAAATTGCCCCCTCAACAGTGACCTCCACAGAGCTCCGTTCCATTAAAATGTAATCTCCACAACACCTGCCCTCTTAACAGTGACCTCTACAGCACCCCACCTCCTAACACTGACCTCCATAGTGGACCATCCCCTTAACTGTGACCTGCACCATTCGCTGCCCCCTTAACAGAGACCTCCACAGGCCCACCCTTTTAACAGTGACCTCCACAGAATCTCGCCCCCTTAACAGTGACCTCTACAGCGACCCACCCCTTTAACAGTTACCTCCACAACGGCAGCCCATTTATTAGTGACCTCCACAGTACCCCATCTCCTTAACAATGATTTCCACAACACCCCGTCCCCTTAACAGTGGCCTCTACAGCAATCTGCCCCTTAACACTGACCTCTATAGCGGACCATCCCCTTAACTGTGACCTCCACAGCAGCCTGCCCTTAGGGTGGCCAGAGGTCCGGTTTTAAGCTGGACAGTCCCTCTTTCAGACTCCTTGTCCTCCATCCGGTGCAGGATATATATTAGATTAGTTACAATAATTGTACAAAATATTTTTATTTGGCAGGGGCCAAAAGATAGATAGATAGATAGATAGATAGATAGATAGATAGATAGATATGCTTTGTAGCACTACCCTGTATGGGCTTGACCTACTTAACTGTTAATCCTGAACATTTTGGTCCAAGAATATAACATCAGGCCTAACAAACTGCTCCTCTGATCTATGGTGCCTGCCGCAGGATATATGGTAAGAGCCTGGATAGATTGCCTGCTATCTGTAAGGCACTGATGTCCTATAATATGAATTTTAATAGAAGTGTAATAATAAAGCACTGAATTTATCAGCCCAGGAAAAAAATAGAAACACTGTTCACATTGCTAAAGTTTATGCCAAGCGTGCAGCATCAACCACAGGAGCACTGACTGCAATCTAAAGAGACATCACGCACAATTCACTAATATTGTATAGAGATTATTTTTCGCTCCTATTACTATATCACCATGTTATTACTATAACATCTGTGTAATCTTTACTTTTTGCTGAAACGGGAGATTCACACAGTATACCACTGAGCTTGCAATGAAGCATAGTACCAGTCCGAGGGACTGGATGGCAGCAACGGCGGTGTAACACCAGTGTAGATGACGTACCTGACTGCTTAATGACAGTCTCCACATTATCCATCATCACCATACTAACCTACTACACAGAGTGGAAGAATTGAGTGGGATCACTCATGGCACTTACCAGTTGGATCAAGTGTAACAGTGCCCCAAGCTACAGAAGAGTCTACGTTGAAAACTAACAGCCCCCCTGCCCTTATCCATAACCCTTTTTTCTTACTTTTTTCTTTGATCCTTCTTTACAAATTCACTCTTGTGTCTCCTAAATACATAAATATCTCCTTCAAAGTGATATAACCCCATTGAACAATAGAGAGCTTGTCTGGCCTGTCCCCCACCAGTCTCTACTCTCGTGACTCAAGAATTCTGGCCACTCAGCCAAGGGGGAGCAGGCAGTGATTGGTAAGGGGAAGATGATTTTTCCCCCAAAATGATGAGCCTTTTTATTTTACTGACCTGTCCCCTTTAGTGGACCTGTCTCCTCCTGATATGTCTGCTTTATTCACTACTTGCATTCCCCATGCAATAACAATTATGGAGCATATATTCTTATGACCCTGTGTTGTGTCCTGCTTTCATTATCCCTGCTAAAAGTTACGAATGAATTACTAGCAGTCTGCAATAAAGTTCCAAATGGGTGTTACCAGTTAGGGGTGTGTCCCTACAAAGTCTGACACTATCCAATCAGTGCTGCCATTATCACACATTATCAAAAATTTGCCACATGTGAAATCACATTAACTAGATTTATAGATCTATAGTCATTTTTCCATCTGTCTAAAATTATCCTGAGATAGATCATATAATACAGAACTGAATTTACAATCCTAGAAGATTCCCTGCTGAAATCCCCCACCGTTCCTTTCTGGCTCGGTCTCTGTGCTGACCCTGCTCTGGTGATTTGTCTTCTGGAAGGTCTTTCCACCAGGCACGGTATAGTAAGAGCTCTCGGCTATCATGCATTATGTACATCCATGATGTCTATGTTGAATGCGTCAAGACAAGACCTATTTATTCAAATGGTAGCCCATCTGTATGTATGGTGCCTGAAGACCTAGGCTAGATGAAGGGTGACTATCCACACAAACATAATCCCTAAATACTCTCTTCCTTTATTCTGTATTCAATTTCCAAGAATCTGTTGAGGCAAGAGATAGAAAGACGCAGTAATTGGGGTTAATCTTTCTCCGCTCGCTGCTTGTAATTCACAATTTTTTCTCTTTCCCTCCTAAGCAAGATGAATTATGACTTTTCCGGTTCTGTGCATGTACGTAGTCGTAATGCTTTGAAATGCTCTAGGCTGAAATCAAGTCATCATCATCAAACAATACCTGGGACATGCAGCCACTCGTTTGCTGTATGATGCATAACCACCTTGTGATAAATCTTACAATGCTGATCAGGTAAAAGGTCGATCCATCAATTCTAACAAGCTGTCAACTTATAGTAATTCAAACAATGGTCTATTGAACATAAACTGAGCTATTGCCAAACCTCTATGGGAGGAATGTCCACTGTTGAGGAAAAAAATGACATAAGTAGCAGCAGAGATATATTAGACTAACTTTCTTGGCAAAAATGTTCAAAGATAAGCCATAGATAGCTCCCAAATGGCTTGCCCGCTACAGACTCCCTCATATATACATACAGACACCACATATCATAAGGCACTACAGCAAAACTTAGTAAGGCACCCTTCTACACATGATTTTTCTTTAGAAAATTAATGTTTTGTTTTTTTTAAAGAAAAAAAAAGTTGTCCTCTGTCTCACCTTCTGTAGCTGTCGCAAAAAGTGGACCAGGTGCTTTATTAATATGGCGCTCATTCTGGTTACCTATATCTATAATGCATTTACACTAGACAACTAGCAATACATGGATAAAACTCATCCAACACAGCTCTAAATCCTCTGCTTCCCTTCAGACAGTATGTGATTAAAAACATTGCTGCCCGAAGCCACCACTAGTGGGAGCTCAATGCATATAAATTTATAAGATCACCATTGAACTCAATGTTGGGAGGCAAGAGGAGTTCAGCATTGAGCCCACTCTTACCACTGACCCATCCCACACAGCCCTAAATCCTCTGCTTCCCTTCAGACAGTATGTGATTAAAAACATTGCTGCCCGAAGCCACCACTAGTGGGAGCTCAATGCATATGAATTTATAAGATCACCATTAAACTCAATGTTGGGAGGCAAGAGGAGTTCAGCATTGAGCCCACTCTCACCACTGACCCATCCCACATGGCCCTAAATCCTCTGCTTCCTTTTAAACACTATGTGACAAAACTGTGCCTGCCATAAGGAAAAACAATGCTGTGTGCCACTCACAGATGATTTTATAATGGGATCTGCTTGATACAGATGTCCCCATAAGGTGCCTCAGTTTGTTCCTGAAGATGACATTAACATATGAGGAGGAAAGAGACAAGGCCATAAAAATACCATGTCAGATACTGACAATCAAAAAACTCATATACTGTATGCCTAATTTCCACCATAAAGTAAAAAAATAATAAAAAATGTTTAGAAAATTGACAGAATATAAAGAGTCATCCAACACTAGACTTTTTTTTAACAGACCTCTTCAGAGTGGCTGGACCTGCGGTGGTGTTCATACTTACCTGGTTCCCGTAGCTGGATTCTGTATGCATCGTTCCACAGTCACCGGTCCTTGGTCTCTGGAAATCAACATCCTGTTGACTGGTGTCAGGTGACCACTGCAGCCAATTACTGGCCATAGCGGTGACCAATGCAGTATGTCACTGGCTAACTCGCCGAACAGGTGATAGGTCACCGCTGCAGCCCATCAAAAGGATGTTGATTCCCAGACACCTGGAACCTGCTGATGCAGCCATGGAGCGATGCAGCATAAGAGATCAGTTAAGTACGAACCCCACCACCAGTCCAACCACTCTGAAGAGGCCTGTTAAAAATGTCTAGTCTTAGACAACCCCTTTAAACCATCACAGTCTATTCTGTTACCCACGTACAACAAACTGTACTATCAAACTAAATCTGAAATCTCAATATTGTGCCACTAAAGACTGCAGGAATTTGTGTCCTTTTGTCACCACACCGAGTACCGCAACTATTGCTTTTTTTATTGGCATAGCTGCACCAGGGCTTCTTTTGGGCCCAATTTTGGAGAAATTATCATTTGTGAGTAAAAGTAACATTTTGGATTTAACAATGCAAAATAACTTTTAACAATTAAGTCTTGAATTTTTTGCGTTATTTTATGGCATTCATCACGTTACTGTTATTTCACGGGTCAGTATGATTGAAAGAGCATTTTGCCCTTCAGCAGTAGGCTATCCACAAGGCAAACGTGACAGACATATTTGTCACCGGGGGGTTGATGAGTTAATGTAGATTTCAAACAGATATAGAGTATATCAAGAAAACGTTACTCTAAAAGGAAAGAAATAATCTCTCGGTTGTAGGTAATGACACCATCCACTAGTAGTTGCCACTACAGAATTAGAGGTCCTATTGCATGGACACAAGTTACTCATTCTTGGATTATAAAAGGGATTATCACTTTTTCCCATCATGTGTTAATGCAAGAATATTAAATAGGCAGAATTAATGAACAAAGAAAAGAAACATTTGAACTTCACGCTTGATGCCAAGCAGCTAGTGGTAATGCAGCTTGACTGGGGCGGAACGTTGTAATCAGTGTGTCATTGTGAAGAATGCAATGGCAGGGTTCTGCATATATTTTATACGACAATATACCAAAAATAGAGCAAGCTTTGTTGGGTCTACCCTGTTCTTGGCAAAGAGAAACTCTTCACTTGTAGTACTGGGCAGATCACAGTATCAGTTACCATTTCTACTAGTCTCGTATAGCATTATTGGTAACCATAATGTATTTATACCACTCCTCTACATACAAGTCTCATACATACTCAGTCCCCGAGCCAAGATTTTGTTGTTCTGGTAGTGGAGTTCTCATAAACTATAGTTGGTTCTATGGATAACATACAGTAAATCATCCCCAAGTTCATGGCTCATATGTGGCCTACCGATAATAGTCAGTCTCAGTTCAGGATCCACATTTCTGACAGAGTAGACTGCAAAATTGTTTAGTTTTCCTTATTAGAAAGCAAAATCCCACAGGACTTGATCTAGTATAATATGAACAGCATGACTGATTGTACTCTTATATACTTGGGGGGGGGGGGGGGCCACATTTATGAAATCTGGTCTGCCAGTATTTTAGGCTCAAAATTTTGCAAGCAATGTTGCACACAGCAACTTGCACAACATTTTGCAACACTTTGACTTTTGCTTAACTTTCCATTTTGGAGTAAAAAAAAATCGGTGTGATTTTAGTGTAGATCACCTTTAAGCTACATTTATTATTTGAGACTTGTCAAAATGTTGCAAAAGATCTGAAGTAGTATTTCTAGACAAAAGTGTTTGCTTTAAGGATGTGATAAATGTAGCAAATAACGTATGACATTTGGCGCAAAAGTACGCCAACACAGACTCCTGCAAACCTGACTTCAAGTATTACCCTCATGATAAATTTCTGACTTATTGGTGTAACGCCTATAGGTAGGGACAGACATGGAGAGTGAACCCTAACTTAGAACCCAGCCCATTTTTCCTGCCTACTTGCAGTGCAAGCCCTAAGTAGCAAGACTGCAACTGGTTGATAGTCCCTATGATACTAAGGTACAGAGACAGACACCTAGACAACTAACACAAATACAGAGTTGTACGAAAATGGGTCAGAACCAGAAGGACAATGCAGTATAAAAATGAAAGACAGTGAGTGGTCAAAAGACGAGCAGGGGAATGAATGGCAAATGGCTGGGGTTGGCTTCAATTGTAAAGGAATCTAACCACTTAAAGGGGTTCTGCAGTTTGTTTCATTCAAGTGAACAGAGCTTAGCCGCTCCCAGGCCATTTGATACTAGTCGTGACGTCACTGGGCCAGCGGTAAACAGTGAGAAGGCCGCGGCTCTCTAGGAGCGCCACTGCCTCCTCCAACAGCTGATCGCCGGGGGTCCCGGGTGTCGGACTCCCGCCGATCAGATGCTGATGATCTATCCAGAGGATAGATCATCAGTTTAAACAAACTGCATAACCCCTTTAATGGAGTTTTTCTACTATAGGCATTAAAGACATATAAATGTACTTGTTGTTTCTTTATCCCCTATTCACCATAACAGATAGCAACTAGGGATAAGCGAATCGACTTTGGATGATACATCCGAAGTTGATTTGCATAAGACTTTGTTTTTAAAACTGTACGGATGAGCCAAAGTTATTCCTTTGCGAAGTTTTGCGAGACTTCAGGTAATAACTTCATAAATTAATTTGTACTGTAAAAAACTATTTCCCGAACTTGGGTTCGGTTCCAAGGTACCACTTAACCAACTCTCCACCAGTAATACGGGACAAGGCACCCGGCTCTAATATCTTACTGATACCATAAATTTCTCCAGTGAGAAAACATTTCTTAGTGAATGACTTTTTACTGACTGCAGAAATACGGCAGACGTATAGTTGGCTTATATTTCTGAGTTAGCTTCATAGGCTTTTCACATTGTGACAGGTAGAGGAATTGCTTTTCCTTTGTCCATCATCACTAGTAGTACACTGCAATATTGCAATGTCTGCTCTGTCTGATAAAATTTTTCTTTAATGTGTGATCCCGTGGATGAAGATCTGACCTACTTTTATCCTCCCTTATTATTGTGAAAGTACGTTCCCTTCCATAAACATGAAAATGGAATATAAAACTCATGGGCAGGACAGATAATGCAAATAGCAAATAAAAAGGCTTTAAAAGGGTTTTAACAGGTATGATCATGTAGTTATTTACCTCATGTACTTCTTCCCTATGTTTTTATTTTTTCAATTTGAACGCCTCTGACCTGTTTTCACCATGTCAACCAATCACTTTGGTTTGTTTCCATCCTGTATTTAGCAGTTCCTGTTCTTGTACCCAACCAAACCCATGATGAACCTCTTACTTCTCCGCCACAGAACCACTCCTAACAACGCCCAGCTAGTTTATAGCTCCTCCCACTCAGCTAGTTACATAGACACTCCCCTATCACTGCCACTAACAACACCCAGCTAGTTTATAGCTCCTCCCATCCAGATAGTTACATAGACACTCCCCTATCACTGCCCCTAACATCACCCAGCTAGTTTATAGCTCCTCCCACCCAGATAGTTACATAGACACTCCCCTATCACTGCCCCTAACAACACCCAGCTAGTTTATAGCTCCTTCCACCCAGCTAGTTACATAGACATTCCCCCATCACTGCCCCTAACAACCCCCAGCTAGTTTATAGCTCCTCCGACCAGCTAGTTACATAGACACTCCCCTATCACTGCCCCTAGCACCCAGCTAGTTTATAGCTCCTCCTACCCAGCTAGTTACATAGACATTCCCCTATCACTGCCCCTAACACCACCCAGCTAGTTTATAGCTCCTCCCACTCAGCTAGTTACATAGACAATCCCCTATCACTGCCCCTAACAACACCCAGCTAGTTTATAGCTCCTCCCACCAGATAGTTACATAGACACTCCCCTATCACTGCCCCTAACAACACCCAGCTAGTTTATAGCTCCTCCCACCAGCTAGTTACATAGACAATCCCCTATCACTGCCCCTAACAACACCCAGCTAGTTTATAGCTCCTCCCACCAGCTAGTTACATAGACACTCCCCTATCACTGCCCCTAACACCCAGCTAGTTTATAGCTCCTCCCACCCAGCTAGTTACATAGACACTCCCCTATCACTGCCGCTAACAACACCCAGCTAGTTCATAGCTCCTTTCACCCAGATAGTTACATAGACACTCCCCTATCACTGCCCCTAACAACACCCAGATAGTTTATAGCTCCTCCCACCCAGCTAGTTACATAGACATTCCCCCATCACTGCCCCTAACAACCCCCAGCTAGTTTATTGCTCCTCCCACCAACTAGTTACATAGACATTCCCCTATCACTGCCCCTAACACCACCCAGATAGTTTATAGCTCCTCCCACTCAGCTAGTTACATAGACAATCCCCTATCACTGCCCCTAACAACAACCAGCTCGTTTATAGCTCCTCCCACCAGATAGTTACATAGACAATCCCCTATCACTGCCCCTAACAACACCCACCTAGTTTATAGCTCCTCCCACCAGCTAGTTACATAGACAATCCCCTATCACTGCCCCTAACAACACCGAGCTAGTTTATAGCTCCTCCCACCCAGCTAGTTTATAGCTCCTCCCACCCAGCTACTTACATAGACACTCCCCTATCACTGCCCCTAACACCCCGGGATAGTTTATAGCTCCTCCCACCAGCTAGTTACATAGACACTCCCCTATCACTGCCCCTAACACCCCGGGATAGTTTATAGCTCCTCCCACCCAGCTACTTACATAGACACTGCCCTTTTACAGGAACACCCATGGACAAAACATCATATGAAAAAAGAATGAGCTGCATGAAAATGGTCATGTGACCAGTGCCCAGATCGGAAGATAGGAGCAATAAAGAAATACATAAAAAAATGACAGTGACCTTCATAAATGATTATTTCAACCGCAACGCCGCCGTTGCTCCTAGAGGCTCATTTACCTATATTAATACATCATTTTTCTCAGTAATGTGGACACATATGAACATGGGACCAATACAGATGTCTTCAGCTGCCAAGCGCACATGTAACCGGTCAGCCAGTGTCATAGGTGTAAACCTGCTGACAGATGCCCTTTAAATAAGGCTGCTTTCAGACGGACACCTTATTACTGCCGTATTATGGATCCAATACCTGAACCTCCTGCAGTTCATCAGAAAATGAGTTAGAGTGCTGCACCTCTGGTTCTGATAAACTTCAGGAGGTCTGGGTATTGCATTCATAATATGGGAATAACAAAAGATGGTCCAACCGTCCTACTGAATTGCCACCCTGCCAGGAGTTTTTTTTTTTTTTTTTTGTCATTTTAAAGGCCCTGCTTGGTAATGATAATGAGATGACAGGATTGTTGTGGCTTAGTAACCACAGCGAAAATTCCAAGGATTTTTATTATACAGATAGTGACATGGAAAATAAGAAAAATCTCAAAACTTCTTCAAAAAATGTGTGTAATATACAAAAAACAGTTTCGGACACAATGCCTTTACTCTCGGTCCAGTACTAGTGGATGAAAACATTCTTGTTCACATTTAGAGACCAAAACCACACTAGTCCAGAAGTGGAAGGTTGCTACAATGTACCAGGGTCGGCAGCAGCCACCAGTCTGGAGACCTCTGCTGCTGTTGTGTTTAGTTCCTAGAAGATTGCCTGGACTGAAACATGACAGCTTGTGTTAAGGAAGGACACCTCATGTTATTTGATATTTTTCGGGAGGACACCTAATTTTATTTGATATTTTTCGGAAGGACACCTCATTTTATTTGATATTTTTCGGGAGGACACCTCATTTTATTTTATGTTTTTTCATTGGCCCTTCTGAGAAGGAACGTTGACCATGTGAAGCTCAACAACTGCAAACCAATGGAATGTCCACCAAGTATCCCATTTCTTGGAACCTTTGTTATGGATCTGACTTCAAGACAAAAGAAGCCATTAACTTGGCCTTCCTCTTTTAGACCCCGTACATCAATTGAGTAGCCCTACAAAACAGTGTTAATCTGAAAATCCCCCCTGACAAAGAGCGGGTCACATTATAAAGATTCTTTAGGCAGCCAGGGGAATGTTTGTTAATGATTAAACACCAGAGCGGCGGCCAGCAGAGGTGGATCACACAAAGGAATTCCAAGCTGCAACCGCTCTGTAGACATCTAGGATACACAATCACGTGGAGGCTACAGCCTTGGAATATATTACACTATTTACGTCACAAAGTAAAATAAAATGCCACATGCAGTCTCCATGGTAACCCATTATTTCTCAGAACAGCAGTCCAATTCCGATCCTTAGCTTTAAGAACAACAATCTGTGCATAAAAGAGCACTAAATATGGCTAAATGGAGTTTTCTGTTTAACTGCCACCAATACCTCCGAGGCCAAGCTGCACGCACATTCCTTTCTTATCTAGTATCACAGATTATAAAAAACACATAAAACCACCTTTTATTACAGGAAGGAGACAGGCAGGGAATTACTCAGTCACATATCCTTCAGAAAATCATACTCATATACCAGCTACAAAGCAACCGCACTTACCGACTTCCATTGGATAGGAATTTATTTATTTATTTATTTATTTATTTGTTTGTTTGCTTTTTTTAGAGAAGTGATAAATGATATTGATATTCTGAAGAAAACACTGCCTTCTGCAAATTCCTGCACGAGCAAGAGCCAAATCCGCCAAACTACATATCTTAACTGTACGTAAATGAGAAGTAAACTGAAGCTATGCTGGAATAATGGGCTTCACATCCTAGGACAATCTGAGGGAGGTATACAAGAGAAAGTGTAGGAAAATGATTGCAGCGCAAGGATCTCTTTTTTATTTCTTTTCAATATCAGGAAATAGATTTGATACAATAGCAATCATTCGCTAAAGATGGGGAGGGAGAAGAAAAAATGCCCATATTGTCTCCAGAAAGCCAGCTGTATGACGCCTGTTTGTCGGTAGTATATCGCCACTTGATCCATTTCTGCACATTTTCTTAGATATGACACTAAATACAGTCCGTTATGGCCCGAACTCATTGAATATGGAGCAAATGGGGACCCCAACCGGATATTTTTTTTTCAGAGCCATATTACTGATGCGATTATTTTGAGCCTCCTTTGACTTCTGTCGGGAATTCTCATAAATCATAAATCACGGGATGATGAACGCTACGTTTTTATTTTTTACAAAATCTGATTTTGCTTGTGCTCATGCAGAAAATGATTCATGTGAATTGTAGGGTATGTGCGCGGAGAGTATTGGGCTCCTTTCAGACTAGTGCATCAAACACACGCATACAAATGATAATGTGTGTAAACCCCTGGGGATCATGTCAGTGCTATATAACTGAGTAAACTAAAGACATGATAATAACAGATAATAGCATCGAATTATTATATATATCTATATAGATTGTAAGCTCTTGCGAGCAGGGTCCTCATTCCTCTTGTTCTAATTATTGACTTGTCTGCTGCTATGTTATTTATGATGTTTATACGTGTAACCTCTGAATTGTAAAGTGCTGCCGAATATGTTGGCGCTATATAAATAAAAATTATTACTATTACCCGAGCCCTAAGAGTACTCATACATGTAAAGAGCATGGTGATTAGTTAGGCTAAAGGGGTTGTCTGACTTCAGGAAATAGCATTAATCATGTAGAGGAAGTTAATACAAGGCACTTACTAATGTACTGTCATTGTCCATATTGCTTCCTTTGCTGACTAGATTCATTTTTTCATTACATTATTTACTGCTGGTTTCCTTGGCTACGACCACCGTGTACTACAGCAGGGACGAGAGAGGCCGACACTTTTCCTACAGTGCGCAAGCACGACCCCTACTGCTGCTGCATTGCAGGGTGATCGTAACCATGGAAACGAGCAGTGTATAATGTGATGGAAAAATGAATCCAGCCAGCAGAGGAGGCAATATGGACAATCACAACACATTAGTAAGTGCCTTGTATTAACTTTCTCTACATGATAAATGCCATTGGCTGAAGTGAGGCAATACCTTTAATGTGAAAATTAATTATATAGATATAGATAGATGGATGGATAGATAGATAGATAGATAGATAATAGATACTGTAGATAGGTGATAGATTGATAGATAGATAGATAGATTTGAGATAGACAGATAGATAGATAGATAGATAGATAGATTTGAGATAGATAGATAGATAGATAGATAGATAATAGATAGATAGATAGATAGATAGATAGATAGATAGATATGAGATAGATAGATAGATAGATAGATAGATAGATAGATCTAAGAAAGAAAATGCTCTTATTCACCCATGTGGATACACGTTTCAAGCTTGAGAAAGGCTCTAGTGTTGAGCTGAAACGTCGCGCATCTACATGGGTGAATAAGAGCATTTTCTTCATTTTTTAATGATTTTGGAGTGCTGCCTTTTTGCTACTTTGTGTATCGGGCAATAGTCCAGTCCCTTCAGTCGTGCAACTTTTTTTGTTTCATTTGGACGTAGTGCTGCCAGATTTTTGCTTTAGATAGATAGATAATCCTTATGTATATGTTACTAGACTGGAGTAGGACCATAATAATATTGGTGGATTCAGATGATAGATACTTGTACATTTATAAGCTAAGTTTAATTACGTAATCTGCTAATGAACAAAACAAGGCTAGCAATTACCAATGAAGCTCAGTCGACATTGTTTCAAGGATCATATTGAGTAAACTTTAGCTTTTTTTTTTTTTAAATCTCCAGGATTAATTGCAAAAACAGTAATTAAGCGCTGACTACACTTAGCCCACTGATTTCCTGAATGATGACACAGGCTTAAAGAGGCAAGTTTCTACAAGTATTCAGACTAGTTAGGAACTATTTCTATTCCTAATCCCTTCATGGCTGTGTCTTCCCTTCCCCCACTGGTTATTTGGAGACCATGCGGAGGCATCATTTTGGTAATGCCCTATTGAACAATGGCAACTGTGCAATCATGGAAAGGAGGTCTCACATACATGAAGGTTCAGGGGCCAAGGACAGGTCGGGCTGAGGACAAGCGATGACACATTACTGATTTAGTGAGCAAAGTAAACTACTAGAGCTGCAAAAGGATAGATGTACTGGTAAAGTACACTTTTAATAAGGCATTTTGGGGCTCTTTTCCATTTTTTTTTTATGTTGGAGGATAAGAATTTTTTCAGGAAAGGGAGGACTGAAGTGTTAAAAAACTCTGGTGGATCCCATCAATTTCAATGGGGATCACAACACTTGTCTGTGGATGTTACTAATTTCAATGGGATCTGCAAACGATCTCTTATCTTTGTGAGCAGTCCACTTCATGTGTATTAGGAATCGGGTAAAGATAGCTGTTATGGCTTTATTAAACTGTCATTAGTGCATTCTGTTGACATACCATTAAAGTGGTTATTCCACTATCTCATGGCGGAACATGCAAATGTAGTGAATGGGGAGAGAAAGGGACACCTCTGATAGCAACTTATCTCCCCAAGGCCAAAAGGTTCAGGCAGTTGAAATTGAACATGCTTGATCCTCATTAGTTGTGAGGTCCTGTACACACTAGAAAATGGAAGATTTGTTTCAAATAGGTATCATGTGTACGGCCACTATAAAGGTTGCCATACTGTCGCAGCAGATGTGGAACAGAGACAAGCCAAGGTCATGGCAGGCAGTGAAGAGAAAATCAGCAACAGTTCTGGTCAGGCAGCAGGGAATCAGAGTCAGTAATTGGGCAAAACTGAGTATACGGGCAGACAAACGGAACACCACCACTTTACAGGTACTAGCAAGCCAGAATAATCAATTACTCAGGCACCTTCCCTTAGAGGAAGATGCCTTAGATACCTGCTAAGAAGCTGGGAGGAACACGGGAGCCACTGCTGGAGGGAGAAGAAGGGCCAGCAGACCCAGACTGCTGAAACGAGAGCAGCAGAGTGAGTGAAACAGTGCCCATGCCTGCCTGATCCACACACACAGACTGTTATCTGTTGGTCCCTGTTTTTATAAGGACTAGGTGACAATCTAAAGTGTATGGAGGCCTCCTAACTGTCTTTCATTTCAATACACAATCATTTTGTTCTAAAAGGAGAAGTTTAGCAGTGGTTTCTCCTCTCCCCCCAGTGAAAACATATACTCGCTTGACCAAGCCCAGCCTGTGTGTATGGGAAAATCTGGAGAGAGATGTCAGTCGAATAAGCATTCTGCCTACAGCTATTGAAGGTGTACGGACATCTTTATAGAAATGGCAACCTCAATAACATCATCTGTCTGAAAGTATGAAAAAGCTCCAGCACCACAACAATTTAGACATAAAGTTGTATTTCCACCTCCCTAAAACATTGGTGGCAGAATCAGGCTTATGCGTTTCAAGCTGATCTGGGTCTTATCTGCAAAATCTACTCTTTAATAGAATACAAGTGTGAAAAAAGGTAAAATAAATGCAAAAATGATTATAAAAATAGGAGTGACCATTTGAGGACTTTAATGGGTGTCTCTACACTGTGGGTAACCGTTTAAAGTGTAAGACGCTTATACTGCAGCTGTATAGGGGCCACAGACTTTGACCGATGCTGCTGTTCTTTGTTATGTATGAGAGCAGGCACTATGATTAAACTTCAGTCTTCAAAGCGAAGAGCAAACATTACCTAATCATTCTCAGCCTTTTGTTACTTTGACCCAAGAAAACACCTTTAAGGTAAAGCAGATGTCCAATTTCAAAACATAATCATGTATCAAAGATCACAGAGCAACAGAGTAAATATTCTTGATTACCTTGGTTTTTGTTAAAAGAAAAAAAAAATCAAACAGTGCACCATAAGAATTTTTTGTTTGGCTTAAAATAGTAAAGACAATAAATGTATCAACTTCAATAACTGTTCTTCGAGAGCTATTCCTCTCAACTCCCCGTATACATGCACGCTCAGCTCCGTAAGCATGCTTTTTTTAATGCCAAAAAGAAAAAAAATTAGCCTGAACTTTCCCCTGACATCATCTGTTAAAATTATTAAACTTGCCTATCCAAAGGACTGCTGGGATTCCAAGAATGAGGGGTCCCTGAGTCCTCTATTTGACTGGAGAGGTAGTGCGCAAGTTGGTCCACAGCTTCATTCACTTTCATTAGTCTGACCATCCCAAAGAGTGAACAGAAAGGTGGACCCACATGCATACTAGGCTCCATTCAGAGAGGGGACTCGAGGACCCCTTGTTCTTGTGATCGATGTGGGTCCCAGGAGTTGGACCCCTCATGATCTGTTATTTCTCACCTATCTTGTGGATAGGTAAAACATCATTTTCAAGGGATAAGCCCTTTAAAGGGAACCTTCGCCTGGTTTGGAGTCACTAAACCACTAACGTGCTGCGGGGTGCATATATGTGGTTGCTACCAAATCAACCCCATGCAGATGTATGGAGCTGATATTCAGTTGTACAAATTTTTACAACCAATCTGCTGGGTAAAAAAAATATGATTCGCCTTCTCCTGCCTTTTGGATCCATTCTCTAAACATAAAACATTTTTAAAAATGCAGAAAATAAAGACTTATGATATTATTAATAAAGACTTATGACAGTGATTTTTCAGAATCTCGAGTTTGCATTATTAATCCCATTTTTCTTCCAGTACATTGAATTCAAAGGCTGCTTTTAGTACTTTTCCACAACAATTCACAGATATTTCTGAATATCAGTTGGGAGTCACATGATATAATACATTTATCTGTAGAATGTGAAAAAGTAGATAAAGCGACGTTGACACAAAGCCTTAGAAAAACTCCAAAAGACAAATCTTTGCAGGTAGAAGATACGGGAACAATAACAGCTGCCTGGTATTCACCTTTGAATTGAGGTTAAAACCACCTACACAATTTTTCTTCAGTGCAAATGTGATTGAACATTTCAGTATGTCATCTTTGATGGCCCTAAATACTGTGTGATATTGTATTTTACCAATGGGAAAATGGGAAACATCTAACAACCAGGGCTGGCCTTAAGGGGGATGAAGGCTCTTCAGTACTTTCTTTCTCTACTTGTTGACACCTTCCCAATATGGTGTACTGCCATAGTGTACAAATATCAGATGCTTAAAGGGAACCTGTCACCTGGTTTGAAGCCACTAAACCAGCATGTGCTGTAATGCAGCTAGGGTATAGGGCCCCAAACCTGTCCATTGCAAACCCATCTGTCCTCACAAAACAAAGTTACTAAAAAGAGCCCAGGATTCTTCCCTGGTGGCATCAGGCTCATGAGTACTGTGCCGATAAAGCGGTATAATTGTCCATTTAGACTAATGTGCATGGGTCTGTAGTTCATTTACTTCCTTTTATGGGGATAGATGAGTTTACTACTGGCAGATCGGGAACCCCAGCTACATAACAGCATGATGGTGCATTAGTAGCCCCAAAACAGTTTAGGCTACTTTCACATTAGCGTATTCAATTAAGCTATTGAGATCTGTCATAGCATCTCAATAGCGGAAGAAAATGCTTCAGTTTAGTCCCCATTCATTGTCAATGGGGACAAAACTGAACTGAACGAAACGGAATGCTCCAAAATGAATTCCGTTCTGTTTGGTTGCGCTCCCATCGCGGACAGAATAACGTTGCAAGCAGCGTTTTTCTGTCCGCTTTGTGGTACTGAGCAAGAAGGATTCATCCTGGCACACAATGTAAGTCAATGGGGACGGATCTGTTTTCTCTGATACAATAGAAAACTGATCCATCCCCCATTGACTTTCAATAGTGTTCAAGACGGATACGTCATGGGTATAGAAGACATAATACAACCGGATCCGTTCATGGCAGATGCATGCGGTTGTATTATTGTAACTGAAGTGTTTTTGCAGATCTATGACAGATCCGCAAAAAACGCTAATGTGAAAGTAGCCTTACAGGTGCTTATAAAGTATTCTCAGCCTTGACATTTATGGCATATCAAAAGAATATGTTATAAATCAAAAGAGATGTGGGTTCCACCTCTGGGACCTACACCTGTGTGGAAAACAGGGGTTTCTCACTTGTGGACATGCCAAAAATATCCAAGGTGGGAATATCTCTTTGATTATAAGTCCCATAAAATGTTATATAGTGCTACTTCCATGCTATACTACAAATTATTTTACAAAGTGCCCAAGTGGCAGTGCCAGGTGATAACTATGTAGTACCTCAATACAGTGCTCAAGTAACATACAGTGACCAAAATCACGCCTCACCCCTCCGGCCCTGCTATAGGCACAAAACCATATAATTTTTACCTGTAGTGTTCCCTTAAAAAAAAAATGACTCCATGCTGCCGTACTAGGGACAGATCATCAGGTGGCATGCATCCATTTTTCACTATACGGAGGGTATTGGCAGATGCTAAGAAGCCACACAAATACATTCTGGAGCATCTAAAAAGGACTGCACTGGCAAGAATTATTTGAAAGCATTACAAGTGAAAGTTCCAGTATAACATGGACTGGCATAAATAACAATCTAGCAATAGAATGATATTATTGGAATCACTCCCTGTAGCCTTGGGAGCTTTCCAATAATAACCATGAGAACTGTGTGGATTCTCAAGTTTCCCATAGTTGCCCAGCAGAACCCTGGAAAACAGTCTATGGTCTGAGAATAAACTCTAGATTAGAGACTGCTATCAGAGGAATCCTCAGTGACCACAGAGAGCAATTGTCAACAGTGTCAATTGTCCCAGAACTCTCCACAAGCCAGTGTGAGACTAGGGTGTGGTTTATGCTAATTTACATCAACAGTGTTATTTGTGGGGGGGGGGGGGCAAGTAATTGGGCGGCTTGCTTAAAATGTCCAGTAATATGGGACTCAAACACTAGTAATATAGTTATATTAATTAATAACATACTGTATATTAATATTATGTAATATAATAAAAGTTGTTGCACTATTGGGAATCACTTTAATTTATTCTTGGTACATCTCAAATTTGCCTTCATGGCATCAGTGGGCTCATGTTGTTCAAAAACTGGTGCAATGGAAAAGTAGAGTAGCTGCTCGTGGCAAGTAGGGGTGAACGAAACTAATGTACTTTGCAAGCAAAAGTCTGAAGTACGTCAGTACTGATGCCGACTCCGCGAAGCACATACATTTTAATGCTCTACGGAGACAGGTCTCCATACAGCATTAAAATGGAGTTGGGGAAGAAATTGACTTCAGATCTTGGATCTAGTGGTAACTAATCAAGTCTTTGCTTTCAGTTTTCAAAGGGCCTCTGAAAAGTGAAATTTGCCATGCACTAGTTTTGAAAAATGTTCCCAATGTCTTTTATTTTAAAGAGGTTGTGTAAAAGTATGGAGGGTATGCCCTATACACAGTATCCTATCTATGATTGGTTGAGGTCCATCCTGTAGAAAAAAGAAAAAAAATAACATTTCATCCTTCAATCCCCTGCCAATGCCTTTCCGATGCTGGTCCATTTGCTGGTGCTCTTCACTTCCTGGTCCCGGCTTGACATGCCAGAAAGACCAGGAAAGTTGAGCTTAGCCAACCATTGCCCATAGATGTGCCCCACCTCAACCAGTGACTGGCTGGACAGGCATTTCCAGCATGTGAGCCAGGAACAGGAAGTAAGGAGCATCAGGGGCCAGACCACCAGGAGCAGGAAGCGAGGAGCATCAGGGGCCAGACCACCAGGAGCAGGAAGTGAGGAGCATCAGGGGCCAGACCACCAGGAGAAGGAAGTGAGGAGCATCAGGGGCCAGACCACCAGGAGCAGGAAGTGAGGAGCATCAGGAGCCAGACCACCAAGAGCAGGAAGTGGGAAACAGCGGTGCCCAGTCTAGTATAGGAACAGCAGCAGAGGGAAATCAGTGAGAGTGGTTTATTTTTCATTTCTTACTCATTGTCTTTCTTTTAATTTTAAATCTGATTTTCCTGAAAAACCCCTTTAAGCATTTTTGGGAAGTACTGTTTCTATGTAAATATTTTTGGGTAATTGCTGTAATTACTGTCTATACAATTTTTACTCTGTACAACCCTGCAGAAGATGTTAAAGCTACATATGTAAATCTTTAAGAATTAAAATGAAGTAGTAACCTATACTAACAAACTGTTAGCAGTGGGCATTTTACATTTAAAAAATGGGGGTCTTTCTTATGTTCAGTGTGTATTTCATTAAACCATGTACAGGAGGGGGTTGGTGGCGTTTACAATACGTGCATGTCATAAAAGACAGAATACGGGTGGGGACAAAGTTCCATCTATTTACCTGCCAGCTTGCCTCACTCAGCAGGATGTTAAAAAATGCTTAGGCTGCCTCAGCAGATTCCCAGCCCACAGCAAAAACAAACATGTTTGCTTTAGATCAAAGAAGTCTAAGCAGTGGAAAAAGCTATAGAATTTAAACCTGATAAAGCCATAATATAAAGCACACAGCAAATTCTTCGAAAACGGATCTGCAGTGAGTCTTGGAGATAACAACATTTAATTCTTTGCTTTTCATGTGTGAAAAAAAAACGAGAACATGTATTCTTGATGATAATATTAAGATTATAATTTCCTATACTTTATCTTTCCAAGTCAGAGTGAAAAAGGAAGCTAGCAAATGCAGGAATACAAAGCTTTCCCCATCAATTAGCATAAATAATTTACTGAAGAATAGAGCAAAAGAGAAGATGAGAATCCATTTTTTCTTTGTAGGTAAATTGCAGCTATTTTTTTATTTAGACTTAAAGAGGGTTTTCAGGAGTAAAATATTGATGACCTATCCTCAGGATCTGATTGGTTGGGAACTGACTTCCAACACCCCCACCGATCAGCTGTTTGAAAAGGTGCATCCTCTTCCTAGACCAGTGACGTTATGTTCATCAGTCACATGGCCTATGTGGAGCTGAGATGCAATGCCAAGCTAAGCCACTACACAATATATGGTGCTGTTCTTGGTATGCTGTGAGGAGGCGGCAGCACTCACAGTAGTGCCATGGCCTCTTCAATCAGCTGATCGGTGGTGGTGCCAGGTGCCGATCAGGTACTGATGACCTATCCTCAGGATGGACCATCTATATTTTGTAACTGGACTTCCCCTTCAATAGGCCCAAAATTAAGTGCTTATTAACTTAATAACTATATGACAGCTCAGTATTATTGAAACATGGCTGCAAGTCCCCTGATCTCTTTTACACAGCCACTATTAAAGGGAACCTGTCAGCTCAGCTCTCCTCATCTGGCTCAATCTGTATATAGGAAGAGTTCATTGCAATGAAGAAGCCTGTCAATATTTCATGCTGTGTGTGGTTGGGGTAGCATGGGTCTGTTGACAGGTTCCATTCCAATAACAAAATTTAGGCAACTAAACCACCACCAGGGGGAGGTTAGACGCTTGAAGATTTCTCAATAGGAGTTGTATAAATCTGTATATTGCAAGCTCTCCCTATTGGTAGACAGCATTTATCTTTTATCTTTTATAGGGGGTATCAATTTTTTTTTGATCACTATAGAGAAATATTATGAATTAACACCAAATTCCAGATGCATTAAAACATTGAAGATACGTACTTTTAATAAGCCAAACGAAACAGAAGGATCTTAGAAATGCATCAAATGCAGCCCACCTGATGGAATCCCAATCAATGCTCATAAATCTAACTGATGACCTTTAACCATGAGTCTTATGGAAAAAGTCATGTTTAGACTAGAGATGAGCAAATCGATTCTAGCAAATCGATTTGTCTCATCAGCAGAACTTCTTCAACTGTAAAAGGTTGTCCCCGCTGGTGAAGAAGCACCCACCTGCTGCCAGATTGATCGGACCAAACGTCTAGATTGGCCCCAACAATTTCCTCACAGCGCCACTGCTCTGATTAGCAATGCCTGTGAAGTCGCAGAGCCGATGCTGAGGCACATCTTCTGCTAATCGGAGCAGCTGCTCTGGCAGGTCTGGGATAAATGCC
This sequence comes from Bufotes viridis, assembly GCA_033119425.1. Classification (NCBI taxonomy): domain Eukaryota; kingdom Metazoa; phylum Chordata; class Amphibia; order Anura; family Bufonidae; genus Bufotes; species Bufotes viridis. The sequence goes on from CM065589.1 coordinate 519,837,861, forward strand.
TAACCCTGTCACTCTATTGGCAGGTGGGTGCTTCTTCACCAACGGGGACAGCCCCTCACAGGTGAAGACATACTGCTAATTAGACACCGGTTTGTTAAAATCAACTTGCTCATCTCTAGTTTGGACCTTTTGTGCACCCTGCTGTATTCTCCACTGCAATGTCTGGAAATACAGAAAAAACTGCTGCTTCCTATGGCCTCAAAATAGGACTTGTCCAGGATTTTTTTTTAACCACACCCAAACCAACCAATATCTGTGAAGAAATCTATACTTACCTGCTCGATACAGCTCCGTTCTGGCTCTGTGGCTCATGGGCTTTCTTCACTGGACATCCAGTCCCTGTCTGTCAACTTCCAGCTGGATTGGGTCACATGTGCCACTGCATCAAATGACTGTTCTCAGTGGTGATGTGTCCTCAAGCAGCACATTGATGAAGGGTCATATGCCACTTGGGAACTTTTCACTGCTCAGCCTGGTCATTGGTTGCAGTGGTGCACAGGACCTGTCTGTGTGGAAACTGATAGGGCCGGAGGTCCAGTTAAGAGAACCGGAACAGAGTGGTGGGGAGCACAGAGTATAGATTTCTTCTCAGGTACCGATGGGTGAGGGGTTAAAAAAAAAACTGCTTTAAGACAGTCTCGGTTCACAAAGTATGAGAAACCTGAATATGTAGAATAACATGTTCGGTGTAAAATCTTTAGACAGATTGTACTAATAGCCCATGCTTAAATACACATGTTATAGACCATAGACTATTTTAAATCAAATATACATGAAAATAAATATATATATATAGTATTTATTGCCTCTTACCTTTTTCTTCATGAATGGTAAAGACTCCAACCCCAGATCCATCCCTTATGGAGTATCTGATTTCACCATCCCGTCCGGAGTCCTCATCATGAGCTGAGATAGTCATCACTGGAGTTCCGATAGGAACATCTTCTCTGATCACTGCTTTGCTGACAAAATTCGAAAACAATGGTGCATGCAGGTTCTCATTCACATCAACAACTTCAATAGTGATGAAACAAGTTGATGAGAGAGAAGTTGGTTTTCCCCTGTCTTTAGCCCGGGTGGTCAGATTGTAAATCTGTTTCTCTTCATAATCTAACTCTTGTATTATCCTCACTGCTCCACTCAGTTTATCTACTTCAAATTTTCCATCACCATTTTCCAAAATGCTATATCGAATTTGACTGGAAAGCCCTACATCCGGGTCATAGGCATCTATCCAAGTCACCAGCGTTCCCACAGGAAGGTCTTCTCGAACTTTAACATGATAGTTGGATGGAATGAACATTGGGGAATTGTCATTTACATCTTCAACTAATATTTTTAGGAACACGGTAGAAAACAATTGAGGTTCATTCTCTGCTTGGTCTCGTGCTTGAATTTTGAGTAAATGCATATGTTGCTTCTCTCTATCTAGTGGCGTAAGTGCTTTCACTATCCCAGTCACACTGTCTATTGTAAAGATATTTGTATCTGTAAGAATAGAATATCTCACTTCACCATTGGCTCCCAGATCATTGTCAGAAGCTTCTATTTTAATAATAGCTTGGTTTCCTTCCTCATTTTCTTTGACCTCCACAACATAACTCTCCTGCAGAAACTCTGGTGGGTTGTCATTGGAATCAAGCACTGCAATGTCTAGAAGGTGCCAGGCAGATTTTTGTGGTAGTCCAAGATCATAAGCTGTGATGTTCAAAGTGTATAGATCTTTTAGCTCTCTGTCAAGTGGTGAAAGAATTTGTATCCAACCATTATCTATATCTATAGTGAAACAACTATCATCATTCCCTCCAGAAATAGCATATACCAATTTACCGTTGAACCCAGTGTCAAGGTCATTTGCTTCCATATGAATTATACGTGTTCCCACATCTGCATTCTCCTTGACTTCAATTCTGCTAGGGATTGTGCTTATAAATTGAGGGGCATGTGAGTTTGCCAAGTGAGTGTCAAAGTAAGTTTCCTCTAGTGATCCACGATTAAACAACTTGTTGGCCTGTAGAAGTTTCTCAGCAAGCATTTTGGCAACCCCAGTTTCTTCACAATTTAAGTGAACAACCTTGCGGCTTGAAGTTACAGTAATATTAATATAAATTGGTTTGGCCAAGTGTTCACCATCCGTAGCTGTAATCCTCAAACTATGAAAGGAGACTTTTGCTCCAGGGCCTTCTAAAAGAGACTGTTTCAAGGAAAGCACTCCAGAATTTGGATTCAGTGTAAATAAATCTAACTCATTTCCAGATTCTATCTGGTATTTCACCAACTGAAGCTCATCGGCGTCGATAGCAGAAACAGTAGTTATTTGTTCTCCAATGCCAAGATCCTTGGGGACTGAACTTTCACAGTTTATCTTCTCAAACAATGGTTTGTTGTCATTTAGATTATTTAATGTCACTGTAATAGGAATTTCAACTTCTCTTCGATAAGGCAGACCCCAGTCTGATGTTCTAATCTTTAATGTATAGACTCTTGGCATTAGCTCATAATCTAATTCTTCTGCGGTGCTAATTACTCCTGAAAAGGCATCAATGACAAATGGCACAGGATTTACGTTGGTTATGCTATAGGTGACATACCCATTCTCCCCTTCATCATGATCGATGGCACTGACAGTAAGAACATGACTACCTATGGGCACATTTTCATCAACCATGGCTTTATATGAAGTCTGGGTGAACTCAGGGGCATTGCTGTTCATGCCAAGCACTTTGATCATAACTGTTGTGAAGGCTTTTTTGTCACTGGTCATAATATCCAACTCAATATGTGAGGAATCCTTTGCTTTTAATGGGGCTAAAGTTGTAATGAGGCCAGTGATGGAGTTTATTCTGAATCTATTTATGTCTTTAGTGTGTTTAAAAGCATATTTTAAATGAGGGTGACTTGGAACTGCTTTCACCATGGCAATGGGTGTATTGGGAGGAGCAAACTCACTTACTTCAGCCTTGTACACATCTTTTTCAAACTTTACTGGACCATGCTTAAATTGGGAAGATTTAATGTGGATGACCTTTGGGTGCGAAAACTGTGGTGGAGATCCCTTGTCTTTAGCTTGTAGGGTCAAGTTGAAACCAAATGGATGTGTATCCCAATCAATCTCTTTTACAGCTACAAGCTTATATTCTTTACTTCCCGGAGATGACCTGTTAGTCCTGAAGTACTGTAGAGAGTCCCCTGCTAAAATACTTAAAGAGGCAATTTCTCCATTGGTTCCTTGGTCCTGGTCATCCACAGTTAAAATTGCATAAGTCAAATCTTTATCAAGTTCAGAAGGAGTGAGAGTAACAGAGATGACAGGGGCATGCAAATTTGCTTGTTCCACGTGAATTACTAGCCTGGCCATACTGCTAATTCCACTACTTCCATATAACTTCATTCCTCGGTCCACTGCAAGAATTTCCATGTCATACTGCTTAGTCTCTGAATAGTCAAGTTTGCCAGTTAGTATAATAGCACCGCTAGTAGGATGAATAGCAAACATATCAGTTCTCTCTTTAAAGCTGTAATAAAAGTCCCCATTGGTTCCAATGTCTGCATCTGTTGCACTGACTTTTGCAATACTGCTCCTTATTGCTGTGTTCTCCGGCAAAGAAACACTGTACAAAGTTGGTGAAAACAGTGGCCTCAAGTCATTTGTGTCCAGTACCTGAACTCTAACTCTTGTGCGTGCTTCAACATTTGAGCTCTTCTCCACTGCCTTGACAGAAAGGAGGTAGTGATCTCTAACCTCTCTATTAAGAATTGCTGTGTTACCACCCTTGGTACGTATCCTCAGGAAGCAAAAATCCCCCAAAATGTGCTCTTCTGCTTTGAAAAGGTTTTCATTGTCTCCAGAGACTATTTTATATTTGATGTCCCAATCAGGGTTTCTAAGATAAATACCCATTTTTGTTGGGTGGCCAACATAAGTCTTTGCAGCTGAGTTTTCATAGATAGTGGCGTTGTAGTGGTGCTGCGTAAACCGAAATGATGAGGAATGATGCAGTCCATGGCTTTCATCACAGTCACCAAAATGTTGCAGTAACATCAATAAGAGAAGCGAGGTCAAGTATTTGCCCATGATGGATGAAGTACACAAAATCACCTGGAAAAGAAAAGGGAAAGGAAATTAATATAAACCGTCAGGACACATTTACATTTACTTTGTGTGCATACTTTACATTTACTGTGTACTGGATGGAGACCACTTTAATTATATTTTCAAAAGCTATCTAATCCTCATATCTTATGATATATGGGTTGAGATCAGAGCTAAAGGAGTAAAATACTTCAAACAAATTGCATTTCTGTAAATTATTGTAACACATATATACACAAACATTTTTTCTGGACCATAAAGAACTGATTAGTTACAGATTAATAGAAGGGTCCATGGAAACATGGAACTGTGGCTAAGTGGTCAGCAACATTACATTGTATAACTAGCTACATCACTTCCACCTTTTACCTACCATAACAAGTAACTACTAGACCAGCCAACTATCTGTTTGATGTTTGGCCAATGTTCATTTGGCCTATGTAAACAGGAGATATGCTGCCGATACCAACTTAAACAAACCACTGCACAATTGATCGTAAGTATGAATTTTCAATCATATGGCTTTTATTGCTCGTTATCTGCCCGTGTAAAATGTCCTTAACAAGTGCTGATTGACTTGCTACGCCGCTGATTACCACTCAGAAGAAATAGGACTCTTACTCCTCTTGCCTCATTCTGAATCAATGCAAGCTCAGCCAAACCAAACATTTTTGGATATTGGGTGACATTAAGTAATAGCTATTGTCAGTTATAGAATGGTCAAACTAAAGAATTATTCCAGGACTTTGTTATTGATGGCCTGGCCTCATGATTGGCCATCAATATCTGATTGACAAGGGTTCAACACTCCGCACCCCACCGATTCGCTGCTTCAGAGTAGTTCCAGTGCCGGAGCAGCAGCTGGAGCAAGATGGCTGTCCCCATTAACAGAATATACAATCAGAAAAAAAAAACAAAGATTAGAAAAAATGAATATGTGCCACTATCTGGTATATTAAAGGGTTGACTTATTCCCTTTAAAATATTTCACATTCGGTGGAGGGCTACATAACCTTGTCCAATAAGTTGCATAAGTTACTATTAATGTGAATAATAAGAAAAAGTAGTAGATCCCTACTGATTAAGTTATGTATCCTGCACCATACAGTATCTTCAGAAACCATACTTCTGAATAATGGCTAAATGGAGCACAGTGATGTAGTGCTGCTCTTGTGACAAACAATTAATCTGCATGGGCATGAGTGATCGTAGCAGTGATTGTTCGTTCCTGTACAAAGGAGATGATTTCTTCTTGTAACCTCTGCTGAAAATTAAGCAATTATCGGACATACTTAGTTTGTTCCCTATTTTAGCCAGTGAGTTGGCGCATGTAAAAGGTGCCTAACAGAAGGTTACTGCTTGGTTTGCCAAATGACAGTAGTCGGTAGTCACAAATTACAGATTTGATGTCACCTCCTCGTCTCAAGTTTGCCGTCATGTAGATGAACCAATTTCTATTTTACCCTCACGATGAATTTGATAATCTATTCAATTGTAAGCAGCCCGTCACCTGTCAACAATACTTTATATCCTTAAGGAACCTGGCAAATACGTAGCATGTCTTCAATGAGGCCATTTGGGGACTATTCCACCTAAGATGTTTATGTCATCTGTCTAAATGAGAATGCAAAGTGGTACACAGGAAAAAAATGAATAAAAAAAGGCTAGTAAAACTTTACTACGGGAATAAATCGGAGCGCCTTGTCAAGACAAATGCAGCAATTGTTTAGAGAAGAGGTGAAAAAAATGAATAGGACCTCTGGGGAAATGATTCACAATGTACATACACCTACCAATTTTAGTGTCATTTGTAGTCTTAAATCAGTCTGCCTACTTGTCACATTTAACAATGGTTAACGGCTTATTGACCAATTCACTGTGTGTGCTTTGTGCTTTCTGCCCGAGCTCTGGGGAATATTAGAAAATCTATGAAACTTATTTTCTGAGAGGAGGAGAAAGAACTGTGCATCTTCATTTAACTAAAGGTCAATGTTGCACAGTTGTTTTAGGCCCAGAAGAAGGACTGTTCTAATTCCGTTCATCCTACAGAATGAATGACCCATTAGATTTCATCTTGTGCAGATGGTTTCGGGAACTAATAGTGAAAATAGAAAAAAACAAAAACTTTCAATTCCTGTGCCCGTGACTGGCATCTGGTTGGCTAAAGAAGAGCTTAGTCAGCACAAAGGATAAAAAAACCTATGTACCTTTATGGAGGGCCATGAATGATAAAATTACAGTTCAGGTGCTCTTAACCCAAATTAGGTTAAGAGCGTCTTCAGCCGTCAAGTGGCTTCTGATGTGTTTATTACAAGTGACTGTAATTTAACCACTGTTAAACTTCAATAAATTTGAATTGGCTTTTTATGCTGTCAGGCTCTTATTCATGATGAGAACCAATGCAACTTCCATCAATAAAAGAAGATGAACAATTTAATATAAGCACTCTAGTAACGCCTGCTCACTGTAGAAAGGACAGTCAAAAGTGCTTAGAGCACTGGTGTCCAGGATTGCCAACCAGCAGTTTCCTTTTTTTCTGGACAACTTATCCCAAAATCACGGACAGCCAATATTTTTTGTGGACAAATTGGAAAACTATCATAAATGACAAAGATTTGAGTAATAAATGTCTATAGCTCAATATACCGCTAAGAACTCATCACCAGCACTTACTGTGAGCTGTAAAATGATGATCATTACCACTATCTAGTCTAGTACCACAAGCCTAAAAAAAAATCACGGACACATCTATTTTTTTCACGGACACAGGAAAAAAGTAGCCTATTTTTTATGGACTGTCCAAAAATTTCTGGATGGTTGGCAACCCTGCTGATATAAAACCTGTCAGATCTGCCATTCGGGTGTCAAGTTCTTGTGTCTCCCTTATTTCCTCATAGATTGTAAGTTCTCACTCTTCCTTTTTGAACTATTCATTTCTTATAGAGATGAGCAATCATAAGATTTGTTTCATTCAGGTTTGTCCAAATCGGACAAGAAATTTGATTCAGGTACAAACTTATTCTACCGGAATTTAAAATGTTTTAAATGCCTGGACAATCTCTCTCTGATGCAAAATTCTACCTGAAAAAATCTGAAGAAATTCTGATTCCACCAAAAAAAAAAAACATTGGGTCAACTTTTGATTTGCTTATTTCTAGATACTGTAATGTCAGATTTGGTTGTACATGTACCATATACAATATAAAGTGCAGGCGAAGATATATACTGTATATCAATTACACAACAGAATGTATGACTTAGGTTACTTTCACACTAATGTCAAAGTTTTCCGTCATTGAGTTCCGTCCTAGGGGCTCAATAAAGGAAAAAAACTGATCAGTTTTATCCTAATGCATTCTGAATGGAAAGCAATCCGTTCAGTTTGCATCAGTTTGTCTTCAGTTCAGTCCTTGCGTTTTTTGGACGCAGATAAAAGCCCAGCATGTTGTATTTTTATCTCCGTCCAAAAATGCGGAAAAACACTTGACAGAATGACGGATCCGCCATTAATTTACATTGAAATGTATTAAGGGTGGATCCGACATTGAAAATTGACGCATTAACGGATCCGTTCTTCTACTCTGCGCATGCGCAGACCTTTAAAAATGGTAAAATAATAAATAACAGATCCGTTTTTTCGAATGACAACAGAAAGACGGATCCGTTATTTCAATACAATTGTCAAACGGATCTGCAAATGGATCCGTTTGCAAATGAAATCCGTTTTCAAACGTTTTAACGGTTCAGTCGGGCAGTTCCGTTGACGGAACTGCCTGACGGAATCCTTTAACGCAAGTGTGAAAGTACCCTTAAGCAGGCCATAAATGCTCATCCAGATGGCAGCTACAGTATCTCTACTGACCCCCCCCCCCCCCATACCTATGGATTTTCAGCTCTGATGAACATGCATGTGTTCTGACTGAGAAAAAGGGCGTGAGCCCCTGCTTGACACCTCTTCATTCTGAAACCCTGACATATACCGTCCAGAACTCTGGAAGTCCCTCATACACATCAGCTGTTGAGCCGTTCCCTTCAAGATCGGTGGGTTTACCCAACATTAAGGTGCATGGCCAGCTGTAGCCAATCTATGTTACTATAACCAAATTTTATTTGACAGCCCTCTATGGCTTATATTCTCATAATGAACGGCCATATATCAAAAGTACATTTATTGAGCAGCACTTTGTAAGTCTTATTTAGTAAAGGCTCTAAAGTTGCTGGACATAAGTTTGAGTGGTCCTTCAATATCTTAGTAATCACAGTGATTGATACACAGTATATTGTCCAACAATGCTGCTTCTTCAATGTCAAGTCTAAAATAGAACGGTTCACCACCATGGAGTAAATTCCTTTCCTACTGTTCTTTTATGACTTGATACTACTGGAGATTTCATACTATCTCAATAAATATTGCATTTATATAGCTTTCGTGCTCACTTCCTAGGGATGCTCTCCACGAGCATAATAATACAATGTACTGTGCTACATTAAAGGAACAGCTCCTGGAAGGATAAAAGTAAATCCAAGAAAGCAACTTGTTTAATAAAACAATATGTGCATGAAATATACAGAGATGAAAGTGCCTGAGATCTCTCAGGCAGAGGTTTCCCTTTGTAAACTGCAATGCTGAGAGGCACAGAGACAACTAGATTTGGAGTATGTACGGTATGAACTAGGTCCCAGTGCGAAGCATTTTCTTGCATTTATTAAATTGTTTAGACAGAGTTGCTGCGCCTCTAAGGTCTATATATTCTGCATGTCCTTACATAACGCTGTTCTCACAAGAGGGACAGATTCATTCCACAGTGAGACATCTGAGAGATAAGGGGAAAGGTGTCACCTAATGCACTCTGTCCACTTAAGGGTTGGTTTACATGGCCCGAATATCAGGCCGATTATCTGGAACGAATGCTTGTTCCCCATAATTGGCCAGTCTAAAGGTGCCGCAAATCATCCGATGAATGAGTGAAACGATCGTTCATCTGGTGACGTGATCGGAAGTGTGGACACCTCTATCGTTTCCAGGCAGCAGATCGTGGTGAAGAAGGAATTCAAAATCACATGGATCTGTGAGGATGTAAATATATATATATATATATATATACATACACAGTGTCAATATCAGGGGAATGTAAGCAATGTGACCATGAGCAGCGGCATGGAAGGACTTTTTTCTATTATTCGTGAATATTCCAAATTTTTTTTCCTCTGAACCCATGATCCCCTCCCTGCTTCTTGCTTATGGGGCCAATGAGAAGGTTGCAATGTCTTTGTCATAGCTTAGATAGTCAGTGTAGGTTAAATAGTGATATAGTGTAGCTGATCCAGTGCAGGGTGTTAGGTAGTGTGATAGGTTCTGCTGTCCATACATACATGCTACAAATATAGTGCTGTGATGTAACAAGTTCACAATAATACTTAGTGCACCAATCACTAATATGTAGTCAGACCTGTTAAAATGTGAAGTTGCACGTATTGCGCAAAAATATGTGCATCATTAATTGCCAATTTGCGCAATCGCGAATATATCGGAGCACTCTATCTGCATATAAAGCTATTGTAATGTTCTGCCGTGCCAAACATTTTCCCCAGTCTCAGGAAACTTCTAGCATCTTGAAAAATGTAGCAATAGTGACCCAAGCCTGTATTGGGAGCACAAGATGCGCATATTACATTGACGATTTTCGCAATCAAGAAAATAATCGCAAATTCTCAAATTTGCGAATTTATGATGAAAATTAGGCAAAATATTAACGAAATATCGCAAATTTGAATCTTGCCCCTGCAGTTTATCACTAGTTATAATAGAGCGAGGTGTGGACGTAGGCAGATGTAATTAAAATACAAGGGCACTGCTGGTATGCCACGGTTGATATTATTATATGGGTATGTTGTCTCTATAGTTGGGCAGCTTTATCCCCCCAAATGCTACAACTTTTACCTCTGCAACATAAGTACCATTCACCAAATAACATCCAATTTCCAGTGTTTTGACAGCACAATGACATATACAATATATATATATATTTATAGATTTTAACCCCTTAAGGACCGGGGGTTTTGGGATTTTTGCGTTTTTGTTTTGCGCTCCCTGCCTTCCAAAAGCCATAACATTTTTATATTTCCGCTCACATAGCCATATGACGGCTTATTTTTTGCGGGACAAGTTGTACTTTTTAACGCTACCATTTATTTTTGCATGTGATGTAGTGGGAAACGGGAAAAAAATTCCAAATGGGGTGAAATTGCAAAAAAAAAGCAATTTCACCACAGTTTTACGGGTTTTTAAATTACAACGTTCGATTTGCGATAAAACTGACTGGTTAATTTTATTCTTCAGGTCAGTACGAATCCGGCAATACCTAATATGTATAGTTTTTCTTATGCGTTTGATAGTGAAAAAAAATTAAAAGTGGGAATTTTTTTATTTTATTTTTTTGTCGCCATGTTTTGACCCCTATAACTTTTTGTAATTATACGCACGGAGCAGTGTAGGGCTCATTTTTATGTGGGCAATCTGAACTTTTAATTGATACCATTATGGGGTGCGTATGATGTTTTGATCACTTTTTATTCATTTTTTTAGAAATGAAGCGCCCTAAAATGGCTAATTAGCCATTTGGACGCTTTCTTTCCGTTTTTATGTTTACCGTATGGTGAATATTTTTAATATTATTATAGTATGGGCGTTTTCGCACATTGCGACACCCATTATGTGTAATTTTTAATTTTTTTATTTATTTTATTTTCATTTTGGGGAAAGGGGGTGATTTGAATTTTTATATTTTTTTATTAATTTTTTTTTTTAAACTTTTTTTTTTTTTTACCACTTTCTTATAGTTCCCATAGGGAACTATAAGATGCAATCATCAGATTGTTATTTCATATATTCCAATGCAATAGCATTGGAATATATGAGAAAATACGCATATTTCTATGGAGCCTATTACAGTCATAGGCTCCATAGGAATACTTAGTAGTAACCTAGGTTTCATTCACAGAAACCTAGGGTACTACATGCATGCTCGGCTCCCCTTGTGGCCATCAGGGAGCCGGAGCAAAACCGAAAGTGAAACTTTCGGTTTTGCGTGATCGGATGCCGTGGTCAGGATTGACCACGGCATCTGAGGGGTTAAATGTCCGCAATCGGCATCGCTGCCGGTCGCGGACATGAGCTGCGGGTGTCAGCTTGATGAATCAAGCTTTTACCCGCAGCTCGGGCGCCCGCTCCGCGGGAGCGGGCGCCATCTTTAAAGTGCGGACGAAGGGCGTACATGTACGCCCTTCGTCCTTAAGAGGTTAATATTAGTCAACATTTTTGGTTAAAAATATACAAGATTTATACCCCAGGAAGTTTAGATTGTAGTGTTAAAGACACCCGTGTTCTAATGTTTTTCTAAGTTTTGACTTGATGACTATTTCTACTAGCTATTAAATAATCTAACATGGCTTTCTATTGAGACACAGCTCAGCTCTGATGGGGTATTTCATGGAATATTTGATTATTTATGGTTCTGCGTCTTCATAATTCACAAGAGATTCTGTTACTGAGTAGAAAGGTAAAAACGTAAAGGAAAGCAAACAATGAGTAAACAAGCGCTGCATAAAACACACCGGCCCGTCCCACGCTTACTGTACAACCTTTAATAATTTCCTATAACTTTTCCAGCTGCCAGACTCAGGCTCCGCTTTTTTCTTGAAGACCATGGGTATTGATTTGTGCTCTTTCAACAAATGCTATGGCCTACAGCAAAGTATCCTCTGAACAGATTCTGTGCCTGGCAAGCTACCAGTAAAATTCTTCACGAGAGCAAATGAAGACAAATATTGCACTAAAATAAAAGGTGAGCAGACACTTCAATCTTCACTGTATCCTTAAGACTGCAAAATATTTATCTGCCCCAAGTGAAGGAATATAATGCTAGTATATAAAGCCCAATGGGGCACATTTATTAAGACCGACATTTTAGACGCCGGTCTAAATAAGCCCTTGCGCTGGCGGTGGATCGCTGAAGTTATGTACAGGCACCAACCTCTTCATAACTTTGGCGTAACCAGCTCTGATTCTAAGGCCTCATGCACACGGCCGTGAAAGGGCACCATCCGTGCGGCTGCCGCAGATGGGTCCAGACCCATTCAACTTGAATGGGTCTGTGATTTGTCCACACTGTGAAAAAGTAGAACACGTTCTATTTTTTTGAGCTGCGGAAGCACGGAGAGAACCCCAACAAAAGGACATTCAAGTGAATGGGTCAGCATCTGTGATGCAGTGCACAAACGGACAGTGCCCGTATAATCTGAACCTGCTCTCTGCGGGCCGCAATACGGGCACGGACGGGCAACAGCCATGTGCCTGAGGCCTAACTGTAAGACAGCTTACCTCTATCCATTGATTTGTACATTGGTTTTCTGTGGGCAGTGGCACTTTGGTTTCCACCCAATATACTAAACATGTTGATAACGTATCAGCTTTCCCACATAATTACCAGCGCCCTAATGTATGTTTGCATTACATGTCTGTGAAAATCTAGGCCGTAGACTCCACCTGGGCAGAACCTGGTGCGACTGAATCAGCACTCATTGACTCTATAATGCTTTGCAACCAAATGCCTATTATTACTTTCAGCAATTAAAACCATTAATGATTACCTATAGCTACAGGTGGGAAGGACATCATGCAGCACTTTACACCATCATCATCTCTCTTCCCCCCCCAGAGGAGCTCACAATCTAAGTTTCCTATTAGTATGTCTTTGGAGTGTGGAAGGAAATAGGAGTACTAAGAGGAAACCCACATAAACATGGGAAGAACTCCATGCAGATATTGTCCTTGGTTGGATTTGGACCTAGGACCCCATAGCTGCAATGGTCCAGTGTTACCCACTGAGCCACCATGCTGCCCAAACCTTTCCTGCAAATGGGATCACTTGAAGACAAAAATATTATGTATGACAGACATCACTCCAATGTACCAGAAGTGGTAATAATCCGGTGGATGCATAAAGCAGGGAACACTAGAAAGGCCCATCCCCATTGCGGCCTGCTATTGGCAGCTCCCCTATCGCCAAATGTTTTGTTCTGCGCGATGGTGAGATGTATGGGCGGCCGTGCGGGGATCAGGAGCGATGCAGGTCTGGGGAGCGAGGTAACTATAATCTATATCAGGGGCCCGGGCATTAGGCGGGTTTTAGTCTGTGGATAACCCCTTTAAGCTTTCTGGCTGCTTTGATTGTTAGAACCAGGCAGTGGTAAAGCAACACGGGTGCAACAAGAGCAATGGTGATGCCTTCATTACACCAAAGGCCTAATTTGAATATTAAATAATGGAATATAGAGAGAAAAAACACTGGGCGAGATTTATCAAACTGGTGTAAAGTAGAATTGGCTTAGTTGCCCATAGCAACCAATCAGATTCAACCTTTCAGTTTCCAAAGGAGCTGTGAAAAATGAAAGGTGGGATCTGATTGGTTGCTACACCAGTTTGATAAATCTCCCCCAGTGTTTTAATCAGGTGAAGCACAGCTCTGTGTCTATGCAGTTTGATAGGGAAGTCGCTGGTGAGAGACTCCTTTTTTAGTGGGAGTAGAGGCATGCTTTATACTCCTGTGTACTGCTGATAGAGACAGGTATTATTACAGTACATTTTATTTCCCACCTGGAGACTGTTTTTCTTCATCTTATTTCTACAGCAACCAAATAAGAGATAAGAGGGAAAAGCTGTGCGTTAGTAATAAACAGATCAATAGGCCGACACAGCAGAGCCCGAAGTGCGCTGTCAATTATTTGTTTACAGACAGAAACCATGCAATTCAATTCAAGACATGAACTATGAGCTCTTCAACCAGGAGGCCACACACCCATGTTTGGTCAAACGAGATATGAAAAATGAATCACAATAATTACAGAGCTGATTACCGAGAAAATAGTAAAGTAGAACCTAAAGAGGAGAGACTACGATTCCATTATAAATCTGGGAAAACTTAACGAGGACCTGTCACCGTTTTTGACATGTCGGTTTTAGGGTGGGTTAACATCACGTGTTTCCCGTCAGCTTAACGTATACAAAAAACGTATACGTTAAATGGATGCCTCAGACTGATCTGTTCACCATGGAGTTCCATTGTTAAAAAAAACTATACGTTTTTTCCCATTGTAATTTTTTTTATCGGACTGCAGGACACAAGAACATGGTGTGAAGCGTTTTTGCATCCTTTTTTTCCCTAACGTGTACATCGAACAGAGGCATAAAACGTGCCTTGCATTCCCCATGTAATAACAATTCTGCAGCATCTATTGTTATGACTCTATGATGTGGCATCCCTCTGTTATTCCTGCTAGAAGTTATGAATGAAGCATCAGAAGGCTGCAGTAAAGGTAAAACTGAGTGTTAGCCATTTGGGGAGGGGAGTGTCCCTGCAAACTCTGAAACTGGCAGCACAGATCTGACACACCAGCTCCTGGTAACACCCTGCAGTACTTTTACTACAGACTGCTGGGAACTTCATATTACACTTCTAGCAGGAATCACGCCTCATTTAGACGTCAGTGTTTTGGTCACTGATTTCTCTCAGTGATTTTGAGCCAAAACCAGGTGCAGCTCTAAATACAGAACAGGTACAGATCCTTCCCTTATACCTTATGTCTATGGCAGCTCCACTTCTGGTTTTGGCTCAAAATCACTGATGGAAATCACTGACCAAAACACTGACGTGTGAATAGTGTGGCCACTGGCTTCACACAAGAAAGCCGGACCTTGCCGTCCACGCCCCAAACCGATAAACCACGCCCACTTCCATGAAGCCACGACCCTATTGTCGGCCGGGAAAAAACGGAGGGAGGAGAGGGAAGAAGTTTCTGAGCGGAAGGTGAGCTGGGGGCAGCCCAGGTGCTTCTCTCTCCCTCAGTCAGCCACAGGGAGCCATGTCTGCAGATCTAGTGACTGACTGGGGGTGAGAGAAGCCTCAGTTAGTTGCTGCAGCTCACGCTCAGACAGCACAATGCTGAGCATGAGCTACTGAAAGGGTGGACATCCCTGTGTCCGTCCAGGCAATGCGTCAGACAGAGGACAGGGAGCCAGAAAACCGGACGTCTGGCCACCCTACGTGTAGCCCAAGCCCTACTCTTGCACCAGACGATCATCTAACATTTATGGGGCGTCCTGACTCTCCTCCAAGGCAGATGTTGAACTCCAACATGCACTTGTTCTCAGGTGATGTCTGTCAGCAGCTTATTCTTTTCTCCCTATTAAGAACACATGCATGCTCAGTTCGAGTTGGGAGGCATGGCAGTCAGAAGAAGCTCAACCATCTAAAGTGTACGGTATGTCCACCTTGTGGTATTATGCTCCACACAACACTACATTAATCTAGGAGAGAACATCAACATAATACGGGATTTGATGGAACTTATTATGATTGTATAGAACAACCTGTGATGTGCCCGGGTGCAGGAATCCTTTATAAATCCCCTAACTGACTGATAAATGTTATCAGAAATTACTTTAAGGGCTCTTTCACACCAGCAGATGCCGTGCGGGTAATCTGCTGAGTGAAAGAGTGCCAAGCCCTGTTCCGGACAGCAGAGACACGGAGCATTAACATAATTGATAATGCTCTTTGCCTCTCTGTGATCCTTTTACTACAAAACCACGGTGACAACTTTATCTCACTGTGATTTTGTAGTAAAAAGGTCACAGAGAGACACGGAGCACCATCAATCATTTTAATACTCCGTGTCTCTGCTGTCCGGAACAGGGGTTGGCACTCTTTCACGCAGCAGATTCCACGTATGGGATCCACTTGTGTGAAAGAACCCTAAGGGGTTATCAAAAAAATAAACCTTAGGGCTCATGCACATGACCGGATGCCCTCCGAGATATACGGTCCGTGAGTGGGCCATACGTCCTAGAGCGGCATCGATCATATGCACAGGAGTACACAGCATCATAAATTACAATGATGCTGTGCACGTCGGGCTGCCCGCCGGACTATTGTCCCGCACTGATTTGATCTTAGGTAACTGTAAGACCTCTGTCACATGTCAGTGAGCGTGCTGTGCATGGTCTCCATGGACAGCTCATGTATCCGTTGACTTTAATGTGTTTATTTACACATCAGTGGTTTTTCAAGGACCATGGGTCCGTGGTGACACCATGAAAGCATGCCCTAATTTTGTCCATGATTATGTATCCTTCATGCCTAGTAGAGTCAATGGCTATTTGAAAACCACGGAAACAACACGTATGCCACGGATCTTTGCTGGGATATGCCCTGGAAGGTAATTTTCAGCCTAGCAGTGTCCATGGAACACAGATGACACAGGGAGGGCCAAAAAACGGACACGCTAACCAAACATGGACTCTTCACGCACATCTTCACACTGACCATCTTGTCACAGATGTCGTCAAGGCCTAAGATTGCTTAGTATTTTTCTTAGTGAAATAAAAAGTAGCTTTAATCGGTTTTTAGACGGTTAATGGTAACCGTGTAATTGTGACGTGTATTGGGAAATCCGTGAAAGCGTATACACAATATCGTTGTGGTACACTTCATTATTTTAGAGTAAAATCGTGAGGTCTGGATTAGATTCAGACAATAGGTTATGGATCTGCACATGTGGAATAAACAGCCAGCAGACACACAAAGGATGATGGGAGTTCTAATTCTACAACAGCTGGCAAGCCACAGCAGGCAGGACAACAAAGCAGTATAAAACACCATAAAAGTGAAAATGGATTGTTCAAGAACCTCCGGCGACCATCATCCCATAATCTCGCTGCTCAAACTGTTGCACATGCACTGGCACAGCCTGCCCCCCCTTTGTGTCTTGTTTACGTACCCCCCAGCAACGAATAGGTTAATGTTGCAATTAGACTTTCCATTGTGCCCCATATAGTGCAGGCAGATCGGGTAACACTGTGTCCTGCATTGTCAGAGGCGTGCAGAGGTAATGAAAGTTTTTATTTCTTTCTCTCCACCCTAAAGAGAGCCTCTCGATCTTTCCCAGCTCCTCTCCCTGCCCCCACTCGCTGGGATCACAGCCAGCAGCAACCCCCACCACAGAGACCCTCCGCTCTGGCCAACAACAGCACCCCAGCAGGCACCCCTCATCCACCACGCTCTATCTCAGGGCATCGCTTTTCCTCGTCACTGGAGGCCAGTATGTTTAATTCTTCCTTTCCTCTCCCTCCAGGCTATCTCAGAAAAGTACAGCGCAATTTACACAATGACGTATTATTGTGTCTGAGACAATCATCCACTTTGTCACATAAAGAGTGTTAGCTTTGCGGTCAACCTCTGCACTCCAGTGAACAGCCCAGCCCTTTCTGGGGGTCACTGGCCAAAATTTGGAGGGTACAGCATGGTGGCCTTGTATCCTTCCCTTCTTTCTTTTCGTTCCCCTCCCCCATGGCTCCTGGACAGACACATCGCCCTCCATGTGCTGAGGCCCAGGCTAGGAACCATTTTTTTTTTTCTTGGCACAGTAAACTAAAGTGCGCTCTGTGTAAAATCGGCAGGAGCCATGTGGCTGCTGGAAGATTATAACCCTCTGTGAATACAAAAGCAAACGCCTAGAATCCTATATCACAGAGGCTGCCAGGACTTGCTACTTCCACCCAGCCATATAGAAAGAAAGAACTAATACCTCTGGCTGTGGTTAACTCTTTTATTGCCAGGCTGCTGTCTCCGTCTCAGGCAAAAAAAAAAGTTTTTTTCTGCAGGCAAAAGTTTAAAGAACGAACAGAATATTAAGGTCGACATATTGTTCTGCTCATAAACTCAGGCACTGCATAGGGGGTTCCTTCCTACCAGAAGACCCCGATAATTCTGGGAGCGGACCCTGTATACGCAGGTGGGGACAGGTTGTAAAAAAAGACAATCTACAGACAAGAGCGAAAAAGAGTGTCTTGTTCCCTGCAGCAAAAAAGCACTAAACTCAACATTACTGTCTCATAAATCAGGGGGAGAGAAGGACAAGGTCTCTGCTTCATAGACCCAGGTTTAAGACTCTGCAGAATTTGTCAGCCCGCTGCTACATTCCTTCCAGCAAGGTCACAGATATGGTGGGTCAGCAAGCAGCCCAGGGGCAGCTAAATGGGCTGTCACTGGTTTCAGTCACTTATTGGAACGGTTCTAGAGGATGCTCACTGCTGCGATGACTGCGGGCAGAAGAGTTCCTTCACGGTGTCAACGGCTGCAGCCTCTCGCCCATTGCCTCCCAATATCAAATAAATCAAAGCTCACCACTTTGCACAGGGAATGAAAGAAATTTGGTAGTACTTCCCTGCAGAGTCTAGAAGATTGTAATAGAGGATAGATAGGTAGGCGCCTGAATCATTGCTCCTAGGAGGTATGCCCCCCAGAGAGTCTTAGGGCATGGCCACACGGTCAGGTTTCCTGATGCAGTTTTGGAAGCCAAAAACATGAGTGAATTATAAAAGGAGAGAAAGTATAAAGGACTGATACGACTTCTCTTCCTTTTTTTTTTATCTACTCCTAACTTTGGCTTCTAAAACTGCATGCAGAAACCTGACCATGTGGCCGGAGAACTTACGGAGAACTTTCCTTCTCCACACAGACCAGGCGTTATCACAGCAACCTTCATGGTGTGATATCCAAGGAATGATAGCACAAACATTGGCAAAGACTTTTAGAGAATTCAGGGATCGGATGTGCCCGGCTGACATGATTTGAAGTTTTACATAGTTGTTAAGTTTGGAGAAAGACACAGGTCCATCAAGTCCAACTTATAATCCTACAGGGTTGATCCAGAAGAAGGCAAAAACCTCTATGAGGTGGGTGCCAGTTGCCCTACTTTTTTTCAAGATTTGATCACTGCTAGAACTGTTGAGCTTACCGGTTGGTATACATGGTTATAGGGGATCCTAAGTACAAGAATTCAAGTATTGCCATCTTTTTCTCATCTAAACTTTGACTTAAGATGACATTGTTGTGATGGTTACAACTTTAACAAAGAAAACCCTCCTGCCTGCCTAGTCTATATGGTAATACATATCTAAATCCCATCAATGCGGGCCAATTACTGGTCCAACACAAGTGATGATTAGTGGTAATCGGTCAGTGTAAATGAGACAAATATGTTTTCACTTGTATCAAGAAAGGGTAAAAACAAATAAAGTGTAATAATCGTGGTCAGATGGACATAAAGGTGCCAATTCCTTTCATTAATGATGCTAAGTTCTGCTAATGTTGGAATTCATTTTTTGTACCCAATCGGTAAGGATTGTCATTCTGCCTTCAAGTTATCTGCTGGATAAGGTGAATGGTCGTTCCGTCCGTGGTCGCCGCAAACTTTAATAACATCTTTCTAGAGAGCAGATACCCAGGGAACCTGAAGACAAAGACAAGCCTCTGGTTCCTTATAAGGAGCAGTGAGCTGGCACATTATGAATGATCGCTCACAGTTTGCCTGGTGGAGAAGGGGGAATATATCTTAATTATTAACCGTCAGTCTCTGTGCTGCCTGGTGGGAACTATCCCCAGCGTGTTGTGTGTGCCTGCAGAAGTATCAGGGCAGCCTCTGCTCAACCACTGCACCTCAAAACCGGATCGTTAACGCAGAAGTACCGCATTCACACAAAGATATCCCAGTTCTGCACTTACCTGACTACTAGTTAGGTCCTATCTCCTTTAGTCCGAGCTAGAATACAAAACTCCATGGGAACTCTCACCTCTTCTTTTTCTTTCTCAACATATCCACAGCCAAAAGAAGCAACAAGTCCTACAACATCCACAAGCCTGGATCATGGTGCCTCCAGATGCTCCGTACTAGGGGGATACTCCTTTGTAGCAAGAATGGTGGGTAACCTCCGGGTAGTTAGGACATGTCCCAGCAGAGCACAAGTGATTGAAGTTGTGTAGAGAGTGCGGTGCTCCCTGTGCCTGCCTCTCCTGCACTGGGACAAGGCTCACAGGAGAGCTGCTGACATCATATCCTTCTCCTCCCCCACTTTTGTGGACTTAGGATAAACTGGAAATTTCAAGGGGGAGCTAAAAGGTGCTGCTGCAGCCTGTGTGTCCAGTACTGGAACTGCTGCTGCACTTCTGTCCACACAGGCAGTAAAATGTAATGGGAACCACTTCTACGGGATAAGTCCTTATTAGACCAATCTGTTACAATAAAACAAACGCACCTCTGTGTATTTACTGAAAATACAAGCACAAAATATGGATTGGATTTTCACGCAATCCCATATTTGAAGAGGGGAAGATTTATCAAAACTGGTGTAAATGAAAACTGCCTTAGATGCCCATAGCAACTAATCAGAGTCCACCTTTCATTTTCCAAAAGAACTCTGAAAAACGAGTGATGGAATCTGATTGCTTGCTATGGGCAACTAAGCCAGTTTTCATTTACACCAGTTTTGATAACTCTCCCCCTATGTCCTTTAGGAAAAGGGACTATTTCCCACAAGTCAGGGCCGTCACTTACAAATCACAACACTAAATACTATATACTCAAGCTGACAGAACAAGCAATCTATGACAGGTTTAGGCTACATGCACACGACGCGGATCCGCATGGCATCCATTTTTTTACAGATCCGTTTTT
Source organism: Bufotes viridis (assembly GCA_033119425.1). NCBI lineage: Eukaryota > Metazoa > Chordata > Amphibia > Anura > Bufonidae > Bufotes > Bufotes viridis. The sequence goes on from CM065589.1 coordinate 519,858,526, forward strand.
TTTTTTGCGGATCCATTGTAATAATGCCTATGCTTGTCAGCAAAGCGGACAACAATAGGACATGCTCTATTTTTTTGCTGGGCTATGGAACGGTGAGCTGTCATCATTTTTGCGGACCAATGGAAATGAATGGGTCCGCGTCCTATCCGCAAAAATAACCGAACGGACATGGAAACAAAATACGTTTGTGTGCATGTAGCCTTAGGCTACTTTCACACAAGTTTTTTTTGTGGATGCGTCATGGATCTGCAAAAACGCTTCCGTTACAATAATACAACCGCATGCATCCGTCATGAACAGATCCGATTGCATTATGTCTTCTATAGCCATGACGGATCCGTTTTGAATACCATTGAAAGTCAATAGAGGATGGATCCGTTTTCTATTGTGCCCTATTGTGTCAGAGAAAATGGATCTGTCCCCATTGACTAACATTGTGTGCCAGGATGGATCCATTTGGCTCAGCTTTGTCATGTGGACATCAAATTGCTGCAGGAAGCCTCCAGAGCGGAATGGAGACTGAACAGAGGCAAACTGATGCATTCTGAGCAGATCCTTTTCCCCTCAGAATGCATTAAGGCAAAACTGATCCACCACGGATCTCACAAACGGAAAGCCAAAATGCTAGTGTGAAAGTAGCCTAAGGGTACTTTCACACTAGCGTTTTGGATTCCGTTTGTGAGATCCATTTCAGGGCTCTCAGAAGTGGTCCAAAACGGATCAGTTAAAGAGGACCTTTCATTACTTCTAAAGATATTAACTAACGATGCTAACATGTAGAGCGGCGCCCAGGGATCTCCCTGCACTTACTATTATCCCTGGGCGCCGCTCCGTCCTCCCGGTATAGGCTCCGGTATCTGTGCTCACAGAGTTATAGTAGGTGGGGACTTGGGGGACTTGGTTATAATAGGCGGAGCCTGCCCTTCATCTCCTTCTCCTAGGCTGTAGCGCTGGCCAATCGCAGCGCAGAGCTCATAGCCTGGGAAAAAAAAAATCTCCCAGGCTATGAGCTCTGCGCTGCGATTGACCAGCGCTACAGCCTGGGAGAAGGAGATGAAGGGCAGGCTCCGCCCACTATAACCAAGTCCCAGAAGATACCGGAGCCTACACCGGGAGAACGGAGCGGCGCCCAGGGATAATAGTAAGTGCAGGGAGATCCCTGGGCGCCGCTCTACAGGTCAGCATCGTTAGTTAATATGTTTAGAAGTGATGAAAGGTCCTCTTTAAGCCATAATGCATTCTGAATGGATAAGGATCCGTTCAGAATGCATCAGTTTGGCTCCGTTCCGCTTCTATTCTGTTTTGGAGGCGGACACCAAATCACAGCATGCAGCATTTTGGTGTCCGTTTGAAGAGGCGGAGCCTAATGGATCAGTTTTGAATTACAGTGTAAGTCAATGGGGACGGATCCATTTTCAATGACACAATATGTTGCATTTGAAAATGGATCCGTTCCCCATTGACTTTCAATGCAATTCAAAACGGATCCGTTTTAGACTTTGTCATTTTTCTTTTAACTAATGCAAACGAATCTGTTCTGAACGGATACAAACGTTTGCATTATAGGTGCGAATCCGTCTGTGCAAATAAACAGACGGATCAGCACCTAACGCAAGTGTGAAAGTACCCTTAGACTGTCTCTAAGAATATTTTCACACAGCAGATTGGGACAGTCAAGTGTTCTGAGGCAGAAGTTCCAATATTTTTTCACGTTAAATGCTGAGGACCCAAAATCGGTGGGGTTTTGGACCCCACCGATTGGATATTAATTACTTATTCTGAGGATATGTCATCAAAATCAAGAGCGTGGAAAACTTCTTTCAAGCTCCTGGATTTGAATGCAAATTCTGGGTACCCAAACTATAATGCATGATTTATACAACTGGTCTCCTCATTTAAGGCTGACAAACCTATTGACATCCTATGGCTTAAAAAACCTAGTATGATTGCACCCTGTGAACCGCCGCATAGTTAGGGTATGAACAAATGGTGTAGCCAATGGCTGCATGATTTAGCAACAGAATTGTGCATCATTTGGTCTTACCATCACTCTCCTGCCTATATAAAAAAAATCTGCAGCATGTCAATTGTTTGTGCGATTTCGCATATTCTGTAGAATGGTATTCCCCGTAGACTTCAATGGGGTTGATAAAAAAAAAGAACAAACACACAAATATCAACAATAAAAAACTCACCAAAACCGTGATAAATAGTGCAGATTTATGTATATATATTTTTGTGCGGTTTTGATGCAGATTTAATGCAGATTTTCTGCACATTAATCTGCACCTTTATTGCTCCTCTTCTCTAGAAGAACAAATACTTCATTTGTTTACATTAAAGGGGTTCGACGGGCTTTTAATATTGATGACCTATCTTCAGGTCCTGTACGAGGAGACGGCGCGCGCAGTGTGCACGTGCCGTCTCCATTTTCTCTTCCTGTTCACTGCTGCTTTGCCATAGACATAGCAGCAGCAGGAAGAGAGCCAAGAGACGGCATGTGCACAGTGTACATGCTGTATCCTCATACGGACCCCCGCCAATCTTATATTGATGACTTATCCTGAGGATAGGTCATTTATAAATAAAAGCCCAGAGAACCCCTTTAAAGAGTTTTCTAGGGAAATGTTACTTTTGTAAAAGGGGCCAGGATGGGTTAGAAATAGAATACCATCATTACGCTCCTCACCGATGCCTCACTACTTTCGTTCCGATGCCAATCAGGTGCTCTTCACTTACTGGTTTTGGCTCGACACAGAGGAAATGGTTGGAAGTGCCCACTCATATCATCACTGGCAGAGGTGGGTCACTTCTGTGACCATTGATGTTTGATTTTGTAATCATTCATATTCTAGTTACTGAGCTTTGATTTCAGTTAGACTTTTTTTTATCGTTAATGTCTCGTGCACAAGACTGTTTTCCTGTGGGTTATGTTAAATCTGACAGAAATAAAGTGCCATATTCCACTGTTGTATACAGAGGCATTATTTCACTGTAATTTAGTGTTCGTACCAAAGAACCAAGTGGCCTACTGTATATGAGGACTACAACTAATGCAGCATTTATTGGGGCTCTGTATAAGGCTTGGTCCAAATTTGCCTCGTAGACGACTGCAAATTTAGTGAATAAACTTGTGGTCAACTGGAGCCATTTTGCTTCCCCATTTCAAGTTCTTCATCCTGTTCTCTGGCACTCCTGCAATGTCTAATAATGTGCAATTCTGAGAAGAAATCCTTCTAAGTGAGGAATGGAAATAAAAAAAAAAGTTTCTGCACAGACCATAAAGGACAAATATTCAGGCTGGTGTCTTCTTATCTGCTTCCATCCTACCCTAACGTGAATCCCACATCTATCTCCACAATGCCTACATTGAGGTTAGATAGTGGATTTCCACCCAACTTATGTAAAAACTACACAACCCCTCACATATGCTTCTGCTACAAAGGCCCAGGATGTTGTATAGATTGTATACAGGTTGTGATGTAAAACTTGATTCATGATGACAGCTCCACTCTGAATACACTGACCTATTAACTGTGTCAGCGGCATCACATACTAAAAAGGGTCCACATGTATTTAAGTTCTAAGGGTAATGTTAATGCAGGTTCAAAGGGCAAATGCAAAGACCATGTGGAGCTTTTTTTCAAGGAGTTACAACTATATGCGTTTTAGTACATTTCATCAGACTGTAAATTCAAGGGGTTGTATACTTTAACAAGCCCGTCTCGTATTACTGGTCAACTTCCCAAAAGCTTGGAGTGCCCACTCAGTTATTTTCAGGTGGGAACCCCAAGTGGTGATTACTGATTTTGAACAAGTAGTTCAAGGTTTGGGTGTTTCATTAGTGGGTCTCTTGCTTTTGGGAGAAAGGTAGTATATAGTGTATGTCTATATGGTCCAAACTGCATACCCTGAGGATGCATAAGTAGAAACATGGTGGGTGGCAAGTTTGAGGGCTTTGGCTGCTGAATGTATACATGAACTGCCTATCAGTGATGGATATAATTAGTCGGGGTGTTAAAGGGAACTTATCATCAACTTTATGCTGACCTTACTGAGGGCCGCATAAATTAGTGACAGAAATACTGATTTCAGCTGTGTCACTCATGAGCTAAAAGTCAGTGTTTGCCAAGAATCAGCATCATAATCATTGCAGCCCAGGCCTTGAAAAGAGTCAAATCTACCTGAGAAGAGTCAGAGTTATTCATAATCTCCTGCACTCCCTGCTCATCCGCTGACGATTGGCAGTTCTCTCCTAGAGAGAAAGGGAGAAAACTAGGTAGAAGACCATGACTCTTCTCAGGTGGCCGTGACTCTTTTCCAGGCCCAGTCTGCGATGATTGTGATGTTGGTTCTCGGCAACCACTTACTTTTAACTTATAAATGACAGACCGCTGAAATCAACTCACCTGCCTCTACTTTATTCTGCCATTAGTATGGGCAGCATAAAGGTGATGACAGGTTCCCTTTAAAGTTCTTGTGGGGGTGTTGATTTCTTCATTTTTATCATCTTATCATTGGTTTTCTGTCATCAATGCCCGGTGTTCCTTTTTAAAATAGACCCTACTGTGGTCTAAATTTGGTTTAGTAGAACTCATGGGGGTAGGGGGGGTTGTTGTGGCCTACTGCTCACAAGCCCTAAAGGGGTTTTCCAGGCTACTGATATTGATGATCTATCTTCAGGATAGGTCACCAATATCCCATTAAAGGGGGTCTAACACATCCACCTATCAGTCATTCCCTGCAGCCTCTGGCTCGATACTAGCACTCTGAATGGAAACGGAAGCACAGCTCCGTTCAGTGTAGTGTCCATGCTGGCTTACTGCAGAACAACTCTCATCCATTTCAATAGTACTATAGCTGAGCTGCAGTACCCCACCACAACTATTACACTCTGAACGGAGAAGTACATACGACTCCATTCAAAGTGCTAGTTTCCGTGCAGTATGTGCAGTATTGGTGGGTATGTGTGGTCTTGGACCCCACCGATTGGATATTGATGACTTATTCTGAGGATATGTCATCAAAATCAAGAGAAAACTGGAAAACTTCTTTTAAGCTCCTGGATTTGAATTCAAATTCTGGGTACCCCTACTATAATGCATGATTTATACAACTGGTCTCCTTATATAGGGCTGACAAACCTATTGACATTCTATGGCTTTAAAAACCTAGTATGATTGCACCCTGTCAACCGCCGCGTAGTTAGAGTATGACCAAATAATATAGCCGATTGCTGCATGATTTAGAATTGTGCCTCATTTGGTCTTACCATCACTCCCCTGCCTATATATTTCTACTCATCCAAAATCATATAATATTCAAAGTAGTACTGTACATCCTCTTTTTAATATTTAGAAATATCCGTGTTCCATTACAGCTTAATATTACGTAAATTTATGTAAATCTCACATTTGTCTACAGGCACAGTCACTCTGCGCTTAGATGACTCCGCTCCCAGTGCTGACAGATGTAACATGTCCTCTTCCTCCCAGATAAACTTGAGGATTTTCTGCAAGTAACTTCTCCAGAAAAGCAGATATTCCAACTCTACAAAGGCCATTTATCAGGGGTCTGAGAAACCACCCCAGCATCTATCGAGCACTCCAAACCATGTCCATAAATAGTCATTTACCATAACAGAAGGAGATAATGGAAGTCTGTGATTTAAAGAGCCCGAGTCCTGCAGACAGAGAGGTCTTCCTACAGTTTAAATTAGCAGCACAGGTTAACACAGGTCTTGGTCACAGACCTTTTGTAAATAGCTCCCAAGCGTTATGGTGGCACTTCAGTCACTGGAGGTGAGTGGGCAAATCATCAGTAAATATATCTGACACTTGAGAAGGACTGTGCTCTGACTCTGAAGTCTCAGAAGACTTTCATAAATTGAACCAGCAAATGGCTTTTCCAGCTGGACTTTGAAGTCACTTGTTGTAAACGTGGTCTTTAAACAACCTAAACAGGGCTGTCATCTGAAGAATCTGGACCCCGTCCAGACAATGTCCATCTTGGACACTACTGTATACATTTAGTGGACACCAACCATCTCTAGAATATAGATTATTTTATGTCTTTACCACATAAAGTCACCAACAGATCTGTAGGTCCCATACCACCTATCTGATGAATTGCTGAGGAAGAGGCAAACAGATAATTAAAGCTTGTACAGGTTCAATTCAACACTATCTTTGCATATAAATATGACTTGTGATAGTAACAGCGCCTGTACCGCTCCAGCGATGCGCCTGCCTGACCCAAATATATAAGAGTAATTAAACAATAATGTGAGGCTGGCAAATTAGATTTTATTTGATTAGAGATGTAGGTTTCAGTTGGGTGACCTTACAAGCAAATTACACAAGCAAGCAGCAATTCTCTAACATACATTTATGATGGGAACAGCACAAACATCCATTGCCCTGCCAACCTTTAGGCAAAATGCACACTGGAATTTACAGGAGGAATGGCAATTTAGATACCAACATAGGAAAGGGTTCTTTACAGTTAGAGTAGTCACACTATGGAATGCTCTACTCGTAGCAATGACAAATACGAATCTCTCACCAGCAACTTCCCTATCCAACTGTCTGCACAGACCCACACCTGATTAAAACACAAATTAGGCCTTGTTGAACCCAAGCTCCACTCATTTCTGTGTCTAGACCTTTCCTCGCTGCTTTGATTGACATGGGCAGGAAGTGACAAAGCATTAAAACAAAAATCCTGCATGCAAGACTTTTTGTCTTCTGGTTTTTGATGGAATCTACGAAGGAGGCCATGAATGGAGCTTCTGAAGAAGATGTAAATTTAGCCTAATAGCACAACACAGAGTTCTAGGAAAAAACACGTAGTGAAGGAGCAGCTCTGCAAGCAGATAACAAAACAAGGGTGCAGGCTTCATAAACGCTGGACTCGTTGACCTCCAAGTTTGAAAATGGCTCCAATGAGGAACTGAAATTTGCCTCTGAACTTGGGTGAAAAAATCGAAACCATTTTCAGTTTACTTATGGAAGCGCTTCTTTTTTCTTCATTATTGAGCTCCAGAATTCTTTTTTAGGGAATGCAGATATTAGATAAGTCAGGGTATCTTTAGGGGTTCTTTGGGATTTATATATTGATGGTCTTCCCATAGAATAGGTTGACAATATAAGATTGGCGGGCGGCTGACTCCCATCATCTCTTCCCCGGTCAGCTGTTCTGCAGTAGCTTCAGCTCCAGAAATAGATACTGGTACTACACAGCTCCATACCTTGTGTAAAATGTAGGTTATTTAATAGAAGCAGTGCTGCAGTAAGTAGCACCATCCATTACACAATGGACAGGGTGGTGTAGTTGCGGTTGTTTCCCGCATGGTTTAAAAATGGTGTATATGGACTTATTGTTGCCATTATAATGCCCATTGATGTTGTCCCAGTCTTTCCCCAGGCCATGCATAATTATTATGGAGAATTATTAGCACTTTTGCAGTCTACCTCGCTGTTTCTGCTTTTGCTTTGTGTCAGTCTTCACTATAGATCGGACATTCTGTTCATGAGCCAGGAGGATCAGGATGAAAAATAAGAAAGGTCCTTCCAGATAGGATAATGTTAAAAACCATGCTGCAGGGTATGGTATTGGAGGTGCACAGATAGAAACTTGAATGCAAACAGACTATTTTTGTACCATTGAGAACATTTTTCGAACACCAAGGAGACTGCTAGGAGAAGAATGGAAGTCGTAGTGATGGCACAGATAGGAGCAGCAGTGGCTCATGGTGGCTTTCCTCCCTCTGGCGCACTCTGGGGCTGTGAATGTAGCCTTTCTTCTGTCAGGGCACACCATGGACCTTTTGGGGAATCCCATGGATTGTTCGGATGCCCTTAGCTGTTTACATAACATAATAAAAGATCCCTGGGAAGTACTACTCAATAAAAAGATCCCACAAATCACTGCACACGCAAAATAATTTTTTTCTTTTTGGCCGCAAAACAGACAATAGCAGCGGCTTGGAAGAAATTGTCTCTAGACTTTTCCGCAGTCAAGCGCAGGCTGCACTTCTACATGATAAACCAGTAACTAACTGCGATTACCATGGACTGGCCTACCGGTTACTGGAGATCTGTAAACCCTGATTTGACTATTCTCTTCAGGATCATTCTTGTACTTCCCTTTTCTCTATTTAGGACCCGGTTTCCTGTGGGTCCTGTGGTGTGTGGTCTGGACTCGCCCATTTGTCCACCTTCTTCTCATTTCTGTCGCTTGTTGCCGAGTTCCCTAGGTCAAAGCCCACAAGCAGGAGTGGAGCCGCTGCTACTGCATACCTAATGCTAGGCCTACCACCCTGCGAGAATCCCCCCACCCCCACCCACTACCCTTCTCATTTTTTCCTAGTACACCATTAGTCTGTCTCCACTGTATTGTTAGTTCCTTCTCCAAATCCAGGGAGTTATTCTGATTGCCTGATTGGAGTCGGGGAGGAATTTTTTTGTCTTGTACCTCATAAGGGTTTTTTGCCTTCCTTTGCATCCACAACAGGTTGAACTGAAAGAACGGATGTCTTTTTTCAGCCTTATAAACTATGTTACTATGTTAAAGCCTTCTACCGTACTTTTAATCAGTTGGCCCTGGAGGCGTTATCTATGCAGAAAGGTTATACCTTACATTATTATACAGGAACGAGGCAATAACGACAAATATGCGTTTTATTTTTCTTGTATAGACCTCAATTATCTATAGAACATTGCCTATGCTGTAACCCTGTGTTAAACATTAAAGAAATCTCAATAAATACTGTTTGTAAAAAAAAAAAAGTTTGTGGGAATGCTTTTTTAACTTTTAGCAGTGATCCACTGCGTCACTGCAATATAACGTGGCCAAGTATTATTCATATAGACAGTTCCTGTAGGGATGACAGAAGATCTGCAGACTCTACAGAGAATGAGGATAGCACTATATTTCCATAGTAACATCTATTAGGTTTACAAAACAGAAGATCTCACACTCGGTGCAGACATTCCTACATGTCTTCCGCAGCAGAACTATCTTTAATATACTAGGAGGACTACACCATCATTTTGCTTAGATGCCAGTGATGGAAACCTGGCCAACTGCAGATTTAGTACCAAGCACATTAATATTTTCCTGTAAACACATTTATACATATGTGCTATCACTGCAATAATTACTGACATTATGACAGTGTAGCATCATCCAGCAAAACAACGCACCATAGCAAGGCAAGTTGTGGTTTGAAATGTAACTGAGGGAATTCAGCCCAATACTAAGGCAGTGAATGAGTTTACTGACTTTAGCACTGTCCGCTATTGTGCAGCAGGCATACTCTAGTGCTATTGATGCAAGTGGACCATGGTTTGGCACCAGGGCCTGCATGTTAGACCAAGACTAGAGATGAGCAAATTGATTCTTGAAAGTCAAGATTCGACCTGAATGTTTTTTAAAAAATTCAGATTCATTAGAATCGGAATTTCTTGAGATTCAACTCGGGAGAATTTTTCAGGAGACAAAGAAAGAGAGAGAGATTTTGCAGACATAAAGAGGACCTGTTACCACTGTTACCACTCCTGACATGCCTGGTTTGATAGCTACTTGCATTCCGCCTGTAACAACAATTCTGGAGCTTTAATTCTTATCACTCTATGTTGTGCCATTTCTTTATTATTTCCACTAGCAGTCTGCAGTAAGGGTACAGATGGGTGGTAACCAGTTGGGGGGTGTCCCTGCACAGTCTCAGCCTATCCAGTCAGTGCTGCCATTGTCAGATTGTTCAGGTACCCCCCCCCCCCAACTGGTTAACTCCACCCTGTACCCTTACTGCAGACTTCTAGGAATTCATTCATAACTTCTAGTAGAAACAATAAAGCAATGATACATCATAGAATCATAAGAATAGAAGCCCTAAAATTGTTATTACATGGGGAATGCAAGTAGTTACTAAACCAGACATGTTAGGAGAGATAACAGGTCCACTTTAAAGCACTTTCAATTTGGATAGAATTGCTTTGTTTCCGAATCAAATCACATGGTCCATTCAGAGAAATTGGACCCAAAACTAATTGTAAGAAATTTGTTCATCTCCAATCAAGACCATAAAACCATGTTAAGCTGTTCCATATAATCCAATACTTTATGCAGCCTTTCTGAATTTAACGAGATAGGAAGAAGCACTTTGGTTAAAGTAGCTGTTACACAATGGCCTGTTCATCCTATCACACATTGTGTAAGTAGACATTTTGCTTTAATTAATGATAGTTGATAACTGATAAGAATATAGACAAATAATTAGAATGCCCGAGAAGACTGAGATTGGGAACAAGGACCATGTAGGAACTGCTACTATGTGGAACCACCATGGTCAGAACTATGCCATCAACCCTGGCTGCATTATGGGACCTGAAATGTTACCAGATTTTACGACAGGAGATTACTGATAACAAAAATATAGACAACAGTTGGAACACCTGAGAAGAACAAGGTTGGGGACAAGGGCAACTTGGGAACTTCTCCTAAGAGTGGTTGTCAGGTAACCACTTTCTTTATAGCTGAGAAAGGTGAACACTCCTTCATCAGTCACAGTTAGATTGAAATGCTATGTGGAACTACTGGGTTTTGGGACAAGGACCATTGTGGAGCCCCTTTCTCAGAGTGGTTGAGCTAGGTACCAACTTTTTCTATAGTTGAGAAAAGGAATCACACCATCATCGGTCATGGTGGGAGTGAAATACTACCATGTGGAACCACGATGGTAAGAGCTATATTCCTCCTTCCCCTTCATTATGGGACCTGACATTTTACTAGATTTTAGGACAGGAGATGACTGGTAATAAAAAATATAGACAAGAGTATGAAACACCTGAGAAGACCGAGTTTGGGGACAATGACCACATGGGAGCACCTCCTAAGAGTAGTTGTGAAAGGCACCCACTTTCGCTATAGCTGAGGAAAGTGAACACGTTTCCATCGGTCATGGTGGGAGTGACCTGCTACCATGTGGAACCACTGTGGTAAGACCTATGCCCTCGCCCCTGGCTGCATTATGGGACCTGAAATTTTACCAGATTTTATGGTAGCAGATAACTGATAACAAGAATATAGACAAGAGTTGGAACACCTGAGAAGACCGAGGTTGGGGACATGGACCACTGTTTCTACTCAATCCAACTGGACTTTGGTAAAGTGATAGACTTATATTAATTTTTGTGCACTGACAGCCCAATAATGACGGCTGGTGGCCAGTCACATTTCACGTGATAAACCTCTCAATGTCCACACTTTTATTGGAACATGCTGCAGCTCCCATGAAAAGAAACTTGGCAGTAATATTACAAGAAGTATGGGAAGGAGATGGGAGCTGACAGGGACTGATGTGAATGGATTGTCTGTGCTGAAAGCATCAGTGCTAATGCCTAATAAATGCAGTTCTGTTTCTTCAGCATTCTTTGAAACGCGATGTGCTAGATATTTTAAAATGCAAAATAATCAAAATACGTTCCATTAGCTGCCATGTTGTAATGATGCTATGCCCTCTGATATTTCAGATTCTCAGTTGGATACAGCAAAAAAATAAATTACAACCTTGCATCTCCCACTCTACCGCTACCAAGGTGTTGTTCTCCCATAGAGAGAAGAGCTGTTACTAGTCCCCTCTTGATGAGATCTCAAACTGACTGCAGTCCATAACAGCCGGGAAAACACCAATGCTGTCTAAAATCCATCAATCAAATGTCCTGGAAATAAACGAAGAAGCACACATACCTCCTCAACACAGCATGGGCTTTAATCCTAGCATATGGGGTGCAGAGGTGTGAGTGTCACTTTAATACACATATAATTGGTTTTCAGATTTAATTTCAGCTCAGGCAGCATCCGATGTAAGCATTATGGCTTCCATGACAAACACATCATATGTTTCTTCTTAGATAGACCAGTAAGAAATCATTTAAGGCGAGGGTTAATCAGAGCGCCTCTCAGGATGAGCTGTCCTTTCATGGATTGGAGTGCGAGGCATATTGTACATACTTATGTGAACAAAGGATCTTTGGTGTTGTGACTGGTTCTTACTGAAGCAACACAGCACTTCTTTGATGCCACTAAATGTTTCCTTATGCGCCCTGCTATCATACTTCAATGTTCAAACAAGGGCTTCATGAAAAATGCATCTCCTAATATACTACAGAATGTATTTTTCATAAGCGTCAAGGAGGCATCAAGGAAATAAGAAAGAAATCCCATTCAATTAATCTGGATATCCTCTTCAATTATAATGGCTGGCAATCTCAATTTAGATGGCCATGTTATGTGGAGGGGTTATTAATGTTCTCTGACAAAGGAACCGGTGGCAAATTGTTGCTCTCTGCAGGAATAGAAGGCCTAATGAATAATTAGATTAGAGAAGCAGATGGGTTTGGTTTATTTATTAATTTATTTATTATTTTCAATTAAAACAATCTGCTCAATTGCATGTCTCCGAGAAAAAGATTTAACAGCCAGGCGCAGATCCGTGCAACTTCAGAAGATGCAGATTGGCAGCAGGTGGTCTGGAAGACTGGCATATGAGTTGTATGTTATGGGGTGCTAAGGGTTAATATAGCGGTGCACCAGGAGGATCGCTGAAGGTATGATTCCCTGTACCCTCACCCCTCAGGAAGGAAAAGAGACCTCCCTATCCAGCTGTTTGCATAGAAACAAAGCTGGGGTTCACCTGATTAAAACACTGTTGATCTGAGGCTTTGTTCCCGAGTTATGATACTTTTTCTTAATATGCAATAAGGCCCCTGGTGCAATGAGGGAGTCATTATTGCGTGTATTGCACACAAGCTCTGATGCTTTTTGTGGCCAGCCCCTCCCTGGCTGTTTTGATTGACAGGGCTTAAACAGTGGCAAAGCAACAAAGCAGGGGCTGGCCACAAAAATCAGTGCAGCTTGGGTATGATAATAGCAATGGCGGGAATGGAGCCTGCGATCAACAAAACAAAACCAGCGTTTTAATCAGATGAACCACAGCTATGAGTCTATGCAAAGAGTTTGAAAGGGAGGTCGCTAGCGACAGATTCCATTTAAATCGGTCCCGGGACCCCACTTATGTCACCCTTGCATTATATAAAAGGACCTTTATCTTAATGGTTGCCATGTAATACTACATTTCCCCTGTAGGGATAATGCCTGGCTTACTATCGCTTCTATTGGCACAATCAGCCACATTCTGAAAGTTGTCTCTGGTCATTATTTTTACATAGATTTACTATGATGTGCTATAATATAAAAATCCTACATTTTTAAAATACTAGAAAATTGCTCATTCAGTTTTTCACTCACATCTCTGTCAGTTATAGTAGATAGGCTTTGCTACACCTGGAGCACAAATCTTAGCTTCCTAAATATCCTGGACAAGACAATACCTTACCTGTTAGAGCATAGGGAGAATCTAAAAGCTGTCCTCTGCTTAGGACCTCTCACTTTGAGCCAGAGTGGAGAGGCACTAACAAAGAGAGCTTTCATACTGATGGACCTGGCTCAAGGTGGCTGTTAACAGCTACTATGTGGAATCACCGTGGTCAGAACTATGCCATCACACCTGGCTGCATTATGGGACCTGAAATGTGACCAGATTTTATGACAGCAGATTACTGATAACAAAAATATAGACAACGGTTGGAACACCTGAGAACGGGGTTGGGGACCAGGGCAACTTGGGAACTTCTTCTGAGAGTGGTTTTGTCAGGTTACGTTACCCACTTTCTCTATAGCTGAGAAAAGTGAACACATTTCCATCGGTCACGGTGGGCGTGAACTCCTACCATATGGAAACACTGTGGTAAGACCTACGCCGACTCCCCTGACTGCATTACAGGACCTGAAATTTTACCAGATTTTATGGTAGCAGATAACTGATAACAAGAATATAGACAAGCGTTGGAACACCTGAGAAGACTGAGGTTGGGGACAAGGAATGGAGAGGGGATAACAAAGAGGGCTTTCATACTGATGGACCTGGCCCATCTTTGTATTACATGGCTAGTTATTTATCTAAATTACAATATAACCTCCATGCAACATCCATTGTAGGGGAAATCTCTGGAGTGTCCACAGCTTCCCTTGACAATAAGAGCATGTGGCTGGGGGTTTCTGAAGCCAGACCCCAGATGATCAGCTGCCAGTCAAGTTGGCCTTAACTGCAAAGTGGGTTATTTTGTTGTGAGAACCCTTTTAACAACATTTGACAAGAATAAAGGTAGGTTTACACGTGCCAATTAGTGTTAAATTGACCGAAACTGCACAATTATTCATCCCTGTAGAAGCAATGAACGATAGAGCGACAACTGGCAATCGGTAGATTTCTCGTGGGTTCGATTGTGTGGGCACAAAAATAATCGCTGGACATCACTGCATGCACGATTAGAGACGCGCAAGACGTGCACGATAATCAGCGTGTTGAACCATTCACTATACCAAGAAACGACTCGTTCCTCACTCAATCGTACTCAACATCTTCTCATGTAAAGGTAACTTAACAAGATGTTCTAGATCATCAGTAATAAAAAGTAAAAAAAGGAACTGTGTTGTGTAAGCAATGACACGGGTGGATCTAAAAAGGTTAAGCCATAATCTGTGGGCAATAAGCGGAATGACCAGGTATGAAGAATGGTGAACCCTGTCAGTTTAATGAGGGAGCTCATAAATATAAGTCAGCCGGCTATTTTATGATTTCGTCAAACAACACTTCACAAGATTACTGTCCTCAGCTGGAACAGGAGGAAATCTAACCAGCATCGTCGGATATGTCTCCTTCACACCTCCAGGTTTTTTTGTTCCACCAAAGCTGTTTTATATGCTGTGATAAAAACCTGTGCGCAGCTGTAAATTCTTTTTCTAAAAAACCTGAATGCTGAGCTTACTTTCCGAAAAAGGCCAGACAAAGAAAAGTTCAGGTTTCTGTAAATGGCAATATATAATTTTTCTGTACCTTACCAATGATGACATTTACCAGACAGGATACAAATCACATCCATAAGTCCAGAAACAATTTCCACTAATCCTTGTAAGAAAGACGGGGAAGCTAGAACAATTCCAATCTGCTTAAACAAATGGCTCCTTGTAATTAGCCAATGTGAATCCCGTCTATGTTTCCATGATGCGCAAAAAATAACAGATTACTTAAGACTTTAAACATTGTCTGCATAGCTGACAATATTAGATTCTTTCATTCTGTGCCATGATTTCAGGGTGTTTTTTTTTTTCAATTTGCAATTTTGAAACCCTCACTGAGCTCCACCCTGGAACTAGCATGTGCCAAGGTTTCATATATACATCTGCTGAAACATATTACATTGGCATGCTGCCTTTACAGAATATGTCTTACCCTAGAATACAATATTTCTTTGTACGGACAGCCACTTATACACTATCACTGTTTTAACAATATCTCTTTGTTAATAAAGTACTTTATCTAACATGATGGGGTTGATGGAGAGGACGCGTCAGCTTAGCTTTGGCCAATCTTTCTGCAGAGAGTCCCTGAGGAGCTGGTGTAGAGGATGGGAGTGGTAGTGGCCCTGCTGAAGTATTGAGTCATAGTGTACCCCCTCAGGTCATTGCTCCCAAGGGATCAGTGCAGTGGAGGTCTGGGGTAGTACATCTCTCCCACTGGGGAAAATGAATCCTGCACAGGGTTCGATCTCAACAGTAGTGATGAGTGGCAGGGGCAATATTCGAATTCGTGATATTTTGCAAAATTTGGGCGAATATTCGCCATATATTCGAAAATTCGCAAATTTGTAATCTGGTCATTATTTTCTGATTGCGAAAATATCGCATATCGCATAAAAATTCGCATAAACTGGCATTTAAGATACCTTTTAAATACCAGTTTATGCGAATTTTTATGCGAATTTTTATGTGATATGCATATAAAAATTCGCATAAAAACGAATATTCGCAATTGTGAATATATTTTGCGATATTCTAAATATTCGCAAATTCTCGAATTCGCAATTTTAAAATTTGTGATCAACACTACTCAACAGCACCATAACATCATCAGACAAAGGATGAAGGATTAATAAGCACCAAGTCCTCTTATGCAGTATTGGGATGAATGCTGTGAACCGCCATGGGTAGCTGGGCCTATTATCATTCCCACTATAGGGTTCTCTCCTTCCTATAAATGCTTGGCTTTATCTGTCTTTTATGCATTAAAATTACATTTTTATCAGAGATGGATATTTTTTAACTCAGTATTCATAGAAAATGATTTTTTGGCTGTTTTTCTTTTTTCATTTTGGAAGTACTATACCATTGAAGATTAAATACAAAATATTGTGCTTCAGTAGCAGTATGCATAGAGAGATAAAACTGCTATATAGATAGGGATCCTATCGTTATTTTACTGCTGCTGTGATGGGGAAATGCTATCTGTGAGTATAATAGTAGATTAGTAGAATTGTTATAACCCTATTACAGCTCTGTTGTTCTCTTGATAGGCCTAGATAAAAATGCCCATAGAAGAGCACTGCACTTATCAGTATAATGTGTGATGCAATATCTGTCACTGGTCTCCTTCCTTCACTAGCTGCAGTGAATGGTCTGACTGAGAAAGTAAGGGAATCTGTTTGCCATGCTAAAAGTCCAAAAAAAGGAGGGAGTTAAAAAGACAGGACAGGAAGTAGTGCCTAAAAAAATTATATCCAGAAAATCATCCACCCGTGTTTTGTAAAATTAGAAAAAAAGCAATAGAATATTGACAAACAGGCTGTTAATATGTGTTAAAAAATTGATGTTACTGTTCTTTTCATATGATTAGGCTACTTTCACACTTGCGCTTTCCCTTTTTCATTATTGAGATCCGTCATAGGATCTGAAAACCGGAAGAAAGCACTTTAGCTTTGTCCCCATTCATTGTCAATGGGGACAAAACTGTACTGAATAGAACGGAGTGCACCAAAATTTATTCTGTTCCATTTGGTTGCGTTCCCAAGAAGCGTTTTTGAGTGCGTCATGGGATACGGCATGAAACACAATGTAAGTTTTTCTTTTCTTTTGTGTCCGAGAAAACGAATCTGGCACCTATTGACTTAGAATGGTTTTAGTGCTGGAACCGTCTTGGTCATTTTAGAGATAATACAACGGGATCCATTCATAACGGAGGCAGAAGGTTGTATTATCATGACGGATCCAGCAAAAACGCAGGTGTGAAAGTAGCCTAAGACAAAATGTATTTATTTCAATTGGCAGTAGATCTTTTGAGGAAGGTAACATCAGTACAGCTATGTGTACTATCTATACTGTATATAACAGGTAACACAGCAGATTTGTGCTGTATGTACTG
Organism: Bufotes viridis; assembly: GCA_033119425.1. Lineage (NCBI taxonomy): Eukaryota > Metazoa > Chordata > Amphibia > Anura > Bufonidae > Bufotes > Bufotes viridis. Next base: position 519,875,846 of record CM065589.1, read on the forward strand.
AAAACCAATATAATCCCATTATTTGAGGCAATATTTCAAGATACGCATTCAAACTGTACTTACAAAGGAAGGTGTAACCAAATGCAGGCAATCTCCAAGTGAAGGAGCTTCTATTGCTATTGTATGTGGATGGTTGGCCTTCATATGAGCATTTCCAGTTCCTCCAGAATTAAAAAACATGTTTTTTTCTAGAAGCACTGCCACACTTGACCATGGCCGGTGTCTTTTATTGCAGCTCAGTGCATTGAAGTGAATGGGGCCAATCTGTAATACCACGCACAATCTGTGGACTGGTGTGGCAGTGTTTTTGGAAGAAAACAGCTACATTATTTTCTAATTCTCGACCACCCCATTAATCCAAATAGGCAGAAGGATTTGACCATAAAATTGTGTCAACATGTCCCAGCTGACAGTAGGAAAGGCAGCTCTGAAGCACAAAATGCTGCTTTAACTAGAAAATATTCATATAAATAAGCACTGTAAATACAGTAAGTAAAAGAAAAGTATAAAAAAATAAGAAAACAATGTCTTTAGCACAGCATACTTTAAACACTTCTTACGTCTAATGACAGATCTTGTAGCTTCATAAATGTCATCAGATTTTTTTTATTAATAACAGTTTTGTGTTTTGCCAGAAGCTTACATGGAAAACCTAAAGTTAACCTTCACCAATAAATAAAGCTTGTTTACTACATTTAGAAATGTCACTTCTACAGGATAATTCATCTCAACACAGAAAGCGTGAAAGAAAAAAAACATGTATAACAATAAATGGGAAATGGATGTTAAAGTGCACCTCCGACTCTCCCCGAGACATTTCAGGAGTTTTTATTAGTAGAGTTCTTGGGCTAGGATCCCCATAATTGCTACTTCACATGCGTTGAAGTGCACAGATTTTTTCAGAACATGGTGACACTGTGATTCAGTGTCATCCCATCTCTATACACTGTTTGGACTGTAAGGGTTAAAGGGGTTCTCTATACTTTTTAAGAAAATCACGGAGTCTTCTCACTTGTGGATGAAAGATCATATCTGGTCGGGACCTGAGCTGAAGAGCTTGCAACCAGTCTAAGTTCAATGGAGACAGTGGCATTGGTGCCATGCCAGAGGGGCACTGAGGAAGCAATCTTTCATCTGCAGGTGCTTGGCCAATCATGCATGTGTTATCGATAGACAGAGAAGAGTGGGTTGTTGTCACATTTCTGGTCATGGCTCATCTCCCTTGAGACAAAAGGATAGAGAATGTTCCCGAACCATTATCTCCTGACATCTGCTGTGGAGGAAGAGTCGGTGAACACCCATACACATAAGATAGTCAGCCGGTTGCGCTGTTGTATGTGTATGGACACTTTAAGAGGACACCATCAAAATGCTTGTTTGATGAGGCAGAGCTAACGTATACGCCTTTACAAAGTGTTGTCTACATGCGATGTACATTCATAGTTAACTGTTTATTGCACTGGCTTCAGGCGTACAATGTCTGGTCTCCTTTTCTTCTCCACCAAGTTTCCACTGACTTCAATAGCTCTCACAGATGCTGCCTCCATCCTCCATGCTCCAACTCCTGTTCACTGTGTAACTCCATGCATTCCTGAGGGATATGGCGATGCAGATCCCACTCTAAGTCATTTAATACTGTTTAGAAAAAATGATTAGGTTTACGGCACTATATGGCACTATAGGCGTAGGTCTGCAGATGTGGATGTAATGCTAATGAAAATCTGTGCATATAATACAAGTTTCCAGCAAGGGCTCTATCGGCTCACAATGCTCAGCAGGGACCCCTTGCCACTATATTCTAAAAAAGCTTCTGCTTTGGCAGCCTGAAGGAGCTGGATCCCACCTCCTTGGATTCCATACAATGAAAACCATGCTGAGGCTGCCTCTCTTTTTATAGAGACTTGAGATTTTCTCACCTTGCCAATAAACCCTGCCAATAAATTCACTGACTCTGGGATGTTAACCCAATGCAGCATGTACAGAGACTAAAGGGGAGACATTGTTTGTTGGAAACACACAAAAGGCTCATTGTAAGAAGTGATCTATATGTCCAAGTAGCAGCACTGGGCTAGGTTAAAGCATTTCTTGAACTGGTCTAAACATGGAGCTGGATGCTTCTGATATCAGTTTTATATGTGTTAACTAAAAGGGTTTAACTGGTAGGCATAGTCCCTCTTCATGTTATGGTGGCGACTGCTCCCGTTCTCTGGCAGTTTGGACCCACCAGCGTAGCTTTCCACTTGCTCCACTCCACACAGGCTGAGGCCTGCTCCCTGGCTATGCTATGTTCTGTGCACATGGTTCCTCCAGCTCTTAGAAGGCCAGTGCATGCACCCTAATTTTCCCAGTCAATGGCTGGCCACCCTGGGTACTTAAGGCACATTCCCCAGTGGGAGGGTGCCTGAGCATTAGGTTCTTATTTGTCTGGTTTGCTCTCATGTGTACCAACTTCAGCCTATCTCTGGATCTGGCCCTTCTTTTCCTGAACTGACCTTTGCCTAATATCCATATGTCCTATTAGGACATATGTACATGATAGAGTTGGATTTCCATATATAACACTCAACTTATCAGCCAGAGCAGAGGGCAGCAGCCACAGTCATCGCAAGGTGTTACCCTCCACCCATTCAGTTGAATACGAATACCAGTAGCTTTCCCTGATCCATGACAGCAGGGGTTTCAGCAGCAATCATCTGAGCTCCAGGAGGGCAATGACTGAAAATGTCTTTGCTGGACAATGCCTTTGGAGAAAACACATCTGTATACTGTAATACATGAAGAACAGCTAGTAAACCACAAACGACTATGTATCTTCATTTAAATGTAGAAAACCATGATGAGAAATACCATTAAACCTCAAATTGAGCACGCAGACACCGCTCATCCTGTCTAGACACCGACTTATTACATGTTAATTATATATCAGCACTGTACAGAGAGCGCCCTCATCATTAGTCCTTGTCCCAAAAGGGGTCACAATTTATGTATTAAAGTAGTCAAGCAATCAGGTGTGATGGATATCCAGAATATCTGGAGGAGACACGTGAACAAGGGGGAATCATGTATGTAATGTAGTTCTGGTTAAATATGAACACAGGACCGATTGTTCTAAGGCAGCAGTGCCAGCCCCTGTTCTCATATAGATTTACAGTATATGGCTATGGAAGTCGAGTTGTGCAGTATTGTTGCCCACCACAACAAAAACATGTTCACACAAGCTAAGGAAGTTATGTTGAATCGCTGGCATTGCTGGCACTGTGGGCACCGATACAAGGCAGCAACTTGTAAAAGCACAACCTATTAAAATGCGATAAGAAATGAAATAAGTAGAGATGAGTGAAGTATTGGAAAATTCGATTTGGATGCTTCGCCGAATTTTACAAAAAATTTGCTATGTGGCTAATTACTTCATCACGAAGTGCATTGTTTTGTAAATAGAGGGTGAAATGACTAGAAGCTGCGATAGCGCCACACCCCATCATTGTACCCCTTAGATGCCGCGTTCATACATGATCGCGGCATCTGAGAGTAAAAACAGTGTAAAATTAACAGAAAAAAAAAATGAAATCATACTTATTGCCTCCATTTGCTCGCAATAGGCCGGCCACCGCTATTTTGCTTGAAGATCTGGCGCGAAATCAATCGTGATGGTGGCGGCTGGCCCGTCGCAAGCAAATGGAAGACTTAAGTATGCTTTTTTTGTTTTTTTAACCCTATATCAGGTTAAATTGATTTGCTACCACAAAGCACAAGGAAATTCAGCCTTGCGGCAAATCGAATTTATCCTGAAATTCAGATCGAATTCCACTTTGTTGGATTCGATTTGCTCAACTCTAGAAATAATGATGAATATATTTGGCATGGGAAACATTGGAATAAACACTATTTCACATTTTGGTCACTAATGATAAAACCACATCTGTTTCTTATCCACAAAATACATGGATACTGTATTCTCGTTTTCCTCCAGAGTGTAATATTACCCTTTAAACACTGTCTGTAATGGTAAGGTACAATCCATTCATTTCTATGGGGGACTTTGATCTATTTTAGTACATAGGAACTTTAATCGTGTTAGACAATCAGCAACTGATAGGAAATGTGCTCTAAACAAACAGTCCCCTAACGAAACAATGGAGAGTTCTGCTTCCTGGACAGGCTTTAATAACTTCCTATTGCTTTTGGAACAGGATACTTGAAGCATTTTTTTTTTACTTGGAAATAAGGTGAATTGTTCCAGCCTATTTGATACAAACCCTTCTGATATTCTCCCCCTCCGACAATAGCACAGTTCGGAATTTTTTGAAATGGTTACAACAGAAAAGTAATCTCTTCCGGGAGGTTGATACTGGACTAATGTAGAACAGACAATGTCGGGATGGGTGGTGCAGGTGTAAACTCTACTGAATGTAAACTGAGACTATATTAGAACGGTTTCCCACAAACAACACTGATCGCCGATCCACAGCATAAATTATACATGTATGAACGCTGAGGGTCTAACCTCTGGAACTCCCACCAGTCATGAGAAGACCCCTAGGTCAATGGAGAAGTAATGTGCATGCCTGCCCATCACTCCATTCAGTGTCATCAGAACTGATGGGGATAGCCAAGTCCTGTTTGGGCTGCCTAGTGGCTGTAATAGGCTAACCTTTCAAAGGGCAGCATGTTAAGCTGACAGATCTGCTTTAAAGGGACTCTTAAACAAAGCACAATGGCATGTAGGGGTACCTCTGCTGAAAGTAATGATACCTTTCATTTAGTGAGGCGTCCCACTGCTGTGGCAATGGTCCACTGCTAAAGGGGTTAAAAATGTGCAAAGGTATTTTATGCATTTCCTATGTAAGGGGCAAAAAGGAGTTGACAGGCCTCAGCAACCAATCTGTCGTGCAGATGGGCCGCCCCATGGTTGTATAGTGGAAAGAGTATTGTGCATCCCTATTTCCAGATGCTTATGCTAAACTCAGCTAGAGAAGTGCAGTGTGAAGAAAAATGCTTCAAAGAAAAAACTTGGCTTGTTAAAAGGGTTATCTCATGATTATTGTAAAAAAATTAAAAAATCAGGCATCATATATTACATGACAATCTCTTTCTAACAAAGCTCTGTTAGATTTATATCAAGCTGACAGCTCAAGGGGAGTGTCTTTTATGCTGCAGCTCGGGCGGCGTGTCCCCTCTCTCCCTATCACAGCTCAGGAGGCAGTTGAAGGATGAAGATGAGCACGTGTGGCCAGTGAGGTGGACAGATAAAGAAGAAAAAGAACAAACAGCAGATGGAGCAATACAGATATATTTTATTGAATAACTCAGTTGCTGTACAAAATGTTTTATTACATGAAATTACAAAACTGTAGGTGCTGGTTTGAAAACTGTAGAATGTGTTTTGTGGGAAAACCCCTTAAACTACCTATTGTCAAGGCTTGGTGATGTTTGCTGTGACACTTTGGCCACGCATGCTTGTTGCCAGTGGCAACGTGTTGTTGTTGTTGCATGCGGGGGCACTTCCCTATTAAGGCAGTCTTCCTTCCCATTCTGGTAAGCACAGGGTTAAGAGATGAGATAGGTGAATCTGGGTGTGGCCTCATGGCTCTTATTGTTCTGGAGTAGTGAACGTTAGGTCAGTTTGTCGTCAGTGTCTTGAGGAGCTGGTGCTATTCCATCTGCCCAGTCCTTGAAGGCCACCTTATGGGACACCAATGTCATCTGATGTCTTTTGTTGTCACTCCTTTTGTTGTCACTACCTCACTTGTATGTTTGATGTGGGTTTTGTTTGGTGTTGTTGTTATGTCTGGTGTGGTGTTTCATGTCTGGCCTGTTTGGTGTTTCAGGTCAGCATGGATGCCAGACATATCCTTGGTATGTCCTATCCTCCGGAAGGGGATCTCTGGAGTTCCCCGGAGGGGGAACTACAAGCAGCACTGCCTGGTGCTGCCATGGTTTATCCCGCATGGTGGTCCAGGGTGGTTTCTACTAGATTTTGTTTTTGTGCTGGGCTCTGTCTGGTGTGTGTGTTTGGGCCTAGGCGCATTATCAGAATCCAGTGGTAGCGGTGTGGATGGCTCAAGTTCCTGGTTGCAGCTGTGTCAGGTAGGTGTCCATGTTGTTCCTGTTGGCAGTGGTATTTTCTGCCTCAGGAAACTTACCTGTCGTGTCGTCCACGGCTGGCTGCTTTCATCCCCTTTGTTGCTGGCCCTGTTGGAGACTCCGGTTCCTCCGTGTCATGGAAGAATCGTTTGTCTCCACCTTCTGATGCCATATTGCGGGGACCAATAGGGTCTGTAGGGCCCAGGTTCGAGAGTATAAGCCCCCTTACCATCAAGGGCAGCTCATACAGTCAGGATGTCAGGGATAGGTTGAGGGAAGCCTAAAACGTGCCCTGGTCCCTTATCTTTGCATCCAGGCTTAGTATCTATCCCGTTATACCAACTGTTAGAACTGTGTAAATTTCACATTGTGTAAGAACTGACCGCCCATGCACGCTGCGTGACCAATGTACCTGAACTTGATTCTCTGGTAAAGAACTGTTCTGCTGTTAACGTGGTGTCATTATTGCCTACACCAACACACTGCACCAACAACAATGTGTAGTAGAGCATAACACGGCACTCACCCGGGAGAAAAAATCTTCTTGCTTTATTGTTTTCTGCGGGTTATATAAACATGAACTTGAACATCTTGGTGACGGCCGTTTCGTGCATACCTGCACTTCGTCTGGCCTTGACTCTGGACCAACAACATCGTCTGCCAGGGACCCTGCCTTGCACCTTACAATTTATCATCACCAAGTGCACCCAACCCAAAACCAGGCGGAAGAACAATCAAATGCAGGGTGTGCCTCAAAAGGGAAGAAAGTATGCAACTTTGCAATTACTCCATGGCAGTTAAGTGCACCAAAGACAGACCTAAATCCCTCTGTGCACCCTTGCTCCTCATACTTCCTCTGACAGCCCCCCCACCTCCTTTTTGATAGATTGGGCCAGTTTACTGCATAGTCATTTCACTTGGCCCTGTCAATCAGGAAGTAGGCAGAAGAAGCAGGAGGATCAAGGGTGGACGGAGTGGCTTGACTGCTCCAGAATGAAGCAATGAATTGGAAAGGGAAAGGTGTCATTACATTCAGCTGAGCTAACCCTACCAGTGACCAAGGGCCACATGTCTAAGATAATTATAAAATAACTCCTCATACAATATACAATGGGTGCTTAATGTGACTGCAGTCCACCCAGTATATACAGGGGACAAAGGGTTGCTCTAATATGGCCCTCAGAATTGATAGCTAAATGTACAGAGATCATGCCTTCCAGTAAGATTTACTGAAGACTACCAGGTATCTGACCTAATGTAACAACATGAAAATATGTGCGCCTACAGAGACACTGTTAGGTTAGCTCTTGTCATGTTTGAAGAACAAAGCCAACAGGACTTTTGTGGACTGTGAACCCTGACTTTATAAAAAGTGAATTTCAGCCACACCTTGGTTATACACAATGCAGGCCTGTAGAATATTATCTCATATTGCAAAAATAGATCAACACATCTGAACAAAGTGCAATGTTAATCACACTTTATAGTCAAGGCCGATGGTGCTCAGAAGATTTACTGCAATGGCTATCGACACATTCACATTGAGTTCAGTGTCATCATGAGTTAACATCTGATAAGTGCGGTTCAGTGTAGGTGTGACAGAGTTATATTGCCTGTACCTAGCCTTTATTTAGACGCTGTGATAACGCTATGCAATATGTTGCAACCTATCTTGTCAAGGTTTAGGTAAAATTTGTCACCTGTGTCCCACAAAAGCTCCCTCTGCAGTTCCTAACTGCCTTTAAATTGGCTCTAACTGGGCTTTGGCCATTCTTACCATGGTATTGCCATGTATGTTCCCTTACTTACAAACCTTGAAGGGAAGCCTTTCTCCACCATTTGAGCTTCAGGCCTATTCTTCTTCCTAAGGGTACCCATGCACATAGGATGTTAGTTGGCTGAACTTGCTGATTTCAGCTGTACTGACTATATAATGGGTAGTGGATGTCCTGACCACCTCCCCAAATGGCATATATCAGGAAAGACTGGACTGGATTGCAACATGCCAGATCCTTTGTTTTCACAGGAAATAAACACTTGGAAGAGGAGAACGGCAGCAGCTTATTTCACCATTGAAAAAGCATGCATGCTGGAGTACGCAAAACATGCAGGTGTATGAGGGGGTCAGGAAGAATAGCTATTGGTCAGAACAGCAATCAACTGCCAGCTATCTAAAGTGTACAGGCACCCTAAAGCTGGGAACACACATGAGATACAATCGTTCGGCCGACAGCTGTCTCTATTGACTACTTAACAGTTCCTCCGTATACATGCACTTTCAGCTCAGACAACCGCGTGTGTGTATTTAATGGGTAAAGCAGAACATCACAATAGCTTTATATGCAGATAGAGTTCTCCGATATATTTGCGATTGCACAAATCGGCAATTAATGATGCGCATAATTTTGCGCAATACGTGCAACTTCCCATTTTAGCAGATCTGACTACATATTAGTGATTGGTGCTCTAAGTATGGTTGTGAACTTGCCTGTAGCATATATGTATGGACAGCAGAACCTATCACACTATCTAACACCCTGCACTGGAACCTATCAGCTACACTATATCACAATCTAACCTACACTGACTATCTCTTTCATTGGCCCACAAGCAAGAAGCAAAGAGGTATCATGTGTTCAGAGGAAAACAAAAGCTATAATATTCGCGAATACGAATATTTAGCACTATATTCTAAATCTTCACGAATTCTCGAAGTGGCGATATTCGCAATAAAAATTTGTGATTCAAATATTCGTGCCTGCGGGAAACAACGAGCAGACCGCTGTGCGCCGCTGCCTTCTCAAACAGCTGATCACGGGGGTCCAGAGGATAGGATAGGATAGGATAAGAAAAAGCTGCAGAACTCCTTTAAGTTAATAAGAGGAAGTTGTTGATATTGTCTGACATTTTACTGATACAGTGGAGCTGCAGTCCGGTCAAGGTCACCGTATATACAAGCCTGTTAGCTCAAATAACACTCAAATGTAAATATTGGCCACTAACATAGGTCTGGGACTAAATAATGTCAAACCTATATTCTAAACTCAGGACTTATTTAGTCAAAATTCCCAAGTGCATCTATTGGCATCTCTTAGCTACAGGTAGTAATAAATGATCAATGACACTGATTTTATGCAACACAATTTAAAGGGAGTCTCTTAGCAGTTTTCACAATTTAAAAACAGCTCCTCAAACTAGGTAGGGCCATGAATGAGAAGGAGAAATATTTCTCTGGAGTAGTATGAAAATGAACTTTTATTCTGCTAGGGCCCTGGAGGAGTTCACTGTGAAGTGCTCTCTGCTCTCAGCACTGAGCTGCTTCATAGCCCCTTCCCTCTGCTCTGAGTGATAGCTGTAGGGGACTCCTAGTTGGATGCTACAGTTGTCACTCAGAGTAGAGGGGGACGGGTGGAATGCAGAGAGCACTTCACAGTGAAGCTCCACCTCCAGTGCACTTGCAAACGCATTGCCTGGCAGAATAAAAGTTCATATTTATCATATACCTGCTAACAAAAGCTTTACAAAAGGTAAGTTCGTACTGCTCTACCCAGCTCCTACCTAGTCCTATTAGCAATTTAGCATGTTCAAAGCTAGTGACAGACTCACTTTAAATGAGAAACACAGAATATACAATAAGATTAGACTTGGCACGTATGTTTGGAACTTCACACAGGATTATCAAGAATGTAGCTCACCATTTACTGGAAAACGGGCTCCATGTAAAATTGCTCAGTTCTTATGAATACATTTGCCCCTAAGGAGGCTTTCTCCGCAATATGCAGATAAAAGGCTTGACTTTACAAGGTGGTATTTACATTTGCTTTGACCCATGGGTATTTCTTTTCACTGATTTAAAATAAAAAGTCTTAACCTTAGGTAGCCTAGGGGGCTCCTTTTTTAACACCTTATGTCTATAATAAATGCAGCTCTAATATATTTTATATCCTGAAAAATTTATATGACTTAGTTGTTGCTGTTAACATCTGCATCTGAGACGCACATCTCAACAGAACCAACCTATAAGTCATTGGTGTCCAACGGGGGCTGCTGCTGGATCCAGCAAAGCAAAGTTGCTTCTGTTATAAACTGAAGGCAAACCATAGATGTGAAGAGAGCCTGAGGCTATATCTTTGTCTTGTATCGTGCAATTGTTTGATTACTAGTTGAGCAGTTTACGGTGGTATGATGTTTAACTTAGAGCCCATTTACATCGGCCACTTGTCATTAACAAACATTTATTCCCAAAAACTGGCTTGTGGAAGGGTGCTGCCGATCCCCCCATGAATGTGCAAATGCTATTTATCGGGTGAAATCACTGTTGATGTGGACACCATAATCATTGTTTCAGAGCATCAGATTGTCCTGTGTGAGGAGGGATCTGCTGCCAGAAGCAATGAATCTATATGGGCAAAAATGATCACAGTAGTATCATACAACAAAAGTGACTGATGCATGTAAATCCGCTGACAATCAGGCAAGTATCAGGAATGAACAGTTCATTCCAATATTTGTCTGAAAAGTTGGCCCATGTAATGGGGCCTTTAAAGCATACCAAATGTTTCAAGAAGCTTTGCATTATTCAATAGTACAGTGAGTGAACATGCCGAATAATTCTATTTTGGGCCATTATATGACTGTATCTGGCATTTTTACGAGTTTTTCCCTGTGCATGCTAAATGTCTACTTTGCAGTTCTCCTGGAGTTGGTGAATGGAGACTAGCTGCCATCACACAGAAAGTAGAGGGGAATTTGCTTCCTAACCCTCTCCTACTCACTCAGAAGCAGCCCCTGGCTCATGGAGGACATTACAAAGACGTACTGACTTGTTTGGTTGTAACTAAAACATTTGGACTGAGATAAAAACTTTCTATTGATCTGCAGCAGTCTCTTTGGTGTCTCTCCTGGAGTGCTGTCTCACTCAGCTCCTGCTCACTCCTTTCTCTCCTATCTCTATAGCCTTGTATTGACATGTGTAACTTGATCATTCTGTGGAGCTGATCCACCCTGGATGGGTTTAAAACTTTTTTAAAAGTAAAAACAATTAGCGTGAGGAGCGGAGAGGAGGTAAATAGCAAAAACCTAGATATTTCTCTCTGATAAGACATATTACAAAGTTTCCTATGGTCGCTTGGACTATTGATTTATGCAAAGCTGTGTAAAACATTAGCGATTATTTAAAGCTGTTGTGTACTTCGAATTGTACAGATATAATAAGAGGCCAGCTTTTTCTAAAACATTGATTTATTCTCCTAAAATCACTAGCTTACAGTGACAAACAATGTCATTAAACCTCACTGTAGCCATAAAGTAATCAACTTACAGCCATCTTCCCATACTGCCTCATAAACATCCCTGATTGGCCCAACTTGTCTTACCTTATGTCATTTATATTGAGAATAACAATATGATCAGATTGGCTAAAATAACAGACAGGACTGGTTTTGGGGAGGGGTGGGGGTTTGGAAAAGGGAGATCTTCAGGAGCAACCCACAGTTACCTATCGATCCTTGACTGTACTAGGTCAGTGTTTCCCAACCACTGTGCCTCCAGCTGTTGCACTCTACAACTGGGAGTTGTAGTTTTGCTACAGCTGGAGGCACACTGGTTGGGAAACACTGCACTAGGTGATATAAAAATAACTTTTAACATCAAGGATTAAAGTGTTTTTGATCAATTTACATTAAATGTAAATGTATGATCTCTAGGGGCCCTAATGCTGAACCTCTATGACAGGGATCAGGAACCTGCGGCAGTCCAGCTGTTGGGAAACTACAATTCCCAGCATGCTCCATTCATTTCTATGAGAGTTGTTAGAAGAACAGAGCAAGTATGCATACTGGGAGTTGTAGTTTCACAACAGCTGGAGTGCCGGATGTTGCCTACCCATGCTCTATGACCACTAGAATGAGAGTCCCAAGTTTCCCAATCCTCCTCACTACACAACGCAATAGACCTGCTGCTCCGTTCTACAGTACGTGGCTAACACTAAATCTAAAATAAATGCAAAGCAAATGTAATCTTACACCTATAACAGAAGGTTTAAACAAGTATTTAGTTCACGGGTTTGCCCACCATCAGATTACATAAACAGTACTCAACGAACAGTACTCAGCTCAGTGTCCACTCTGCTCCCACCGTGTTTCCTTCCTGCAGAGTCTTAGTGGCCTACGTAAAAGGTCTGCCAATCGGCCACCTTGTTTGCTTGTTTGTGATTAAATCATTAATGTCGGCATACAGTACATATTACAATTTGTTGGCAGCACATCGTCTCATGTAAGCAAGGGATTTGCTTCCTACAATCAACAATCACAATAACGATTGTTCTTCCTCCATTTATCTGCATCTGGCCACGTGTAGACCGACTTATATATCTTCTATTGGTGCTCGTTCGTGGATTGAAATTCCTCTGCATAAAAGGACTATTGGGCACAGCAGCAGATGGACCTATGTATTACTGTATACACATTACACAGATGGAGGAGGACATCCAGGAGGGGTACCATTGTTCTGATCCATAGTTTTTAGCCATTATCAGGGGCTCTACTTGATTGACAATTGGTAACTTTGTGTTCCTGTTTTCAATTGCTTTTCTGGTGGTCTGAGAAATAAAGTTCCCATTAGTTTGCTGTCATTCTGGATGTGCACAGTTTTTTCATGTGTCTGTCTCTTGAACAGGAGGGGCATCAGGGTGAACATCGCAACCTAGGGTACCTGTTGCCCACCTACTGGAACACTCTGTAATTAGACGACATAATGCTGACAGCACATCACCTCAGTCCTTTCAGAATAACGGGTTTCTCCATAACTGCAATCCCTTATGAATTGCAAAACATTTTCAGGAGCAACAAAGTATTGTTACTGTAGAAGATGAAGGCAAGATACAAGATCGTGTTCCTAATGCCTAGAGGGAAATGTAAACCATGTGCTCTGCCTTGTGTCGTGCACACCCGTCAGCCGGCGTTCTGCTCTCACATGTGTTCATATGAACTTTAACCTTTATGTTCAAACAGTATATAATACATGGATGTGACATCAATAGTTCTTTACAGGGGAAAGGAGTCTTCTTCATGTTATTCTGTGTAGAACATTGAGCCTAATGACAGCAGAGGTGCCCACTGGAGACATTCGGAAAAACAGCCTCCTGGCCTTAGCTCTTCTGTACAATAACAGCGCCTGCTAAGTATAACTGAGATCACCCAATACACAAACAGCTAGTTATCCTAGACTAGATCATTCCATAGCTTCCTTCATTATCTGTCACACAGGGAGACCAGCAATTCATGCAGGAGCAGAACATCCCTTCATACAGTCTGAAGAACCTTAGGCACACCAGAGGAGATGATTCTGAGGGCCCACCCGTTGTGTATCCAGGACATCTGCACATCCACAATTATTTTGCCCATGCAAGATGTATCATCAACAATCATTAAAAGGGTTGTCCCATATAAAATATAGTCACTGAGCTGCTCAATAAAATGTAGCTGTATAGCGCCACCTGCTGTGTGTCCCTTTCCATATTTTTTGTCCACCTCGCTGAGGTGGTCGCACACAAGCTCAGTTTAAATCTTCAACTGTTATCAGCTGTATCTTCTGTTAGAAGCTATGGCAGTTAGAGGAAAAGATCAGCACCAGGAAGGACATTCCCCCAGAGAAAAGACATGCCAACTGAGCTGTCAGCCCGAAATAAATCTATCGGAAAAATTAGAGCTACGAATGGGGAGATCTCTGGTTCCATGTGGGCTACAGGGCTGGTTCTAGCAATGTTGGACATTTTCATGAACTATATGATGTCTGATTTTAATTTGTTCGTCAACCATGGCATAACCCCTTTAATAGGATATCTAGTTCAGACACAGACTTCAAAGGGCCCTTATGGAAGCCCTTTTTTATGCAGCAGTAAAACTACAATCAGAATAGTTAACAGTCGTTTATATGCAATGAGGTAGACATTGGGAAGCATAGGTTTCCCTAATTAGATGGAGTTGGGTCCCTTTCCTGCTGGGCCCCTGTGCAGATATCTTATATCCAGTCTCTCCCGTTTTATTGGGGTCCCATTATTGTGCCCAGGCTTGGGCCCACTCTAGTACTCTGGTGAGCCAGACTGACCCTAGAGGGGATTATAGAGTTAAATAGCCAACATTTGGATTATAATGCATAGTGGCTCCGGACCTTAGAGCCTTTGCTTCTAGGACTGATACACTACCTGTACTACGTATGGCCAGATGTCCGTTCAGACTATCAGTCTCTTGAGAATAGAACATTATAACGTGACATCTGCTATGAATGTCACATCTGTTATTAGGTAATAAATGAGCGTGTAAGGTGCTAAAGAGTTAGATACCTGTGATGCAGGTATACAGATGAAGCAGAGCTGAGTTTGTCATGAGTAGTATAAGGTTTATTTATGCATAACAATTTTCAACATCAACAGTTAGCAAGGGTTAACTTCTGAAATGGTTAAAGGGGTTGTCCAAGATAATTAAAAATCTCAGACAAGCCTTGCAATCACCTAAAATAAAAATAAAAATCATCCTATACTCACCACACTCTCCTCTGCGGTCCTGGTCCGGTCTTCCCTGCTGCTGCTTGATTACAAACTGATGTGGGGATGTGCTGGTTTATTGCACATGTCTGCTGCAGCCAATCACTGCCTCAGTGGTCTGCCCACAGCGACTGGCTGGAGTGGTGACGTTCTGTACACCTGGCTGTCACTGTGCACGTCACCATTGTAGTTAGTAAACCAGCAGCAGCAGGAGGAACAGACCAGAGCTATGGACAACGGAGCTGGACAGAGGAGAATAAAAGATGATTTTTTTACTCTAAGCTATTGCAAGGGCTTGTCTGAAATGTTTGCGGAACGAATGCGGACCCCAAATTGTGGGACAAATGCGGACCCATTCATACGGTCTTGTGAATGCACAATAATATGTATGAGAGCCTCCTTTGATGACAGATGTTGGGGATAGAGACCCGGGCATGTTGGATTTCAATATGTCTAAGGCTATTTTCACACTAAAAGCAGGGGAGTCCGTCAGGCTTTTCCGGCAGGTAAACAGCCTGTCAGATCCGTCCTGCTGCTAGTTCACGTGTGTCCCAGGACTGCTGCTCCGTCCTCATTGACTATAATGGGGGCGGGGGCGGAGTTCCGGCGGCAGCACAGCAGCGCATGGCGAGAGGCCGCCGGACTAAATGTACTGCCTGTCGTACTTTTAATCCGGCTGCCTCTCGCCGTGTTGCCACCGTAACTCCGCCCCCACCCCCATCATAGTCAATGCGGACGGAGCGGCAGTCCGGGAGCACACGTGAACTAGCGGCAGGGCGGATCTGACAGGCTGTTCACAGCCTGACGGACTCCCCTGCCGCTAGTGTGAGACTAGCCTAATTCTTTTGTTCCCAGTACATGAATGCTCGGCCAAATAGAGGGTGCAAGTGCATAGAGGAATCGGGAGTGATCTCATGTGTATGGCTGGTTTCAGATAGACGTGTACATTTACTACTACCACTAGTACTATGTAGAAGACAGGGGGCAGCAATCATGTTATTGTTGCTGTTTTACACTTGGGAATCATTGCTATATAAGCTTATAATCAGATTTTGTAACTGCTCTTATATTGGGATAGATCTCTTCTTGGAGTTAAACAAATCTCAGATTATAGTATCACTAAGGTTTGTGCCTGGGGATTAACTCAGCTCTGCTACATCTGCGTGTATGCTTATCTGTATGTATAGTATGAGGAATGCTGTGCAGTGTGTTGCACTTGTTGTAATTACACATATAACAGTCGATATGAAGTCGATGTACAAGTTGTCTCGGTGGACCCTTCCTCGCACACAATGTGGCTATGTACATTCCACACTATTGTATTTCTCGTGTATACACAGCTGGGAATCCAGAGGAAACCAAACTATCTGCAGCCAGGGGAGAGAGGAACCATGTGCCCTGCAGCCACAGCTACCAGCCTCCCCACCACTGACTCATGGACAGAGAGGGGGAGGGGAAATAACATCTGTCTCGCAGACAGAATCCTAAACTTTCCAACATTGGTCACTCTGCTGTTAATAAACAGTTGGACGGTTCTCAGTTTGTGCACAACATTAGAGTGCGATGGGAGGGGGAGTAATATCTGGAGAGGACCTGCCAAGTATCACCCAGATGTTACTCAACGGTCTGGACAACTATGCGTTAGCTGGAGAAAATACACTTTATTATAGAGCGTTGCCACTTAGACAGTAAATCACTGGTAAATATGAATTATTGAGTTCGGGTCAGCTCCCTCAGACAGTGAGATATCCCTTCCCACAGATCATGGTTTCAGGTATCTGCATGCAGTTTTCCTTCATATCTGCGGCACGGAGATCCGGCAAAAATGACGAAAATCGGCCAGACACAAACCACAGCATGCAGCAGTGTTGTCCAGCTGATTCTCAACATTTTTGCTGTAATATGGCTGGATTTCCAGCCGGACCCCATTATACTTAAAGAGGTTGTCCGGGCATTTTAATATTGATGACCGATCCTCAGGATAGTTCATCAATATTAGATCAGCGGGGGTCCAACACCCGGCACCCCCGCCAATCAGCTGAACGGGGAGATGGAGCATGCAGTGCACATGTGCTGTCTCCCCTCTCTCTTCCTGCCCACTGCTGCTGTCCCATAGACACACAGCAGTGGACCCCCACTGATATGATATTGATGACCTATCTTGAGGATTAGTCATCAATATTAAAAAGCCCTGACAAGACGTTAAACGGGGCTGGCGGGCATTGCAGTTGCATGCGGCAGTGCTGGATTCGTAGAACAGCTTCCGAAATCGTTGTGAAAGTAGCCTCAGGAGTGAATTCAAAAAAGAGGAGACATTGTATCAATCCCTAATACTTTCTCCCCTTTTATGATCTTCTCCTGATTTTGGCTTCTAAAACTGCATCAGGAAAGCTGGCCGTGTGGTCGTACCCTGACTATTCAGAAGCCTAGGAGAGATGGGTACGGGCCCCTTCACATATATCCAGTAATCTGTTTCAGTTCCTCATCAGCCGGGAAGTAGAAAATGCCATAGGGGAACTGAAGCCGGAACTAATCCTATCATTTTCTATCGGATTATTTTCATATATCGGCTGCATCAGTTATGACGCAAGATGTCAAACAACGGTGGACAGGAAAACGCCACATGGTCAGTATTTCTGTCTGGTGCTATCGGTATATAGAGGCCAGATCTGTGCACTGAAGTGCAGTACAATATACGAGTTGTGTCCGGCTCCGGCATAAAACAACTTATATGTGAAGCACGCCTAACAACTCATATAAGAGTAGTAATGGATAGCAATGGATAGATTTATAACCATCTTGACAGCAGAGGGCAACTCAAGGACTTCCACAGTCAGGCACGGACTGGCCCACAGGGGTACAGATGAGTCCTCCGGTGGGCCCCTGAGCAAGGTGGGCCCTTAGTCTCCCACCCCCTGCACAAGTGGCACATAACACAGTGGACTTACTGAACTACATACATATATTCAATATACAGCATCTCACATAAAAAACTTGTTAGATTATGTATTATATTTGAATGTATCTGTATGGTGGGCCTCCAAAATAAAATTTACTGGTGGGCCCTAGGTACCCCAGTCAGACACTGTCTAAAGTAGTTGCTGGTGTTTTTTTTCCCGGTAGAAAAGCAGGATAACTTAGGAATACGCAGCCTTTTGTTGCAGACTTCAGAAGCTACTAACCTTTCCAGAGGTAGTATTACTGGAAGTTAACAGCTTCATGTCACCTTCCGAGGAAGAGGCCATTAGTCATAAAGGAAGTCAGAGCTAGAGGGGTTATAATGATACAAGGAAGTCCACCGACCACCCTCATTTTCACACCCTCATCATTCAAATCACAGCAGTGCTAGAAAAACGCAGTGAGGTCTAGGCAAGCGGTGGCCGACCACTAGCAATTCTCCAATAGTCCTCTATTAATGATTCTTAAGTAAGTTCAAAGACGCTGAGACACCATGACATCCCAGCAGCTCAATGCCTGCAGTGTTTCAGTCAGTGATTTATTGTGTTTAGCCCAATAAGTGATTGCTTGTGGCCATATTGCGGTGAAGTTAGCAGAACAAGAGTGGCCTTTTCAACCACATGATACATTTATCAGGAAAACACCATTAATGTGCGTCTTGTCTCTAATTCACTAGCGCTAAATTATAGAAGCATTGTGCTGCTGGGACTGGGAAGCAACACAAGGAAGCTATGTCTGAAATTGTATGAATTACATTAGCGAGACTAAGTTGTAAAATAGTGTAAACATAATAATAATAACAATAATAATAATAAATAAATAAATAAATAAATAATAATAAAGTCTTACTCCTAATAACAGACCTGGGAGTAAATCTAGATGTCAGATTTAGACATTTCTTATTCATATCTGGTTTTAGGAAAGCTGGGTGAAATCACCCACTTTCCCCCACCCCACACTTATTAAGGGCAAGTCTGTGGGTACTTTCCCATGCTCCTGTGTAACTGAATGCCTGACCAGATTTACTGTTCAGGACTCTAGGAAAGATGGGCAGCAGTCCCTGAGGGAAGATCCTATGTTTTGTCACCCAGCTTTCCCATTAGCAGATACAACATCAGAGCAGATTTCCACAGTGGAAGCATTCTTCAGAGACAATCTATGATTTATGGTGTATAAACAAGGCCGGGCTTCTAACATTTATAAATCATTTTTAATGCATTGGATTTATTATTTTGCGTTGTGAGCGTATTAAAATATCAACATGATACATATATCCTATATTTATGATATAAATAATATATTATAAAATAACACTTCTCAGCTTAGGACCCTGAGGATATTCATTATTTAATGACTCCCAATACAATTCTGCACATAATAGTAGTAATGTCATACAATACAGCAAATATGCCAGACCCCTAATGGAGCAAGCAATGCAAACCAAAGGAGCGGGGTCCATGTAAGACCACCTACTACTTGTAAATTGTAAGCAGTCTGTTTGAATTCTGTTCATGGATACCTGTTACTGAACAGCAGAGATTGAGAATTTTCAGACTACCATTTGCTAAATAATCCTACATAAATTATTCAACATGACAGCTGGAGAGACTGCATAGAGCACACACTGCCATGATAACATATCTAGAAACATTATTTAAAGTGATTATCAGTGATAGCACCATAATGTTCTCCAAAAAAGGGCAACACCATGTGCATTTTCTTCACAAGACCCTCTAAAATGAGAACATTTAGTACTGAAGCCCTGATGAAAACAGTGTTTTTGAACTTTTCCCTAGATGAAGATGCATTACCACTTGCATGGCATAGAGGGCGCTGCACTACAATACATGAAGTTACCTGCAGCTGAAGTTGGATGTAAATATACTGTAGCTTTACATTTCCTCTATTGAACATGATATTACATTTTCATGTGATACAAAATCACAGGCATCTGTGCTATGAAGGCACCACCATGGCATCCAGGACCCTGTGAATACTGGGGCTACACAGTGTGGTGGGTGATGGAAAACTTACCAGACCAGCTGGATCTTTTATTTCTCTTCTAGGTTATTTTATGGAAAACCCATCAGCTTCTGCAAATGGATCTTCTGCTCTGTGAGAACTTTTAGCTCTTGCAGTTCCTTTCTTTGCATAGCCACAAGGAAAAGTGCAGGGTCTACAGTCAGAACATCCACAATCCAGTCTCAGCATCACCAGAAAACCAAGTATCCTCAATCTCTGGACATTAAAGACATGCTAGATACAGGAAGAAAGGAGCAGCCCACTCTGGAAGAAGGCAAGAAGCAAAACACAAGGAATATCCGAGGGAGAGAGGAAATCCAAGTTGTCAGGACATGTCTGAGCAGAGCACAAGTGATTGAAGTTGAGGAGCTGCTGCAGCAGAGTGTGGTTCTCCCTGTGCCTGCCTCTCCTGCAGCCACCACTGGGACAAGGCTCTTGGTGACGTCACAATCTCCTCCACCACCCCTTCACTCCATGGACAGGGTAGCCTGACAGCCCAGGGACTGTGCTCTGTGCCTCCAAATAGTCACTTCTTCTTCTTCTTCAACCCTGCCTGGGATTCATTGTATTGCAGGCTGGCTTCTCACTCTCCTTGTTGCATTGTATCCTGCTGAGCTATTGCTTATCCTTTCTCATGTGTATTGCTCTTGACAATCCTTTTCCTTATTAAGCTTTTCCTTCTTCCTTTTTTTTTGCATCTCGTGTATGTTTCTCCTATCACATCCCTTGTCACATGCTCCCTCCCCACTATTGATAGGCACCTGAAATGAGAGAGGAGGACAAGACACAGATGTCCCTGAGCTAAATTTAAAAAGCACTGATCATTTGTCTCTATTGACTTGTCGAGGAAAAAAAGATTCAGAGCAAAACCCCGCTGATCCGTGAGCCATGGCTTTGTGATTAGACATCCCAGGAGTGACACACATCCCTTTACCTTGATTTAGTTCAAAGAACGGAAATGTTAACGCATGAAAAAAAGACTTTGTGGTGGGGAAAATGTTCTACGGTCTGTAACAGCATTGGAGGAGGTCAAAATGTGTCTTGTCTGAAAGAAATCTAAATCTTGGTTGCCTTGGATTGGGGAGAAGCGGGCTGACAACCTTTTTGGTCGGTGGAAGATGAGGCAGCTTCAGAGCAGGAATAGCAGGGTTACTCAGAGTTGTCGACTGCTGGGATAACTACGCTGATTTTAAGGCTCCTGCCTTTTCTTGCGCTAATTAATGGACTATTTCCCGATCGATGTAGCTTACAAGACTTTTATATTCAATTCCATCCAACTACTGAGACTGTTAACATACATTTTTTATAAGCTTTGCTTGTTTTTGCTTCGAAACATGATGCAATTTTAAAAGTGAATATTGGTAATGTTGAAGACAGATATAATTGGCAGCTATGTATATATATATATATATATATATATATATATATAGATATATATCTCTTATATTATAAAAATTAGTTTCTTTCTGTCTGTCTGTTCATCACCAAATTTGTCAAACAGATACATCAGGTGTCCGGGAAGGTTTTAGACCAGGTCTCAGCTCTCTAGGACGTACCGTTCCTGAGATATTCCCCCCAAAATTACCTGCATTAACCAATACAAGCCTGCAAGTCTATCTCTTCATATCCCAGCTGCCATACACACGGTCACATGTCACTTATCAGCCAATTAAAGCTCACAGACCTTTAGTCTCCACAAACACACAGTTTTACTCCAGGTTTCCATTACAACCCAGCCATTTTTCTTCACTGCTGTAGGTCAGCTTTAGGCTAGGGCTACACGACCACATGTGTTGAACGACAATTTATAGAATGATAGTCTATGGTGTTACACTGCAACATGTGGCATGCTGCGACTGCTACACAGCTCAGCAGATAGTATCACACAATAGCTGCTAAAGAAGACTAGTGGCTCACCCAATGACCAATGGGGAATAGGGCGCTACCAACCTATACAGACTCACCCAGTCTGCTGACCAAAATTACACCAAAACGACAAATAGTTGGGCACAATTTATATGGAAAAATAGCAAAAATAGAACATCCAAGTGGTTGTCCTAAGCATTTGACATTTATTAAAAATAAAATAAAAAACACAATAAAAGTATCGAAATATACAGAAGTACTTTCGGTACTGAAACCATCAATCTTAACACTAAAATGACCCCCTATTCTGTCTGTCAAAAAATATCAGAGTAGGTTTTGGTCATCATCAATACCATCATGTCCACATGACCTGAGTTGATACAATAGAGGTTAGTGGCAACCAATACCCACTCGCTGGAGATTTATATAAATACGTACTCAAATGTATTATGTATCAATCCTTATTTATAAGCATCAACCAAATGAATTATTGCTTAATAATGTCAACCAAGTATATAAAAGATTTTTTAATCCACTATCTTCCTGTGTATCTCCAATAAAATTAAGTCCACTTTTACTCTTTATATGTGTTGCGAATATTATATAATTATCGCCACATGATTATCCATATATAGCTTGTTTCCAAGTTGTTACAGCTGTTTAGGCAATAAGATTCTTCAGTAGCAAGTACTCAGCAAGTTGTAACGGTGCTGAATTAGTTGTAGAGGCTATACAGACACTTGCGTTTTTTCATATGTACGCATTCACCTTTGATGTTTTTAATATGGCTTGATAGACTGCCCTGGGTGAAGCATACGTCTGCAGCAATAATCAGTGTTAATAGGCAACATCAATTACTCACTGTACATTGCAACGTATCAGGATAAGGTTACACTGATTATATTCAAACCGGTCCGAGATTTTGTACTTCAACAGCAGCGTCCACTTTCACAAGCGCGGAGTGAGATCCCGCAGACTATTGTGGCGTCCCATGTGTGCAGGGCCTCAGCATCCTCTCTACTCCCGCTTGTGATTTCATAAGTACAGTTGCGATAGATCTAATGGACGTCTTATCAAATATCTCAGCTTAGTTATCAGTTCTCAATAATAATTCACTGACTGGTCGATTGCTGCTGTTTCGATTATATTCCGGATCAGTGCCTTCTCAATCCTCCCAATACTTCTTGGAGTGCTTCAAAGATTTAAATCTTACTGTCCTTATATCCATATAAATGGATCGGGGGGCTAATTCACACCAGATGCTTTTCGGAGATGATACTTTCTCCTTTCTCAGTGGACCACTGTATCTACTCAGGTCATGTGGACATGATGGTATTGATGACGACCAAAACCTACTCAGATATTTTTTGAGAGACAGAATAGAGGGTCATTTTAGTGTTAAGATTGATGGTTTCAGTACCGAGAGTTCTGTATATTTCTATATTTTTATTGTGTTTTTAATTTAATTTTTAATAAATGTCAAATGCTTAGGACAACCACCTGGATATTCTATTTTTGCTGTGCCCAACTATTTGTCATTTTAGTATCACACAATAGACTTAAATACACAGCAGACAGTATCACACATGATATGATTAGATACATAGCTCAGCAGACAGTATCACACAGGATAGGATTAGATATAAAGCTCAGCAGACAGTAACACACATGATAGGATTAAATACACAGCTCAGCAGGCAGTATCACACATGATAATATATTAGATACATAGCTTAGCAGACAGTATCGCACATTATAGGATTAGATACACAGCTCAGCAGACAGTATCACGCAGGATAGGATTAGATACTTAGCTTAGCAGACAGTATCACACATCATAGGATTAGATACACGGCTCAGCAGACAGTGTCACACAAGATATGATTAGATACACAGCTCAGCAGACAGTATCACACAAGATAATATTAGATACACTGCTCAGCAGACAGTATCACACAGGATAGGATTAGATATATGGCTTAACAGACAGCATCACACATGATAGGATTGGATGCGAGGCTCAACAGAAAGCATCACGAATGATAGGATTAGATACAAGGCTCAGATGACAATACCACACAGGATATGATTAGATACATAGCTCATCAGACAGTATCGCACATAATAGGATTAGATACATAGCTCAGCAAACAGTATCACACATCATAGGATTAGATACACAGCTCAGCAGACAGTGTCACACAGGATATGATTAGATACACGGCTCAGCAGACAGTATCACAGGATATAATTAGATATATGGCTTAGCAGACAGCATCACACATGATAGGATTAGATACATGGCTCAGCAGACAGCATCACACATGATAGCCCTAGCATTAAAGGGGCAGGGCTCTGTGGAGGTCACTGTTAAAGGGGCATTCACTGTGGATGTTACTGTTACGGAGGCAGGCCTCTGTGGAGGTTACTGTTAAAGGGGCGGACACTGTGGAGGTCACTGTTAAGGGGCAGGGGCCACTATTAAAGGGGCAACTGCTGTGGGGGTCACTGTTAAGGCAGCAGGGTACTGTGGAGGTAAAAAAAAAAATCACTGTAACTCTGATAAAGTAGCCTAAATGGGAGGAAATGCTCCACCTGTGGAGGATGTCGGCGCGGACCACATGCACCACAAAAGCATCCTACACAAGATGGAATAATGTGTGGATGGAAATATAAAACAATGCTGGCTAATCCCTCAAGCTGATGTTAAAAGCTGAGACTTTAAGGGGTCACTGTTAAGGGGGCAGGCCCCTGAGGAGGTCACTGTCAAGGGAGTGGGGTTCTGTAAAACTCACTGTTAAAGGGGCGGGCTGCTTTGAAGGTCAAAGTTAAAGGGATGGGCTGCTGTGAAGGGGGATACTGTTGATATCTTTTAACAACACAGAGAAACATTAAATGAAATAGATGAAATATAACCGTGCGAAGGCGGGTCCTTCTGCTAGTATATATATAAATATATATATATATATATATATATATCGATGACCGACCCTGGTTTCAATGGGTCAACATTCATTGACTTATTAGGAGCATGACTCTTTCCTGTCTTACAGATGTGTCTTTCCTTACCTTGTCTCTTCATTCAGCATATCCTAATATGTGTGGTGTGTAATGACCAGATTTAAAAAAAATATATACTATGTCACAAAATGTCTATCCTTTTTGTGTCTGTGTCCAACCAATGGTGGTCTTGTGCATTGTGACCTGTCAAGGGTTTTGCTAAGGCTACTTTCACGCTAGAGTTTTTTGCGGATCAGTCATGGATCTTCAAAAACACTTCCATTACAATAATACAACTGCCTGCATCCGTCATGAATGGATCCGGTTGTATTATGTCTTCTATAGCCATGACGGATCCGTCAAGAACACTATTAAAGTCTATTGTAGTGTGTTTTCATCTTGCTCTGCCCCACATAGCGGACAGAAAAACGCTGCAGGCAGCGTTTTGGTGTCCGCATCCAGAGAGGATTGGTGACTGAACGGAGACAAACTGATGTATTCTGGGCGGATCCTTTTCCATTCAGAATGCATTAGGGCAAAACTGATCAGTTTTGGACCGCTTGTGAGAGCCCACGACAGATCTCAGAAATGGAAAGCCAAAACGCTAGTGTGAAAATAGCCTAACCCGGTGTGAAATTTTATCGAATCAGTTTCATAAGAACCTACAGTCCTTAAAAAGGAACTGATCAGTGATCACATTGAATGTGCAGTCCGATCTGCTGGCAACATAATATAGAGCAGTAGGAGCTGAGCAAATTGATATTAAAATTTATGGCAAAATATTCAGTAAAACCTGCATTTTGTGAATTGAAAAGTCTTCACTTTCTAGGTTTAGTAGTCCAATGGATGGTCCTATCAGTGGTTGACAGCTATTTCTGTGTGCACATTCATATAGGGAAGGCTGTCAGTCACTTATAGGACCATTCACTGGACTACTAAGCACTGAAAAAAACAGTTATTCCCGTAAATATATATCAATCTGCTCAGCTCCTTCATAAGCTATACAAAAAACACTCTGCCTATAAATTGCACAGTATTTTCAATGTGACATGTTCTCTTAACCAAATTAGAGCTAAGGTAAGGGTGGACATATCTGTGTAGTGGTGAGCAAAGCGCTTCGGATCAGAGATCTGAAGTCGCTTCGTTCAAATCTTTGACTGCTGTACAGAGACCCGTCTCAATACAGCATTCAAATGTATGGGCTTCGCGGAAGTGAAATTCATTTAGTCGGACGTTTCACAAGACTTTGGTGAAGAACTTCGGCATTCGATTCATTTGGAAACTGGTTTTCTAATTGAAGAGTCGAATGCCGAAGTTCTTCACTGAAGTCTCGAGAAACTTCCGACTTAATGAATTTCACCTCCGCGAAGCCCATACATTTAAATACTGTATGGAGACGGGTCTCCGTACATCAGTCAAAGATTTAAACGAAGCAACTTCAGATCTCTGATCTGAAGCGCTTTGCTCACCAAAGTAATTTGTAACTAATTGAAGTTCTTCGCTCATCTCAAGCCATATTACAGAAATCTATCTTCAAGAAATCTTCAAAGCTAATACAAACCTCCTATAAATCCCAACTGTCCTACATTTCGAAGTGGGAATCGGACTTGGGCTCTTCCATATCTGATAGATAGTAGAAACAAATGTGGGACTCTAAACATAAAAGTGATCAAAACACATTAATATTAGAGACGTCATTTAAGGTATCTTTTTATTGGTACTTCTCCTAACTGCTTTAGAGGGTGCCATTCTGTGGGTGACATGCTGCATATCTGGTGGTGGGCCTGCCCTCGAGTAACAAGACTCCAGATTAGAATTATATACACAGCAACAGGTTCTAATATAAAAAAAAATCCCCATGGGAGGCAATACTTAAGAGAATCCCCAGAATTCCCTCGCACTCACGATGGTTGATATACTTTTTCTTTTTGGCCACTAAACAAACTATTGCTGCCGACTGGAAGAAAACTTCCCTAGACTCCTCTGATTTGAAAAGTAGGCTTTTATATGGTTAATAGAAATTTAAACTTTATTCTAGCAGACTGTCATGACCGAAGTATGTGTGTCGATAAGTGCTTACCTTGAGTCTGCCACCCCATAAGAGGCCCTTTTTCCCTCCACGGTCTATCTGACAACAGTCTATTTTTATTATATTGCAAAACGGGCATACCATTGGTCAGTACACAGGGCTCTATACCCAGTTTAACTTATTGTCTCATTCCTGCTTTACTGTCTGTTCATGTGCTAGATTAAGTTCAGTCTTGTGACCTGATAGCCGAGTTAAGAACCATTGAAGAACCAGGTCACAAGACTGAACAATGCGGTGTGCCGGAATGCAGGGGCGACACTTGAGGTGCACGGTGGGCCGATGGGGGTAGCAGTTCATCGGTTACTCACCGTTAGCAGAAGCCTCCCTGGGTCCGCAGAGCAGTGAAGGGGATGACCGCACAAAATCATCCAGGGCACTCTCTGTTGCAGGGGTCACCAGCCAAGATGGAGGTTGAGGTGCCCTTGATGGCGGCGGTGTTTAGGGTGCTTGTGACAGCTGGGTCCCTCAGTTTGTTTGTCGTGACGCCAGTACCGTTTATGGTGGTACAACCATTTATAGTGGTAGTAAGGATGAAGAATAAAGTAGGCAATCGTAGAATGCAACTCACAACTTTTACTGAGTCTTGGTTCTGTTGCAACATGTACATCCAGATATTACACAGTCCTTAGGCATTTAGAGGATTTTCTGTAGATCCACTGCTAATAGGCTGTAATTAGGTCCTGACTCAGGCTGTGGTTCAGTAGTATTCTTTTGGGGTATGCTTAGTCCTGTAGTCTATATTTTCCCAAGCTCTTCAACAGGTAGCTAATCTGTCTTCTATAAATATCGGTGGGGCTACCTCTAGCTAGCTTGTCTTCCACCGTATGCAAAGGAGCCCAATAAGCCTTGAGTAATGGCTGTTATCACCAATGTCTCTACTTGCTTGGATTTCTTCCAGGGATGAAACTCTGTCCTCTGGTTGCAGGATGAAAGAACTAAGAGGACCACAGAAGGAAAATACTCTCCTGCGCCTCATACCTTGGTACTACATCTTCCTTACTCCTTCTCACTACACAAGTCTGTTCTGACAGAACTCTCTGAACTTGAGACTTCCTGACTCTGAACTCAGAACTCAACTCCACTCCCACACTAGGCCTGACTAAGGTATATATATAAAGTAAGTGCTATCCCCATCTAGTGGTGGGATGTATTAAGCACACCTAACCAGCCGCTGAACAGAGACACCACAGGCAATGCAAAGACAGAATGACATACAATACAGCATAACAGTTTGTAATGATTTTGCAGTTCCCACGTGTCCTGAGTGGGACGCTGCAACAACACGAATAGAAAATTATTGATGACCAAGCCCCGCTCATGGGAGATCCCCTTTTCTCCCCCAATTTATCTTCCATACTCTGTCTATTATGTCTCATTTATCATCTTCTTATATTTATGGCATAAAGATTTGACTTTTTGTTAAAAACTTTTTGTTAAAAAGTCGCAATTGTGAAAAGAAAACAAACTCGTCGTGGTAACAAGTAATAGATAAGTATTAAAACAGGATGCACTTATTTTTATCAAACGCGTCCAGAGTCTGAGACAAAAGGCAAAATTTACCAGTGGAAATGTCACAAATATGTTTCAAAACTCTTAAGTGTGGTCTGGCAGGGGGGGGGGGGGTTCAAGCTAAAAGGGCATATTTTGACCTAAAAATGTTGCATTTTAGTGCAATTGGCATTAAAATGTTCCAAATCGAGAGATATAGGCGTACAATCAAGTTTAAATTTTAAAAGTGGTGTTTACCTTTTGATAAAGAGGTGAAACAAATCACCACTTTTGATTTGTAATTGTCAGAGTCTGAATTATATGTTCTAAACTGTAATACTTTGACTGACAGAATGGTTCTTAAACCGGTTATCGCTTAACTTTACCCTCTACTCTGTTAAAGTTCTACTAGTAAAGAATGTTTTAAAGTTTTTAAACCTTTAATAAAGACATTTAAAAAAAAATAAAAAAATCTCCTATGAATTTTGAAGGTGTATATGGAATATGTTATTGGGGAGACTTGGGACATCACTGTATAAATTAGAGAGTTGGTTAATATTCATCTAATGCAGAGGTGCACAACTATTCTGCCCGAGGCAAAATTTGAAACACCCCCCCCACCCCAATGCCAAATTCTTCCCTCCAGCCAGAGGTGTAACTTGAGCATGTACTCTCTAAAATACCGATGTTTTCTTATACACCAAAAGGGTCTCCTATAGTGATCCCTAGTGATCCTATATCGTAAACTATACCCTCCCCCCCCCCCCCAATATATTTGTTGAGGGGTGGAATGAGCATTTTGATGCCACAGGTATTTAGCAGAAATTAATGTGCAGTAGACTGTGAAAGTAAAAATTGAAACTTTTCTACAGATATGGCATTTCAGTGCCCAATATGCTGTGCCCAACTGGTGCCATCTGAGACTCACACCACACCTTTCAACTAATAGGCGGATTCTACTGGGTATGGAAATGCCATAAATGTGGACATAAGCTACTGTATGGGCACATGGCAGGGTATAGAAGGAAAGGAGCACCATTTGGCTTCTGGAGCATCAGTTTTGGGCACTACATCACATTTGCAGAGACCCTGAGGTAGCCAAACAGTGGAAACCCCCTATAAGTGACCCCATTTTGGAAACTATGCCCCTCAAGTTATTTATCAAGGGGTGGAGTGAGTATTTTGACACCACAAGTGTTTTGTAGAAATGAATCAGCAGGAAACTGCGGAAAATAAAAATGTCAAGTTTTCCACAGATATGGCATTTCAGTTCCTAATATGGTATGCCCAGTATGTGCCATCAGAGACACACTGCACCCTTTAAATTGTTAAGCGGGTTCTACTGTGTATGACAGTGTTATATGACATTGGACGGAAACTGCTTTTTGGGTACACTTCAGGGTTCTGAAAGAAAGTACCACCTTGGCTTTTGCAGCACAGATTTTGATGAATTGGGTTATGGGCGCCATGTTGGTTTTCAACAGCCTCTGAGGTACCAGCATGGCTATTTTCTGAGAAACATGCAATCTTACTTTTTTTTTTCTCTTGATTAAACTGTGTGAGGTTTTTTTGTTTTTTTTGCTGGATTAGTTGCCTTTATCATTGGTTCTGATCGCTTTTGATTTCGCTTTTTGGGAAGCAGGATAAAGAAAAGGCAGCTACTCTGCCATTGTTTTTTTGGATTTTGTTATTGCAGCGTACGCTGTGTGGGAAAGAAATGTAGTTATCTTTATTAGTTTTACCTATTTTACATAAAGTATTTTTGTAAAAAAAAAAATGTTTTTGCATCACCATTTTCTAAACCATACTTGTTTTATTAGTCTGGCTATGGTCTTGTATAAGAGCTCATTTTCTGCGGGATGATGTGACATTTTCATTGGTACCATTTTAGGGTAGTTACGACTTTTATTATGATTTATTATGAGTTAGTAAATTTATTAAATTATGATTTTTGAGACGAGGGGACCCAAAAATTGCCTTTTTTTTGCATATTTTTTTTTTTAGCAGTAATAGAGCTTGTCATTATGGAAGCAGTGATACCAAATATGTATATTTATTTTTTATTTTTGTTGCGTTTACCCAGTATTAGCATTTTTGAAAAGGGAAAAACAAAATCATGTTTTTGTGTCGCCATCTTCTGAATACCATACTGTATAGGTATACTGAATTCTAAACCCCTTAGTGACTAGCCTATTTTGGGCCCTAATGACCAGGAGGTTATTTTCTTTTTTTTCATCATTGCCTTCCAAAAGCTCAAACTTTTTTATTTTTCCGCCTATGTAGCCTTATGAGGGCTAGTGTTTTGAAGAACAAGTTGTTGTTATTAATAGTGCCTTTTGGGGTACACATAGCTTACTGATTACCTTTTATTAACTCTTTCTGTGAGAAGGATGGGAAAAAAATCTTTACTGCCACTTTGATCCAGGCGATCTTTATAACACAAAAATGGTAAACAGCAGAGTGGACCCAGCATGCATGTGGAACCTGCATTCCCAGCATGTTATGGTGGCCAGTATGGCACTATAACAGGTAGCATTTAGTGTTAGGTTTCCGTCCTATAGAGATCGCCTTGACGCCAGCAGATGGACCCAAATCATTTTGTATAAAATTTATTTGGCAAGAATCTCAAAGTTACAAAATAAGCGTAGCATTAGCACCAGAATATTTTCTATAATTATGGCATTATTGTACGTTATTGGTGTTTGCAGAGTGCTGTTGCATTGTGTTTTTATCTTCGTGTTTCTAGCCATGGCGTCATGCACCGCCACCTAGTACTGGCTCTGTCATTTATGCTTATGCCTGTGCAGGGGATTTGGAGATCAGGGACAGTCAATTAGGGCTCCAATCGCTATAAATATACTGTATATTAAAGAGCTTACCAGATATATCTATTTTAGTAAATACTTCTATTCCCTGTAAAATAACAACTCCACAGCCTCTTTTCTTAGAACTCTGTGGAGTGCTGTTCCTCTACTATTCCTCCTAGAAATGTATTAGTAAATTGTGTATTGGGCATTACCAATTAGGGGCGTGTCTCTACACAGTGTGACAGCACCCAATCGGTGCTGCTAGTATCAGACACAGGGACACATTACCAACTGGTAACACCCATTTGTCAGTTTATTCATATATATATATTTATTTATTTAATGCACTTATATAGCGCTACTACATTTTGCAGCGCTTTACAGACATTAGCATCGGGCAGTCCTCAGTGGAGCTCACAATCTAAGGTCCCTATCAGTATGTCTTTAGAGTGTGAGAAGAAACCAGAGTACCCGGGGAAAACCCACGCAAACACAGGGAAAACATACAAACTCCGTGCAGATGTTGTCCATGTTCGGATACGTACCTATATTTGCAGAATTGTTATTTCATATAGAATAAAAGTATTTTACTAAACAAAACACGTCAGGAGAGCTCCATTAAAGAAATTAACATGTTTTAGAATAAAATTAATTGTACAGTAAATTCCTGTGTACGATATACCTTCTGCAGTATGTATAGCAATTCTGTTGCGGTGTATTCATTATGTACAGTGTAGCGGTGTTATGTAGATGAATATGCTGTCATTAACTGGCTGACGTTTCACTTGATGAAATGATCATTTCATATGTTTCCTACATTTATATTTAGTGCATATTAACCGCTTCAGCCCCCCTAGCTTAAACACCCTTAATGACCAGGCCACTTTTTACAATTCTGCACTACACTACTTTCACCGTTTATTGCTCCGTCATGCAACTTACCACCCAAATGAATTTTACCTCCTTTTCTTCTCACTAATAGAGCTTTCATTTGGTGCTATTTCATTGCTGCTGACATTTTTACTTTTTTTGCTATTAATCAAAAATGACCGAAATTTTTGCAAAAAAATGACATTTTTCACTTTCTGTTGTAAATTTTTTTTAAAAAAACTACATTTCTATATAAATTTTTCTCTAAATTTATTGTTCTACATGTCTTTGATAAAAAAATCCAATAAGTGTATATTTATTGGTTTGGGTAAAAGTTATAGCGTTTACAAACTATGGTGCAAAAAGTGAATTTCGGCATTTTGAAGCAGCTCTGACTTTCTGAGCGCCTGTCATGTTTCTTCAGGTGCTAGAATGTCAGGAAAGTATAAATACCCCCAAATCACACCATTTTAGATAGAAGACACCCCAAAGTATTCACGGAGGGGCTTGGTGAGTTCATGTATCATTTCATTTTTCACAAGTTAGCGGAAAATGACACTTTCTGAGAAAAAAAAAAAAAAAAAGTTTCAATTTCTGATAACTTCTGGCAAAAAAAAAAAATCTCAGACGGACTCACTATGCCCCTCAGTGAATACCTTGGGGTGTCTACTTTCGAAATGGGGTCATTTGTGGGGTGTGTTTACTGTTCTGGCATTTTGGGCGGGGCTAAATTGTGAGCCGCCATGTAAAACCTAAAGGTACTCATTGGAATTTGGGCCCTTTGCGCATCCAGGCTGCAAAAAGTGTCACTCATGTGGTATCGCCGTACTCAGGAGAAGTAGGGCAATGTGTTTTGGGGTGTATTTTTACATACACCCATGTTGGGTGAGAGAAATATCTCTGTAAATTGTCAACTTTGTATAACATTTTTTAAAAGTTGTCGTTTACAGAGATATTTTTCACACAAAGTATGGGTATATATAAAAATACACCCCAAAACACATTGCCCTACTTCTCCTGAGTACGGCGATACCACATGTGTGCCACTTTTTGCAGCTTGGGTGCGCAAAGGGGCCCTAAAACCAATGATTACCTTTAGGATTTCACAGGGCATTTTTACGCATTTGGATTCCAGACTTCTTCTCACGCTTTAGGGCCCCCTAAAATGCCAGGGCAGTAAAAATACCCCACATGTGACCCCATTTTGGAAAGAAGACACCCCAAGGTATTCTGTGAGGGGTATGGTGAGTTCATGTAAAATTTTATTTTTTGTCACAAGTTAGTGGAATATGAGACTTTGTAAAAAAAAAAAAAAAAAAAAAAAAAAAAAATTTCCGCTGACTTGTGCCAAAAAATAAAAATTCTGTGGACTCACCATGCCCCTCACAGAATACCTAGGGGTGTCTTCTTTCCAAAATGGGGTCACATGTGGGGTATTTATACTCACCTGGCATTTTAGGGGCCCCTAAAGTGTGAGAATCCAAATGCGTAAAAATGTCCTGTGAAATCCTAAAGGTACTCATTGGTTTTAGGGCCCCTTTGCACCCAGGCTGCAAAAAGTGGCACTCATGTGGTATCGCCGTACTCAGGAGAAGTAGGGCAATGTGGTTTTGGGGTGTATTTTTACATATACCCATGCTGCGTGTGAGAAATATCGCTGTAAACGACAACTTTTTAAATTTTTTTATTCAAAGTTGTCAATTTACAGAGATATTTCTCTCACCCAGTATGGGTATATGTAAAAATACACCCCAAACACATTGCCCTACTTCTCCTGAGTACGCCGATACCACATGTGTGACACTTTTTGCAGCCAAGATGCGCAAAGGGGCCCTAATTCCAATGAGTACCTTTAGGAGGGCATTTTTACGCATTTTTCTTCTCACGCTTTAGGGGTCCCTAAAATGCCAGGACAGTATAAATACCCACATGTGACCCCATTTTGGAAAGAAGACACCCCAAGGTATTCCATGAGGGGCATGGCGAGTTCATAGAAGATTTTTTTTGGCACAAGTTAGTGGAAATTGATTTTTTATTGTTTTTCTCACAAAGTCTCCGTTTCCGCTAACTTTTGACAAAAAGTTTAATTTTCATGGACTCATTATGCCCCTCAGCGAATACCTTGGGGTGTCTTCTTTCCAAAATGGGGTCACATGTGGGGTATTTATACGGCCCTGGCATTTTAGGGGCCCTAAAGCGTGAGAAGAAAAATGCGTAAAAATGCCCTCCTAAAAGGTACTCGTTGGAATTTGGGCCCCTTTGCGCATCTTGGCTGCAAAAGTGTCACACATGTGGTATCGCCGTACTCAGGAGAAGTAGGGCAATGTGTTTTGGGGTGTATTTTTACATATACCCATGCTGGGTAAGAGAAATATCTCTGTAAATTGACAACTTTGAATAAAATTTTTAAAAAGTTGTCGTTTACAGCGATATTTCTACACCCAGCATGGGTATATATAAAATACACCCCAAACACATTGCCCTACTTCTCCTGAGTACGGCGATACCACATGAGTGACACTTTTTGCAGCCAAGATGCGCAAAGAGGCCCTAAAACCAATGAGTACCTTTAGGATTTCACAGGGCATTTTTACGCATTTGGATTCTCACGCTTTAGGATCGCTAAAATGCCAGGGCAGTATAAATACCCACAAGTGACCCCATTGTGGATAGAAGACACCCCAAGGTATTCTGTGAGGGGTATGGTGAGTTCACAGAAAAAAATTTGGAACAAGTTAGCGGAAATTGTTTTTTTTTGTTTTTTTACAGTCTCATATTCCACTAACTTGTGACAAAAATAATATTTTCCATGAACTCACCATACCCCTCACGGAATACCTTGGGGTGTCTTCTTTCTAAAATGGGGTCACATGTGGGGTTTTTGTACTGCCCTGGCATTTTAGGGGTCTTCGCAATCATTACACGTATGGCCAGCATTAGGAGTTTCTGCGATTCTCCGTATATTGAGCATACGGGTAATGAGATTTTTTTTTTCCGTTCAGCCTCTGTGCTGAAAAAAAAAAATGAACGGCACAGATTTTTTCATTCGCATCGATCAATGTGGATGAAAAAATCTCTGCCAAAATCAGTGACTGCGGTGCGGTGGGCTGGGCGCTAGCTACCTAACAAGTAGCTAACTAACTGGCGGTGATAGGGAACCCTTATGCCCCATTCACACGTCCGCAATTCTGTTTGCGGAACGGAATTGCGGACCCATTCATTTCTATGGGGACAGACTTTGTCCCGCTCGGATCCGGAATTACGGATCTGCGCTTCCGGGTCTGCACTTCCGTTCTGCAAAAATATAGAACATGTCCTATTCTTGTCCGCAACTGCGGACAAGAAAAAGCATTTTCTATATAGTTCTGGCAATGTGCGGATCTGCAAAATGCGGAAAGCACATTGCCGGTGTCCGTGTTTTGAGGATCCGCGGATCGGATCCGCGGATCGGATCCGCGGATCGGATCCGCGGATCCGTGAATCCACGGATCCGCAAAACACATATGGACGTCTGAATGGAGCCTTACAAGGGGTGTGATCAATGACAGGGGGTGATCAGGGGTCTAGATGGGGTGATCAAGGGGTTAATAGGTGAGGGGGTGGGGGGGTTAGTGTAGTGTTTGGTGCAACTTTACTGTAGTTACCTGGTCCTCTGGTGGTCGATCCCAGTAAATGGGACCACCAGAGGACCAGGTAGCAGCTATATCAGACGCTGTTCATAAAACAGCGTCTGATATAGCAGTTTGATGCGATTTTATTCGCATCTACAGCCTGCCAGCGATGATCCATCGCTGGCAGGCTGTAGCCGAACTGCTGTGCCGCGCTTCCCTGTGAACGCGCGCGCGCACGCGCGCGCGTTCACAGGAAATCTCGGCTCTCACGAGATGACGCGCCGACGCGTCAACTCAGAGCTACAGGGCCGCCCGCAGGACGCATCCCTGCGTTAGGCGGTCCTGTAGCGGTTAATTGCTTTTCCTTCCACATCAGCAGAGACCCTAGGCGGTCTGAAAACGTGCTAATTATCTTTCACAGCTATGAACTCTTTGCAGGATTTCTATATAGGTGTTTATATTTATTGTGTAGAGTAATGTATGGGCCATGTAAGAGAAAAGTGTTGATCGCGAATATTCTAATCACGAATTTATCACGGATATCAGCACTTAGCAACATCCCTAGCAACCAATCGGAAAGTTGCCTACCCCTTAGTGTTGATCCCGAATATTCTAATCACAAATTTTTATCGCAAATATATTTGTTAGGGGGCGAACATGTCATTGGTTTGTCTGTGTGTGCTTCTGTATGCCTTTCATGTCTGCTTTCATTTTCTTGCTGGCCAGCAAACCTCTCTCTCTCTATCCGCTATTATTTCTGCAGACAGATTAAGGCATTGTTCACACTGACATACAGCATTATCCCCTTACTTGCATCACAGAGTGTGAGATGTATGCAGCTGATTAATCCAGGTGAGGCAGAGCTGCAGTTAACAGAGTGCTTTTTGCTTCTTTAGTATAACTATTTTGTGATATGTATCTTAAATAGACGGTAAGCTCCTCTGTGTTGAGGTATGTTTAATTTGTAACATTTGTTTTTAGAAATGTCAAATGTGTGTGTATCCCTTTAAGATTGTGAACCTGAGTTTTGTGTATTTAAAAGCACCTGTGCAATGTGCTGTCCCCCTAAATCTTCAGTTCAGAGTGTTAGCTGGATACTGGGGGAGCTACTTGCTACCAAGGTAGTTGCAAAGACCCATGAGGATCATTTATGTTGTTGTTATTTTGCCTTGTTTTTTTATTGTTTTATTCTTGCTCAAAATAAATATGGGCGTTGCTTTTGCCAAGAACTGAGTTTGGACTGTTTTTAACGGCATATTCACCCACATCTCAACAATATTATATTGCCGATTTTCGCAATCAAGTAAATAGTGACTGGAGATAACGAATAGGGATGAGCGAACTTTGTGTTTCAAGTTCGGCGTATAAGGTTCGGGTTATCTAAGAATTCCGCTATGGATTCTGCTACCACGGACCATAGAATTCTTAGATAACCCGAACCTTGTACGCCGAACTTGAAACACAAAGTTCGCTCATCCCTAATCACTAATTTATGGCGAATATTCGGCCAAAAATTCGCAAAATATCGCAAATTCAAATATTGCCTATGCCGCTCATCACTATTCTTTAATAACGCCCCCGGACAGTTGGCATCATTACATTTGGGAACCGTATTAGAAAGCTGTGCTGAAAGCAGTGTTTCAGTAATAAGCAGGGTGTGATGTGTGCTTTAACCTGATAGAGGTGACTCATAGTGTGAGCTGGTCTAGATTTCTTATTAGTGTCAGAATAATTGAAGTCCATCTTTTACCCTCATCATTATGAACACAGCCGGTGTCAGTCAGACCCATAAGATGTAGATTCAGGTACAGGTTTAACTGACTCTGTGTTCATTACCTGTTATGGAAACTGTTCACTTGTTGAGCACCTTCAGGCTCATTTACTTGGAGTATCTGTGAAGAAGGCAGTAGGCGTAGTGCATTATTCATCTCATTCAGTCATCATAAGCAGATGATAGGTTTCTTTGTCATTTTGGGACCTATACCTCAGCGTGCTATTGATGAGATGGTAAGAAATATGTGTTTTATTCAAATTCCAAAGTCTTTGTATTCCTTGCGGAGCCTGGGTCTGCCGTAAGCCATTCTCTTGTTAAAGGCAAGTACAAGATAAACCTTGTGAGAGCGGAGGATGAGTCAGGATAGAAGCTTGTAAATAGGTTTATCTGATGAGAATGCTAAATGTAGAGAAATGCATAAAATGACATATAAACAGAGCCCTTCACTGG
Organism: Bufotes viridis; assembly: GCA_033119425.1. Classification (NCBI taxonomy): domain Eukaryota; kingdom Metazoa; phylum Chordata; class Amphibia; order Anura; family Bufonidae; genus Bufotes; species Bufotes viridis. The sequence goes on from CM065589.1 coordinate 519,913,407, forward strand.
AAAAAAAAAGAAAGTCTTGAAAACTGACTGTAAAATTCCTTTACTCCCGCCCTAATAGGTGGAAGGTTTTCAAATATTCTGGATTACGGAATAGTCCTAAAGGGGCTTTTTTTAAATGCTAACATAAAATATGTCATATACCATGTTAAATGGGTTGTTACAATTATTTAAGAAAGCCCCCACCCCTTTCCCAAGAAGAAATTGTCATAATAAAAGAACATATACTTTCTGTCATGGAAATGCTCCACGGCAGGCATGTCCAAACTCTGGCCCTCCAGGTGTTGCAGAACTACAACTCCCATCATGCTCTTCTGTCGGTTAATAGCTGTAGGTTGTCCAGGAATGATGGGAGTTGTAGTTTCGCAACATCTGGAGGGCCGGAGTTTGGACATGCCTGCTCCACGGCATCTGCAGTGTCTGCACCAAAGTGGAGAGGGTGCGGCAGATGCAGAAAGAGCAGAGCCTCTAGGTGTAATGGTAACGCCCCTGTTGCTCCTCGAGGCTCATTTGCACATATTATAACTTCATTTTTCTCAGAAATGTGGACACATATGACCATTGGACCAACACAGATGCCTTCAGCTGCCAAGCACAGATGCAACAGGTCAGCCAGTTTCATAGGTACAAACCTGCTGACAGATGCCCTTTAATGAAGTAGAGTCAGTTTAAGCCTACATGCACACAAACGTAGTTTGGTTCCGCATCCGAGAAGCATTTTTTGCGGCTCGGGTGCGGACCCATTCACTTCAATGGGGCCGCAAAAGATGCGGACAGCACTCCGTGTGCTTTCTGCATCCGTTGCTCCGTTCGGTGGCCCCGCCAAAAAAATAGAACATGTCCTATTCTTGTCCGTTTTGCGGACAAGGATAGGCATTGTTAAAATGGATCTGCAAAAAAAAGGATGCCATATGGACGTCATCCGTTTTTTTTTGTGGATCCACTATTTGCGGACTGCAAAACACCAGCGTTCATGGGCATGTAGGCTAATGCTGACATATAGCTGATGGTCTGTAAAATAAAGCAGCTACCTCTACTCAATTCTTTTCTTCACCTGCTGTCACTGTAAGCATGCAGAGCCATACATTCCCTTATTATACTGTGTCTTACAGAGTTTGTCAATTTTTATTGTCCTTGTAATTTTTCCTTTCTTTGAGAACTGTATCTCTCTGACCTGTGTTTCACCGACAGCATTGTATTCCTCCCTGCTGTTCACTTCTCTGACCTGAAAGTTTCTCAGTCATAAAGGTAATATTATAATGGACTATAGGTTTATGTGGCTCCAGAGCTTCAGTATAAAACTTTGTTCACCCATCCTCCTCCTCTAAATCTGCAATACAAATTCAATATAAATGATTTGTGGATGAACCTGTATATATTTAACACTCTCCATATGCTCAGTGGGTAACTTGTGATTGTGTGCTGCATATTTCAAGTCTATACTTTAGATAACCATGTGAAAAACCTCATAATCTCTGGGATGTATTAATATGGATGTGACAAGGATGCAAGAAATGCTGAATTTGACAAAGAAGCAAGGGAACCTGCCACATTGGATATAGTGTCTGCTCTACAGAAGGAGCTGAGCACATTGATATGTAGATTTCTGGAGTCCAGTGAGTGGTCCTACTCAAGGGACTGTGTCTACAGAGATAGCTGTCAATCACTGACTAGCTCTGGTCACTCCTAAACATACTGTAGACAAATCATACTTAATGAATTAAAAATGATGATGAATTGTTTGATATATACCTCTACAGTCGAGGCACATTATAATAACCACTTCCTACTTTCAATGGCAGCAGCATGTACAGTAGGTCATGTAGGAAGTCACATGTTGTGAGCTGGCTCGGTGGGTATATAAGGTTTGAGATAGGCTGTCTGCACACATATCCCTTGTTGTTGTCATGAGTAAAAGGGGAGATCTATCAGAGTTGCAAAAAAGGATGATTATTGGCTTTCGGGCCAAAAATAGCAGTATTTCAGAAACTGCACAATTTGTGAACTGCTCGCATGCTGTAATTAAGGTGTATCGTGAGTGGACAAATAGAACTATTGAGAATAAGCGACATGGAAACTGTGGAGCACTAGTGATGAGCGGCATAGGCAATATTAGTTTCCGCAGACTTTTGTAAATTTTTCGCATAATATTCACAATAAATTCTAGAATTCACAATCTCCAGTTATTATTTTCGCGATTGCGCAAATCGGCACTAATGATGGGCATTTTTTTTCCCGCAATATGTGCAACTTCACATTTTATCAGGTCTGAGTAGATATTACTGATTGGTGCACTAAGTATTGTTGTGACATCACAACACGGTGTTTAACAGAGTCACTAATTCCTATCACAGAACAGTAATTCCTTTCCTATCACACTATCTAACACCCTGCACTGGAACCTACACTGGAAGCTACACTATATCACTATCTAACCTACACTGACTATCTCCCACTAACTATCTGTGGTATATATATGAGCTAACTAAGGGTACTTTCACACTAGCGTTATTCTTTTCCGGTATTGAGTTCCGTCCTAGGAGCTCAATACCGGAAAAAAACTGATCAGTTTAATCCTAATGCATTCTGAATGGAGAGCATTACGTTTAGGATGCATCAGGATGTCTTCAGTTCAGTCCCTCTTACACTTTTTATCCAGAGAAAATACCGCAGCATTTTGCGGTATTTTCTCCATCCAAAATTCTGGAACACTTCCTGGAATGCCGGATCCGGCATTAATTTCCATTGAAATGTATTAGTGCCGGCATTAAAATTACCGCATTGACGGATCCGGTCTTCCACTCTGTGCATGTGCAGACCTTTAAAAATGTGAAAAAGATAAATACCCGATCCTTTTTTCCAGATGACAACCGGAGAGACAGATCTGGTATTGCAATGCATTTGTGAGACGGTAAGTAGGGACGTTAGTGTGTCAGGCAAGAAACTTCAGGGAGCAAACACCCTGCAACCATTGCTGGAAGAACACAAACTGTGGCAGCTTTATGATCAGGAGAATGTTTTTGTGACATTCTCTTGGTCCACTCATCTATTTGGAAGGCACTCTAAACCGATTTGGGTATGAATTCATCTGTCACCGCCGGTTCTGGGAGACGGTCGGTCAGAGGTTCCTCCCTGTCTTGTGTATGACGTTCTTTGTTTTGGTTTCACTTTGCTCAGTTCCTTTCTCTCCCTCAGCTGCCTCTTATCTTGATTAATTGGCTTGTTTTATGTTCCCTCTGTGACACAGTGAGAGGTTTGGTGGTAAAAAACAGGTATTTTCCTCTCAGCCTGTGCTGCTGGATTGATTGCAGCCAGGTGAGGGCAAATACTGGACCGGATTTTAGGTGCCGGTCCGGGTTTTTTTTGGGTTAATACCTAGCTGCCTTTAAAAGACAGCTGGGTTTATGCAAAGGTCTCTCTCTGTGTTTTGGGATCTGAGCCCTGTGCTGGGCTGAAAAGCTGAGACCCGTGTGTCAGGAGAACAGGCCATGTAAAGACGGTCAGTGGACTTTTTGTGTTGCCGAGCATTCAGCCAGGTGTGAACTGACACCTAGGATTTGAGGTGATTTAACCTGGAAACTGCTGGTGTTCCGTGGAGCTCTCAGGGCTGGAAGCAAGAGCTTACAAAGAGGCGTGCAGTCTGCCTGGAAGCCTGAGGTTGGACTTTCCTGCGGCTGGGCTGACAGCCGGGTGTAAACACGCACCTAAACCACACAGGTGAATTTGATTCAGTCTTGGACTTTTGTTTTGCCTCAAGTTTTTGCCATGTGTGTGAAGTAACACTAAGTGACTGTTTTGAGTTTTGTTTGTGCAAGTGTGAAATAAAACACTGTTTGCTGCACTACCTGGACTCTCTTTGCCTCTATACTGCACCCGCACCGCTGTCTACCAGAGCAACTCCCCACACCTCTCATACTGCTCCTCCTTGCGGTTTATATTACTTCCTGGATGAAGTGTGTGCTGCTGGAGGCTGCAGTTGTTTTGCTCTAAGATAAGTGCATTCCGTTTACTTTGTGTTTTGTTTGCTAGCTTGATTCTAGGTGAGTCACGGGTAAAAGAAAAAAGAAATAGAGGGGTGTTAATCACTGCGCCTTCCAAAAAGAAGGCCTAGGTTAACAATTAGGGCGCCAAAGGACTAGATCGGTACAGAATTTTAGAGATTAGATAAAAAAATATGAAAACACAGGCTGCCAGCAGTCACTACCTTACCGGGAGTACAACCCCGGGAAGGTGTGTAGTAGAGCAAAGTGGTATGCACAAGTGGTGCAAAAAAAGAGACTGTACTATTGGCGCCACGTGTATGTAACATGTAAGTATGGAAATGCTAGGTGAATGCAGATATAAATTATTTTGAACACGTAGTTCCCATTATACTTACATCCAAGTATTTTCAGAAGTATTTTCAGAAATATTTTCAGAAAATGGACATCAAAAGTCCACTAAACTTAATATTTTTTGGCCACATATAACATGTAAAAGCATAAAATAGACTCACTTCACTCAGGAGGAGCGGTGTGGGATAAGCACAAAACACCCACCACGCTTCCTACTGCGCCTGGATCGCCTGTAGATGGTATCAGGAAAGAACAGCAGTCACACTTCTTGCTTCATCTTGATCTTTCCTTTATTAAAATATTCAGGGTATGGGAGTAGGGGAGGCTCAACGTGTTTCGGGGTTATGACTAGAAAACCCCCTTCAGGAACAATAGTAACATGTTTGTAACAGCAAAATTTATAACAGGCGAAAAGCTTCCAAAAAACTGGATTTTTTGACGTCACTTCCGGTTTTGCGGGTGCGTTCCACCGTGGAACGCATTGGAAGTGACGTGAGTTAAAACATTATGCTGATGCATATCAGAAACAACAGGTATTCACAAATCATTGGTGATGAATTACACAGACTAGAAAAACACAGACTAAAAAGATCAGCGTTAATATTAAAGACAAAGTGAGTAAAGGGCTACATCGGGAATGCTTGGCGTCACTTCCGGTTTCGCTATTGCGTTCCAAAGTGGAACGCACCGGAAGTGATGTCAATTGCGAGATATTAATATTTCTTATGCGCCTAAAAGTTATCAGTGAATGCGCTTATCTATAAGCTGGTAGTTATACGTGATCACCGGAATCTTGCTGTAGTGATATTCCTCTGTCGTAGTGTCCAGGGTGAGGTTTAGTGGTCTATGCTGACCTGTTCTTGTTAGTTACGCACTTCCATTTGGCTATGGAACGCAAACTGGAGTGCATTAGGTTGGGTCACGTGGGTGGCCCAATCACGTGAGTACCCTATATTGCTAAGCCATAGGGCCCTTCCTAAAACACATTATGATGCACTGCGCATGTACTAGAGATATAGTGACTTAGGTTTAGTAACTGCGCATGTACTGCTAGGTTGATTCTAGGTGACCCTAACTCCCTCCGTATTCAGTGCAGGGAGCCGGTGGCCGTGTCCCCTTACTACTATAGGGTTTTCAGGTGTCACACAGTCTTAGGTACGTGGGCATGCAATAGTCTACCATTGAGGCCTTTGCATGTGTAGCAGTCAGGGAGAGCTCTTAGGGTTTTAAAGGGCTCATCTATATGCTCCTTAGTTTTGGATCAAGCCAGTCTGTCGTTATTTATCAGTTCCTGCTAACTGTTCTCCATCCTTGACATTATAAACCGCCATAACCGTCTCAAGCACGGATCCGGTTTCAACCTTGATTGACCGGCTGACCGCATGCAAGGTCTTTCTCTGGAGATAGCAGATCTCCGTGAAACTGTCTCTCAGCTTCAGGTGACCAGTTCTACTGGCATTCATGGAGTTTGTTCCGAGTCTAAAATCTCTCTTCCAGATACGTTCTCTGGGGGTAGTGAGAATTTTGTAAGTTTTAGAGAGGCTTGCAAACTCCATTTTCGCTTACGCCCCCATTCCTCTGGTGATGAGGAGCAGAGGTTGGGGATCATCATCTCGCTGCTCAGGGATAACGCTCAGTCTTGGGCCTTTTCGCTCCCTCCGATCGGTAGATTAATTTTTTATAGCCCTGGGTCAATGTATGATGATCCGGATCGTATTGCTCTGGCTTAATCTAAACTGCGTCTTTTATGCCAGGGTAAACAGTCCGCAGAGATATATTGTTCTGAATTTCGGAGGTGGGCAGCTGATACAGGTTGGAATGACGCTGCACTCCGAAGTCAATTTTGTCATGGTCTTTCTGAGAGATTAAAAGATGCATTTGCGTTTCATGAGAGGCCAGTGTCTTTGGAGTCTGCCATGTCTCTAGCTGTTCGTATCGACAGGCGTCTGAGAGAGAGAGAGGAGGCTACTCTTTCCTGTCATATTCAGCCCCACGACACTGGAGTTGTCTCATGCAGTGAGCAGGGGTCTCACTCTGTCTCTATAGGGTATGTTTCTGTTGTGGAGGTATTAACCATTTAGCTAATGTTTGCCTTTCTAGGAGGTTCATGGGGTTTCCTGAGGGTAATAAAAAGAAAAGGGAAGAGAAGCCCTCTAAAAACTTTTCATTTGCTACAATTGGCAAGGTTAATGTGGAAATTGAAGATTTGCCGTTTGCTTGTAGTTCCCGTTTTCTCCTACCTGCCAGGGTGGCGCTAGACAGCAAGAACTTTGTTTGTGAGATTTTTGTTGATAGTGGAGCAGCTGTTAATCTCATTGATAGTCAATTAGCTACAACACATGGTTTCCAGGTGTGCACTTTTGAAAAAGCTATACCTGTTTTTGCTATCGATTCCGCTCCACTTTCTCAAAAATCGTTAAAGGGCATAGTTCACAATATCCGTTTGACTGTGGGTGACACTCATGTTGAGGATGTGTCATGTTTTGTCTTTAGCGGATTACCTACTCCTCTAGTGTTGGGGCTATCCTGGCTCACTAAACATATTCCCACCATTGATTGGCAAGCAAGGCAAATAAATAGTTGGAGTGAGTTTTGCAGAGAGAATTTCCTCACGGCAACTTTCGCAGAGGTTTCTACCAAGACTGTACCTTCTTTTCTCTTTTCCGAGAGTGGTGTCCAGGAGTTGCCCCCTCCCAGGGAGTATGATTGACCAATTAATCTCATCCCAGGCGCCAAGCTGCCTAAATCACGATTATACAATCTCTCTCAATCTGAGAGAGCAGCCATGCGTACTTATATCTCTGAGAGCCTGAGAAAGGGACATATCAGACCCTCGAAGTCACCTGTTGCCGCTGGTTTTTTCTTTGTTAAAAAAAAAATGGTTCTTTAAGACCTTGTCTGGATTTCAGGGAGCTTAACCGTATCACGATTCATGACCCCTATCCGCTTCCTCTGATCCCGGATTTGTTTAACCAGATTGTGGGGGCTAAAGTTTTTTCTAAGTTGGATTTAAGAGGGGCATACAACCTTGTCAGGGTCAGGAAGGGGGACAAATTGAAGACGGCCTTCAATACCCTGGAGGGTCATTTTGAGAACTTGGTTATGCCCTTTGGTTTGATGAATGCTCCGGCCGTCTTCCAACATTTTGTGAACAGCATTTTCTATCATTTAATGGGGAAATTTGTACTGGTGTATCTAGATGACATTTAGATTTTTTTCTCCTGATTTCAAGACTCATCGGGACCACCTATCTCAGGTCCTGCTGATTTTGCGGGAGAATAAATTGTACGCTAAACTGGAAAAATGTGTGTTTGCGGTTCCAGAGATTCAATTTCTTGGTTTTCTTCTCTCCGTTTCTGGTTTTCGGATGGACCCGGAAAAGTTCCGCGCCGTGCTTGATTGGGAGCTTCCTGAGACTCAGAAGGCGCTGATGCGGTTTTTGGGTTTTGCTAATTATTACAGAGAGTTCATTTTGAATTATTCCTCTGTTGTTAAGCCACTCACTGATATGACTAAAAAGGGGGTGTATTTTTCCTCATGGTCGCAAGAGGCGCTTCAAGCCTTTTCTAGTATTAAAGAGCGTTTTGCTTCTGCTCCCATTTTGGTAGAACCTGATTTCTCTCTACCTTTTATTGTTGAGGTGGATGCCTCTGAGGTGGGGGTGGGTGCAGTCTTATCTCAGGGTCCCTCTCCTGCTAAATGGCGACCGGGTGCCTTTTTCTGAAAAAAGCTCTCCGCAGCAGAGAGAAATCACGATGTGGGAAATAGGGAGTTGTTGGCCATCAAATTGGATTTGAGGAATGGCGTCATTGGTTGGAGGGAGCCAGACACCCAATTACCGTATTTACCGACCATAAGAATCTGGCCTATCTGGAATCAGCCAAGCGTCTGAACCCCAGACAGGCCAGATGGTCCTTGTTCTTTTATAGGTTTCATTTTGTTGTTACTTTCCGCCCTGGGGTTAAAAATGTGAAGGCGGATGCCCTGTCACGTTGTTTTCCGGGAGGGGGGAACTTTGAGGACCCAGGTCCCATTTTGGCTGATGGGGTGGTCGTCTCTGCTCTTTATCCCGATTTGGAGGCAGAGGTTCAGGCAGCCCAGGCAGAGGCACCTGATCTTTGTCCTCCTGGGAGGTTATCTGTGTCGCTCGCTTTGCAACACAAAGTTTTTAAAGGAGCACCATGACAGTGTTCTTGCTGGGCACCTGGGGAGTAGAGCCACAGTGGATCTCATTGCTCGCAGATTCTGGTGGCCAGCTCTTCGTAAGACGGTTGAGGGGTTTGTGGCAGCCTGCGAGACTTGCACTCATGCCAAGGTCCCTCATTCATGGCCATCGGGATCTCTCCTCCCGTTACCCATACCTTCCCGTCCTTGGATGCATCTGTCCATGGACTTCATTACGGACTTGCCTCGGTTACCCAATGCTAAGATGCTGGCGCAAGCGTTTGTTGATCACATTGTTAAATTACATGGCATTCCTTCTGACATCGTTTCTGATAGGGGCACGCAATTTGTTTCCAGATTCTGGAAGACCTTCTGTTCTCGCTTGGGGGTTCGGTTGTCATTTTCTTCTGCTTTTCACCCGCAGTCTAATGTTCAGACCGAACGTGTCAATCAGAATCTGGAGACATATCTGCGCTGTTTTGTTGCGGAGAATCAGGAGAATTGGTGTTCTTTTTTGTCCCTTGCTGAGTTTGCTTTAAATAACCGTCGTCAGGACTCCTCTGATAACTCACCATTTTTTGGGTTTCATCCGCAGTTTGGGACATTCTCTGGAGAGGGGTCTTCTGGTTTACCTGATGAGGAGAGATTTTCCTCGTCCTTGTCTCTTATTTGGCAAAAGATTTAGGGTAATCTAAAGAAGATGAGTGAGAGATATAAGCGTTTGGCAGATAAGAGACGTGCGCCTGGTCCAAACCATGGGGAGACCACATTTAAAGCATAAATATAGTAATGTGTACTTTAAAAACCAAGCCTTCGCTGCTCTTTAAGTCAATAAAATGTGTTATTTTTTTATTACTTAAACTTCTTTGAATTTCATAATTTCCTCACATGAATATATATATATATATATACAGTGGAGGAAATAATTATTTGACCCCTCACTGATTTTGTAAGTTTGTCCAATGACAAAGAAATGAAAAGTCTCAGAACAGTATCATTTCAATGGTAGGTTTATTGTAACAGTGGCAGATAGCACATCAAAAGGAAAATCGAAAAAATAACTTTAAATAAAAGATAGCAACTGATTTGCATTTCATTGAGTGAAATAAGTATTTGAACCCTCTAACAAAAAAAGACTTAATACTTGGTGGAAAAACCCTTGTTTGCAAGCACAGAGGTCAAACGTTTCTTGTAATTGATGACCAAGTTTGCGCACATTTTAGGAGGAATGTTGGTCCACTCCTCTTTGCAGATCATCTCTAAATCCCTAAGGTTTCGAGGCTGTCTCTGTGCAACTCTGAGCTTGAGCTCCCTCCATAGGTTTTCGATTGGATTAAGGTCCGGAGACTGACTAGGCCACTCCATGACCTTAATGTGCTTCTTCTTGAGCCACTCCTTTGTTGCCTTTGCTGTATGTTTTGGGTCATTGTCGTGCTGGAACACCCATCCACGACCCATTTTCAGTTTCCTGGCAGAGGGAAGGAGGTTGTCGCTCAGGATTTCACGATACATGGCTCCGTCCATTTTCCCGTTAATGCGAATAAGTTGTCCTGTGCCCTTAGCAGAAAAACACCCCCAAAGCAAAATGTTTCCACCCCCATGCTTGACGGTGGGGACGGTGTTTTAGGGGTCATAGGCAACATTTTCTTCCTCCAAACACAGCGAGTTGAGTTAATGCCAAAGAGCTCTATTTTGGTCTCATCAGACCACAGCACCTTCTCCCAGTCACTCTCTGAATCATTCAGGTGTTCATTGGCAAACTTCAGACGGGCCTGCACATGTGCCTTCCTGAGCAGGGGGACCTTGCGAGCCCTGCAGGATTTTAATCCATTGCGGTGTAATGTGTTTCCAATGGTTTTCTTGGTGACTGTGGTCCCTGCTAATTTGAGGTCATTAACTAACTCCTCCCGTGTAGTTCTAGGATGCTTTTTCACCTTTCTCAGAACCATTGACACCCCACGAGGTGAGATCTTGCGTGGAGCCCCAGAGCGAGGTCGATTGATGGTCATTTGTGCTCCTTCCATTTTCGAACAATCGCACCAACAGTTGTCACCTTCTCTCCCAGCTTCTTGCTAATGGTTTTGTAGCCCATTCCAGCCTTGTGCAGGTCTACAATTTTGTCTCTGACATCCTTGGACAGCTCTTTGGTCTTTCCCATGTTGGAGAGTTTGGAGTCTGCTTGATTGATTGATTCTGTGGACAGGTGTCTTTTATACAGGTGACTAGTTAAGACAGGTGTCCTTAATGAGGGTGACTAATTGAGTAGAAGTGTCTAACCACTCTGTGGGAGCCAGAACTCTTAATGGTTGGTAGGGGTTCAAATACTTATTTCACTCAATGAAATGCAAATCAGTTGCTATCTTTTTTTTAAAGTTATTTTTTCGATTTTCCTTTTGATGTGCTATCTGCCACTGTTACAATAAACCTACCATTGAAATGATACTGTTCTGAGACTTTTCATTTCTTTGTCATTGGACAAACTTACAAAATCAGTGAGGGGTCAAATAATTATTTCCTCCACTGTATATATATATATATAGTGAGGCAGTGACAGGCCTCATATATGAAGGACAGTATGTATCTCAGAGAATGGTGCAGGAAAACTATTAGAGGGGATGCATATCGTGGTTTGCTGTGGTTCACCTAAGACGTGCCACCAGGGTACCTGGCCTTGGTGGAGTGGAAGCCAGTAGCTAGAGTGTCCACTAAGTTAGATAGTGGACGCTGTTGCTACCTAGTATAGCTGGTATCAGCTAATCCCGGACTGGCTTTTACTGGGAATAAGCAAAGAGCTGGGTGGGTGCTTATTCCCCTCAATCCACTCAGGGTTTTATACGTGGCTCATGTCCACGATTGTGGTTTAAAAATCAGCAGCATGATGCAGGGTATGTCTGTTGAGTGAGAGCCTGCAGATTAGACTCTGCAAGGCACGTGTGGAGCAACACTGTCCTGTGGACTGATTGCCTGAGAGATTTTGTTATGTCCCTGCCTTTCTTCAAAACTGGTCATAGGAGTCCATGGCATTACATATGGTGGAGGATGCGAGCAGACCAGTAAGGCAAACACAGTGTTCGCATGTCTTGGATTAAACCAGCAAAGTTCCAACCTAAGCCAGCAGCCGAGATGGAGGAAATACTGAAGCAGCTGGTGTTGGCCAATGCGCAGCAACAATAGGCCAATGTTCAGCAACAGCAGGCCTATGCACAACAGCAAGAGACTAACAGCCTATTTCTACAGCAGAGTGTGGCCCTGAGGGAGACACCACCAGTGGCGACCCAGCTCCAGCCAGCAGCCCGGGATAAAGTCCGGTCAGCATTGAGGAAAATGACTCCAGAAGACGATGTGGAGGCCTTTTTGACAGTTTTTGAAAGAACAGCAGAGTGGGAGAATGTGCCATCCTACCAAAGGGCTGAAGTGGTGGCTCAGTTTCTGGTGAGGTCCTAGCCCGCATGGGGGTCAAAACCTACGTACGGGCCCAGGGAGTGTACCAGTGGACGTTTGTAGAGTCTCAGCCTGCCAGGTCGAAGGCTTATAATCTGTTGCACCTTATGAAGAAATCGTTCCAGGCTGAGACTTTGGGCCCAAAGCAGATGATAGAGCGGGTGGTGGTGGCTCAGTTTCTGCATACTCTGCCAGTGGCCATTCAGCGTTGGGTGGGTCAGGGGGACCTGGGCAACCTTGACCAGTTGGTCAGTCTGGTCGAGCGGTACATGGCCACCCAGGATTTGATGCGGGACACTTCTTAAAAATGGGTGACACCGCGACCCCCAGTCTCCCTTATAGAGACTGGAAAAAGGTCCCGATTCCAAGGAGGGGAAAATGCAACCCAAAGGCCTATTAAGTGTTCCCAGTGGGCTCGTGAAGACATATTTATCCAATGCTGGCGGTGCCAGGGACCTGAACATAGGGCTGTTAACTGCCTTTTGACCACTGGACCCATGGACTGCGGGGTTGCTCGCAGGTCCTCATTCTACGCCAGCTTGTCTGTACTGCAGACACCCTGCTGAATGCTGAGGAACCTCCCATTTGCCAGGTGTCTATTAATGGGTACTGGATTAACGAGCTGTTAGACTCCATGAGTCTAGTGACCCTAGTGCACGGGTCACTGGTTTATCAGAATAATCCCTCCGAACAAAAATACTTCATTATCTGTATCCATGGGGATGTTCGAGAGTATCCGACAACGATGGTTGTCATGGACACGCCGGGCAGTACAGCATGTGTTGGGAGTGGTAAAGAATCTTCCATACAGGGCTATTTTGGGAAGAGACTTACCCTGTTCTGGTCGTTTTGGAAGGACAGAGTGCAACCTCTTGTGGAGAAAGACTCTCAGGGTCTGAACCCGAGTGGACCGATTCCGGGTTCTGGAACTGGAGGTGTTCCTGGACATGTTCAGGACCGCCCAACTCCAGGACCCCACTCTGGTACGGGCATGAGAGAGAGTGACTGTAATCAGTGGGGTAGCCCAACAACCAAGCGCAGAAGCGTTTTTTCCCCACATTGCTCTTTCACAGGACTTATTATACCACGTTGGCAAGGTCCGACAGGAGGTAGTGGAGCAATTAGTAGTACCACAGCCCTACCACCGTGCAGTATTAGATTTGGCTCACACACATGTAATGGGAGGTCATCTTTGGGTCAAAAAGACACTGGAGCGTATACTACAGAGGTTCTTTTGGCCTAGTGTCTATGAAGTGGTTACTGCTCCCACAGCGAATTTCTGTAGTCCACTGGTATCTCTCCGCATTATAGAGGTACCTTTTGAGTGGATTGCTATAGATCTAGTGGGGCACATGGTAAAGTCAGCCCGGGGCCACCAACACATATTAGTGGCAGTGGACTATGCTACTCGATATCCGGAGGCCATTCCTCTACGACATAACTCAGCCAAAATAAAACCACCTTTGACAGGCACTCAGTTTACTGGTATAAATGGATGGTTTATCCCTCTCAAATAGTACTTATAGCCACAAGATTTGTGATATATCCAAAGAAAATGAAAGCTATGGATACCTTAGATGGCCTTATAGTCTATCTATATCCACACCATTAATGTAAAAATGAGGATCCCAGGATTAGTACATCTGACCTGGTTCCAAAATGCATACACCACTTCAGTCCAGATTATATCTTTAGTGCAACTGCCAAGAAATGTTTGTACCATATATAAAGGAAGACACTTTTCATCCAGTCCTCAATATCACATAATTGGATGGTCCTTATATAGCAGTACTTTATACCATAAAATTGTGCCCAAAAGTTAGTTGATTTGATTGCATAAAAACCGGATTAGTTACTATATGTCACACAGTGTTTGTTACTTTACCGTTCCCGTCGGTGCAGTAGATACCTCCGGTGATCAGTGCAACAAAAAAGTTCAAGCGCTCACTCCGTGTTAAACACAAGGCTCTGCTCAACTGCCAGGACCTACCGCGGTGTCCCACGTAGTCCGGCCGTCTGATACGTGGCGTCCCACGTGCTGGAGGCAGAAGAGATGATTGGTTGGTCTTTCGGTCTCTGTTTGGAGCAATGAAAAGAATAATAGTATGTCCGTACTCTTCTTAATAGAAATAGCAGTGCTCTTAAATCCAATTTTCCTAGACAACTCTCACTGACTTCCAACCTTTGCCAGACAAGTTTCGGGGCTTATAGTTGGCAACTATAAGCCCTGAAATGCGTCTGAAAAAGGTTGGAAGTCAGTGAGAGTTGCCTAGGAAAATTAGATTTAAGAGCGCTGCTATTACTATTAAGAAGATTACGGACATACTATTATTCTTTTGAAGACCTTGATTAAGGTGGGCTTAGATGTATTTTTATCAAAATGTATTGACCAAGTGTCTCAGTTTTTATCAAGAGTGAGGGTCTATTCCATATGTTATGCTTGCATCTAATTTTATAGTGCATTATTTTCTGTTATTTTGTAAATGCAGCCATATACATCCGCACATTTAATACCATATCATGCAAGATGGTTATTATATAGTTTTTTCTGTTATTTGTTTGATTTGTCTTGAAGGAGTGGCACCTTCATGTGTTAATACGCTCCTACACTGGGAGTGATAATGAAGTGCACTTTTGCCCCACCTATCTAATAGGTGACCTTGATTAAGGTGGTACATATAGGTGTGTGTGTCTCTCCTCCCACCGGTTGCTGATGCACATGGAGGTTACAAGGGGCAGCACACCATATGTACGGGGACTGTGCTCCTGAAAAATGCGCCACAGACCACCTTGTCGCTGGTAGGTGGGCTTAGATGTATTTTGATTAAAATGTATTGACCAAGTGTCTGTTTTTATCAAGAGTGAGGGCCTAGTCCATATGTTATGTTTGCATCTAATTTTATAGGGCATTATTTTCTGTTATTTTGTAAATGCAGCCATATACATCCGCACATTTAATACCATATCGTGCAGGATGGTTTATATATAGTTTTTTCTGTGATTTGCTTTATATAGGGTACAAACATTTCTTGGCAGTTGCACTAAAGATATAATCTGGACTGAAGTGGTGTATGCATTTTGGAACCAGGTCAGATGTACTAATCCTGGGATCCTCATTTTTACATTAATGGTGTGGATATAGATAGACTATAAGGCTATCTCAGGTATCCATAGCTTTCATTTTCTTTGGATATATCACAAATCTTGTGGCTATAAGTACTATTTGAGAGGGATAAACCATCAATTTATACCAGTAAACTGAGTGCCCCTCAAAGGTGGTTTTATATTGATTCTGTACAAGACTTGGGGTGAGTCAAAAGGTGTGCACCTATTCCATCCGATCAAGTGGGTGTAGACACTCTAATTTACAATTATAACTCAGCCACACTTAATGCCAGGGAGCTATTTGCCATGTTTTACCGCATTGGATTGCCCAACGAGATCCTTACGGATCAAGGTAATCCTTTTATGTCCAAAGTGACAAAGGAGTTGTGCAAACTGATCCGAATCAAGCACTTACGCACATCAGTGTATCACCTCCAAACAGATGGGCTGGTGGAAAGGTTTAATAAGACCCTAAAAAGTATGTTAAAAAGGGTAGTATCTCAAGACGGGAAGGACTGGGATATGTTGCTGCCATATTTGATATTCGCCATTCAAGAGGTTCCCCAGTCCTCAACAGGGTTTTCCCAGTTCGAACTGTTATATGGCAGACATCCCAGAGGCCTGCTGGACATTGCCAAAGAGACATGGGAGCAGGAGCCTACTCCCCATAAGAGTATAATAGAGCACATTGCAGATATGCAGGACAGGATTGCATCAGTAATGCCCATTGTGAGAGAACATCTAGTAGAGGCTTAGACAGTTCAGAGCCATGGGTATAATAGAAGAGCCACATTCAGGACCTTTTCCCCAGGATATAGAGTTCTCGTGCTCGTACCCACTGCTGAGAGTAAATTTCTGGCCAACTGGGAAGGGAAAATATATCAGCCTGAGCGGAGATAACCAGAACAAATATATCACGTAAACTTGCTAAAGGCATGGAAGTCGGGTAACCTTAAAACATAACTTTCAATGAATACATTAAAACGCCGAATGGAATTTATTCATAGGCAAAAATAACAAAGGTAGATGCTGACCAAACCGGTGTGACCAAACCGGTGGAATGGTACAATACTAGGGTGGGAGCAAGACAAAAGGGGGGAGGGAATGCTGGGTCTCTGCCCCTGTGCACAGCCCTATGGTCAAGCCTCCCTAAGCCGTATACGCTCACCTCCTATGTGACCCTATTAAAGCCCCTGTCCAGTGCTCTGACTGCCCAGCTTCATTCTGAAGGGGAGGGGGAAAGGGGGTCGGAGACCCTATGATTAAAATCAACCTTCACAAGTAGTCCTGCATGCCCCAGATAGAGAGGGCAGTGCTGGCTTATTAACATCAATACATATATCGCCCTGTGATTTTCCCCACGCGTTTCCCTGGCAACCGCCAGTTCATCAGGGGACTAGAAACAGTATAGCAATAGATCACATGCAGTCTGCGCATTACAGTAAATAAGGTGCAATTTACATAATCAAGCGCCCAAACAACATATAATATACTCAGGTGTAGGGCAATTCATATAGGATAAAAAAGATAGACAGCTTATCTTAATAAATGCCTGTGTGGCCAGCCGTCCAGAGTCAAGGGGCCAAGGCTGCGTGGTTCCAAGTCCAGCAGGTGGGAATCCGCGTATGGCAGCATCTAACTGTGGCTCGATGTGGCAGCGCTATTTAAAGCCGCTCACGCTGGTCGCCACCGTCAATAGTTCCAGTCGCATGGCATAACACGTGACTGCAAACGTCACGGTCACGTGTGCCATCATGTGATCGCAGGTCCTGCGAGCACTAGATGCTGGAGAGTAGCCGGGAACGGCATACTAAGTAAGAGGCGGGCCTGGGATAATCTGACTCCGTCCACCTGACATTGTCACCGAGCCACAGGTAAGGGTACGAGTGAAACCGTACCGTGTGCCAGAGGCCCGTAGACAAGCCATACAGAATTGGTACAGAAAATGCTTAGCCTAGGAGTTATCGAGGAATCCAAGAGTGAGTGGCCAGTCCAATTGTGTTGAATGCAAAGCTGGATGAATTGTTTCGATTTTGTAACTATTTCCGGAAATTGAATGAGGTGTCGATGTTCGACCTTTATCCAATGCCCCGGGTTGACGAGCTGATTAAAAAAATTGGGCCAGGCCCAGTACTTCACGACGCTGCATTTAACCAAGGGTTACTGGCAGGTACCTCTGACAGAGTCAGCAAAGGAAAAGACCTTTGTCACACCGGAGGGACTTTATCACTGTTGTTTTGCCTTTTGGGTTACATGGGGCCCCCACTACGTTACAGAGGCTGATGGACATAGTCTTAAAACCCCATCGGAAGTATGCATCCGCCTACATAGACGATATTATTGTTCATAGTGGCGACTGGCAGTCTCATTTGTCCCATGTGCAGGCAGTCATGGACTCACTTCGAGATGCAGGCTTGACTGCAAATCCTTAAAAGTGTACAATAGGGCTAGAGGAGGCTCGTTATGTGGGGTACATGATTGGCTGTGGGATTATCAAACCTCAACTAACAAAGTTGAGTCCATTCAGAATTAGCCCCGACCTCTCACGATGAAACAAGTCAAAACGTTTCTCAGCATAATTGGGTATAATAGGCAGTTTATACCCAATTTCGTTGGGAGGGCTGTACCCCTGACTGATCCGCTGAAAGGAAGAAAGACATTAAGGAATCGGTGGAATCCTCAGGCAGAAGAAGCATTTTAGGTCCTGAAATTGGCCCTATGTGAACAGCCCGTTTTATCCAACCCCAACTTTAAGGACGAATTCATCATCCAAACGGACGCGTCTGAAGTAGGGCTAGGAGCAGTTCTATCTCAAAACGGAGAAGAACATCCCATCACTTATTTGAGTAGAAAGCTTACCAAAGCAGAAAATAACTACAGCGTAGTGGAGAAGGAGTGCCTAGCCATCAAGTGGGCCTTGGAATCCTTACGGTACTACATTCTGGGGTGACATTTTCGCCTGGCGACGGACTATTCACCGTTGGTCTGGATGAGAAATTCCAAGGAGAGAAATGCTCGGGTCACCAGATGGTTTCTCTCCTTACAGAATTTCAATTTCTTGGTGGAACATTGAGCAGGAAAGCTGCAGGGTAATATGGATGCCCTATCACGAGCATCATGTTTTGGTGCAGGTGTTCGCCCCCACACATTTAAAAAGAGGGTGGCAGTGACAGGCCTCATATATGAAGGACGGTATGTATCTCCGTGAATTGTGCTGGAAAACCATCAGAGGGGATACATATCATGGTTTGTGGTTAACCTGTGATGTGCCACCAAGGTACCCGGCCTTGGTGGAGTGGAAGCCAGTAGCTAGAGTGTCCACTAAGTTAGATAGTGGACGCTGTTGCTACCTAGTATAGCTGGTATGAGCCAATCCAGGCCTGGCTATTACTGGAAATAAGCAAAGAGCTGGGTGGGTGCTTATTCCCCACAATCCATTCTGGGTTTTATACGTGGCTCATGTCCACGATTGTGGTTTAAAAGTCAGCAGCATGAAGCAGGGTGTGTCTGTTGAGTGAGAAGCTGCAGATCACACCCTGCAAGGCACGTGTGGAGCAACACTAGCCTATGGACTGATTACCTGACCCGGCTGCAATCCTGCTGTAACTGAACTGTAAGTTGGCTGGAATGGCTGGAACAAGCAATAAAACATGTTGAAGAGACTTTGTTGTGTCCCTCCCTATCTTCAAAACTGATCATAGGAGCCCACAGCATTTATATATATATATATATATATATATATATATAGTCGCTCAGAGATGAGGCAGCACTCCAATGCAGATAAAGGTGACCCAATTTTATTCCAAAGCTACGTTTCTGCCTTCTCAATGAGGCCTTTGTCAAGCAATTTATATATATATTATATATATATATTGCCTATTGACATGGGCTTTAACAAGTGCAGCTGGATGGATGACTAATCTTCCAGTTATTTGAGGTGTGACTTTGATGAATACCTCAGAGTCAAACCAAAATTATTATCATCATCAAATTGAAATATATGAGTAGAATTTTTTGTTACTTAATTCTGATGCTTATTGCTCGGTGTCAAGGTAGTGTATGCATGTCAGCCCCTGAATGTTATGTCACTACAGGAGCAAGGGTTTAGGGATATAGATGAGCGAATCGATTCATCACAAATTTTACAAAAATTCCAAACAAATCTGAAGTTTTAGCATTTTGTTTCAGATAAATCACACAAAATTGCACCCACCAGCAAGGTAAATAGGGAGAGGAAGATGAATACGGAGGATCATATGACCCTGAGTGGGCCCAGTTTGCACATACACCCACAATAATATTCAACCAATCAGGAGGGGGGATATTGGCTGTTCTATCAGGCTTTGTGCTAGCTGTGAAGCACACAAACCATTGTGAGCTCAGCCACTGATGTGATATGACATGTCTGCCATGTCTCCAACAGACAAGAATTAGAAACAAGACATTTTAAGGTCTTACAGGGTAATTGTGTGGATTGTGAAAAAGATATATAGGTATTTATTTAGGTAGATTCAATTACTAGGTACAAAGTCAAGTTTAAAAAAATAACATAGGGGCAGTTACAGTGTCTGTAGCAAGGACTGGAGCTGATAATATAAAGTATGCTGCACTGCATAAAGATCATATAAAGAGACAGTACTCTTTTGTATGTGTATGAGCAACCCATTTTCTTTCCATAAACCTGTTACAAAGCTTATACAGCTTGCAAATTTGCAATAGGCATTTTTCTCAGCATCACCAGAAGCACATATTCTGCTGCATATTCTGCACAATTGAGGCTTTTTCTTTCCAAAAACCTGTTGCAAATTTTCCATAGTTTATAACTGCGTCAATTACAGTGTATAGTTTGTTCACAGCCAGGGAACATCCAGTTGGGTATATATTTTTGACTAAAAAACTGGCTGCAATTTTTAAAAGTTTTTTTACATTTTTAAAAGCATAGATCCAACAGCGTAGTGTGTTATTAAACAGGCTGCATTTACCCATAGTTACTCTGTCACTCTGACATTATTTATTATTTCTGTCTTCGCATTAAAGAGAGAAGGGAGGTAATAAGAGAGAAAAACATGAGAGAAAAAAATATGAGTCCTAGGAGTGTCATACACTAATTTCCAGGTCAATTGGAGCATCTTTGATTCAGGTTACAATTGATTTGTCCCTGAAGAAATTTTTTGACCGATTTTCTAGAATCAGACCTGAAAAGAATCTCAAGAAATTTGTTCAACTCTAGTTAGGGAGTATGTGACACTGTATCTCCATTTAATCGCTATTTTTAATTGCTCTTTTTGGTATGAAGAGAACACTATGTTATGCAGCAATTTACATAATTCAAAATATACAATGGGGCACATTTACCAATACTGTCTAAGGGCCCTTTTATCGGCAGATAGAGCAAGCAGTAACTGGCAAGAGGAACATTTATTCCTGATCATCGCGTACTTGTTAAATACATTTGTGTACAGCAATGATTGTTACTCTGTGGGGACCACTTACCGATCATAGAGTATTATTGTTTGTTGGCAGCACTTCTCTGTTTATACCGGGTAATGTGCTGCTGATAAATTAAGATTTTTGATGCAGAACTTCTTACTCTATTCAGTATGAGTTCGTACGATCATTTGTACCCAATAATTAGCCCAGTGTAAAAGTGCAAAGGTCCCTTTAGAATTCAACAGGAGATTGTTGAGAAGGAAACGTTCCTTCTTGGCAAGTGCCTGCTCATCAGAGGAGGAGACAGTTGAATTCACATGCAGCAATCTCCTCCACAGTATGGGAAGGAGTGATCGTTAATGCTATCGCTCATCCCCATACAGAATCATTGTTTGCTGGCAGCAGGCGCTGTTTAGACAGCACAATCTCCTGTTGACAAATGACTGTTTAGGTGTCCGCACAAACTAGTATATTACCTGATGAATAAGCGTTTTGCTCATTCATCGGGTAATTGGTGGTATCTTTACACCGATAGATTATCGCTAATGAGTGTTCCTATGAACGCTTGTTAGTGATAATAAAGCCAATAATTGGCCCATGCAAAGCAGCCTTTAGATTTAGACAATGTAAGTAGAGATGAGCGAATCAAATCCCATGAAGTGGAATTCGATCCGAATTTCAGGATAAATTCGATTCACCTCGAAGCCGAGTTTCCTCGTGCTTCGTGTTAGGATACTTTCACAGTTGCGTTAAAGTTTTCCGGTATTGAGTTCTGTCCTAGGGGCTCAATACCGGAAAAAAAATGATCAGTTTTATCCTAATGCATTCTAAATAGAGAGCAATCCATTCAGTATGCATCAGGATGTCTTAAGTGTGTTCCGGCAAAACGGATCCGGTGCAGACCTTTAAAAATGACGTGTGTTTCAATGCATTTGTTAGACGGATCCGCATCTGGACCCGTCTACAAATGCTTTATGTTTGCACAAGGATTTCCGGATCTGGCCAGCAGTTCCGGTGACGGAACTACTTGCCCAATCCTCACAACGCAAGTGTGAAAGTACCCTTAGCGAATCGATTTAACCTGAAATAGTGTAAAAAACAAAAATATTTTAACTTACAGCCTCCATTTGCTTGCAATGGGCTGCCAGCCGCCATCTTGATTGAATATCTCAGCCGAAATCCCGTGCCTCGGCCGCAGTGATGACGTTATCTCGCGCTGCACGAAATTTCGTGCCAGATCTTCAAGCAAGATGGCGGCGGCCGGCCCGTCGCGAGCAAATTGAGGCGGTAAGTTTGATTTTACTTTTATTTATTTAAATTTTACACAGTTTTTACACTCAGATGCCGTGATCATGTATGAACGCGACATCTGAGGGGTACAATAATGGGGAGCAGCACTATTTCAGCTCCCTGTCATTGCACCCGCTACTTACAAAAAAATGAACTTCGTGTCAAAGTAATTCGTCACAAAGTGAATTTTTTTGTAAAATTTAGCGAATCAGCTGAATTGAACTTTTCAATAATTCACTCATCTCTAAATGTAAGCTTTGACTAACAGTACGCTAGATTTATCACAGTGGCTGATACTGGGTGATAAATTTGAAGCACCTTTCAACAGTCTAGGTTAAGTTTATACCACCTATTAGTTGATATACTTTGCGCCAGAATTTTGTGCAAAAATTTAGGCACACCATATTATAAATTAAGCCATGCTGTTTCTGCTAAGCAGTGCCCCCTTCCCCACTAAGTCATGCCCACTTGCTGAGTGAGTTGCAAAAGATGTCTAGGAAATTTAATAAATGAGACTTATTCTGGCACAAATTCATGAGTAAATATTCTCCACAAATACAATACAGTTGTGTGCCAAGAAATATCCCGTTCAACTTAAATATGATAATTACAATTATTAATTCAATGAAAAAAAGAGCAAACACTAATAGGATATGAAGGAAATAAGAATTCATTGCAGAAACATAGAAATTTAGAAGTGGGATGATCTTCTCAAAGAGTTGATATTTTGTAAAAATGTGCCTCTATTAAATAAAATTGTTAGATTATATATGTTTTTTCAGTTAATATATAGTAAATTTCAAATGTATTTTTGTATATACTTTTATTTAGGGAAGACTTGCTGTGTGACTATATATAATTACATAACATAATAACAGGGAACCTGAAGCGTCCAGGAAACGTGAAATGTCTTTAGTCTTGATTCATAAAGAACACAACAAAAGGTTATTAGGCTTGTTTTGTATCGTCAATCATTTGTTTTCTATTGTTATGACATTGAGATACCCTCAAAGTCAGTATATATATCTTACTTAGATCATAATGTACTAGATCCAAGCTCAATAACTATTTAGTGGGAGAATTCACCATCCCCATAGCTTCATGTCCTGATAAATTGCTGCATGTATGAGGCAGAAAATGGATAATGCTCACATCATTCATGCACCTTAGATAATTGCAATTAAGAAAACCATCTCAGGTTAGATGAAAATGGCACAGCAGAGCTTGATTGTGTTTCAGGGCTTTATATGTATTCATATGCTGGGTTTGTATTTGATTTTTGCAATGTTTATTCCAGGTCCTCTGGAAAATCATGAACATAAATTGCTGTTTAAGTTGGAGCATAAGAAGGAGGGAGAGAGACCAATGCATAATATTCCACTGGAAATGAGATGTGCAAGTCAGTTCTCCTTCCAAAAGGACAAGAATACTGAATGCACCATGTTATGGTTCTCTCACTACAAGTCAGTTCTCCTAAAGGAAGATTGGTTAAATTGATCTGGCAGTGTGTTCCGGCCTGCTAGATTTCACTTGATTTGGCTTAGCCAGATGCTACCATTCACTATTGACTATAATGGGATCCAGCTGCTTTTCAACAAAATGCTAGCTTTCATCCAGACAAAAACTGACACATGCTGGAAAGCAACTGTACCCCCATTATAGTCAATGGGTCTGGCAGTAAACAGCAGTATTTGTCTAGACCAATTCTGATAAACTTTGACAGGCTGTTCTCTGCTGAAATAACATGCTGGATCTATTTACCCCAAGTGTGAACATAGTCTAAAAGGACAAGAAAACTGAGTGTCTCAAAAGAAAATTGCCCTGGTTAGCTAGATGGCCTTTCTCAGTGTCTTGGGGATGCTCTTCCCCATTAGGGAAACCATTTAGTGTGCATGAAGAGTATTATACTCCAGCCAATGTTGCTCTGCATTTATGGGGTGAAAAACATATGCAAATTAGCATATATTACTTCTACTGGCATCACATAGGATTAGTTTTCTTTTCTTTTTGGAAAAAATGATAATTTGAATATCTTTCCCAGGATCCAAAGGCATGAAACTGATTGAACAGTTTGAGGCTATCACCAGGAGGAAAAATCTGGTGGTAGTCTCGAACTGTTCAATCAGTGCATTTTGATTGTAAGATTTTCAGTACTCTTCTCATTTAGTTGACTTTCATGTCTCTTTTCCAGTGGAATATTATATCTTATGCCTTATGTGTAAATCTTTCATCTGTTTCTCTATCTCTTTCTCTATATCTTTCATTCACCCAAAATAAATTGCAAGAAATTTAGGCTAATTGGAATCCATATTTTTGGGGAATTATGAATCATGAATCAGTAGAATTGATTCGCTCATCTCTATTTCGGTATCATCAGTAAAAAAGGATCCGGTATTTAATTTTCTCACAGCTAGAAAGAACTGCACATGCGCAGACCAGAAAACCGGATCCGGCGATGCGGCAATTTCCGGAACACTTAGTACCGGATCCGGCATTAATACATTTCAATGGAAATAATGCCGGATCCGGCAAGTGCGGTAGTGCTCCGGGATTTTGTCCGGGAAAAATACTGCAGCATGCTGCGGTATTTTGTCCGGTCAAATACCGTACGAGGGACGGAACAGAAGACCTCCTGATGCATACTGAACGGATTGCTTTCCATTCAGAATGCATTGGGACAAAACTGATGCATTTTTTTCCGGTATTGAGACCCTTTACCAGATTTTAATACCTGAAAAGAATACTAGTGTGAAAGTACCCTTACCCCAGCAATGCAGACAATTTTTGCTGAGTGCACTGCTGGGGTGGGCGGCCCCAGGACTCAGAACAGGGTAGATGCAGTTTCCTACCAGGCTAAAGTACCTTCCTGATGTCATCCACCCATGTGACCAGTGGGGGAGGAGCTGGAGGAACAGAGAGCTGTGTCCTGTACGGAGAAGAGCCAGGCTGGAGTGTGGTGAGGCCTAGCTATGTGTGTGTGCCCATTTGTCTGTCCCTGTGTGTGTGTACCCCTGTGTGTGTGTCTATCTAAGGCATAGCTTACACTCCATACCACAGTCTAGCCAGCGCCTAATGGGTTACAGTTTAGACCACCTTCTTATACATGTTGATAATTCCCTTTTAAACCCCAGTCCATGTCCCCTCAGTACTGGGAATATATGGGAGTCATATTAAAAGATAACAAAAGGTTGGAGCATAACTAAAGGTGGAATTCCCTTTTAATGTCCCCTAAAGGTGGCCACACAGATTAGATAGAAGTTGGTTGACGATCTCACTATCACACAAGTGTCTGTCCATATGTATGTCTGTCCCTGTGTGTGTGTGTCCCTGTGTGTGTGTGTCCCTGTGTGTGTGTCCCTGTGTGTGTGTGTCCCTGTGTGTGTGTGTCCCTGTGTGTGTGTGTCCCTGTGTGTGTGCTCCTTTCTCTGTGTGTGTCTGTCCCAGTGTGTTCCTGTGTGTGTGTCCGTCCCTGTGTGTGTATGTGTCCATGTGTGTTTTTGTCTGTCCCTGTGTGTATCTGTCCCTGTGTATGTGTCTGTGTCCATGTGTGTTTGTGTCTCTCTCTGTGTGTCTGTCCCTGTGTGTAACCATCACCATGCCAACAGTGTTCCTTTGTCTTGACGCAGCTGCATCAGGATGTTCTGTGTGGTTCAAGAAGAAGAAGATGGAAGAGGAGGCAGTGCCGGCAGCATGGAGTCCCGTGGGAGAGACACAGGGAGGCACACTACGGACATAGGTAACACTACCACATTATCTACACTAGTGTTATCTGTGGTTTTACATAGTACTGCAGGTAACACTACCACATTATTAGCACTAGTGTTATCTGTGGTTTTACATAGGACTGCAGGTAACACTACCACAATATCAGCCCTAGTGTTATCTGTAGTTTTACATAGGACTGCAGGTAACACTACCACATTATCAGCACTAGTGTTATCTATGGTTTTACATGGGACTGCATGTGACACTACTACATTTTCTGTACTCAGATAGACACCACTGTGTTATCTGTGCTGTTACATAGGACTGCAGGTGATATCTACTATATTATCTGTACTCAGAGAGTTATCACTGTGTAAGGGGGCCCACTGAGACTTTGTCGCCCAAGGGCCCACAGGAACCTGGAGCTGGCCCTGCTCCTGCCTGTACCTGGCATGGCACATTCACTGTCCTATGCCAGGCTTTAATGGAGTGAGCGCAGGCATGGGTAGCAATGTGCTATGCAGAGCTCCTGCATGTGCCCATTCCGCTTGCTAAAAGCTATGCATAGCACATTGTTACAGAGTATTGTGCACTGATGTTCAACTTGCCAAAGCCTGGCATAGCACATCAGATGTACTATGCCATGCTTTAGTGGCGATGGCACAGGCTGGAGCAGTGCTCCTGCCTGTATATAACTCACAGCAGCCCTGCAGTGGAATCCATACACCAGAACACCTCTGACATATCAGCGGTGTACGAGGTTACAGATTCTAAACCACTTTAGACAACAAAACTTATTTTGTAAGTAAAATAAAAAGTTTATTACAAACTATTTCTATGACATTTAGAATACGTTTTAATACAATTGTTGAGACGTTTAGGTAGACAAAGTAGTTAAAGAGTATGTAACTTCACTTTTTTGAAATTTTTAATATGTCAAAGGGACATATCAAAAGGGGTTGATCGACAGGATTCCCAACTCTGAGACCCCCACCGATTGTTAGAACGAGGGGTCAGAAGCGCTCAGCAGTCTCATGCTCAGCAGTGAGGGGTATGCATCGCTCGGCTGAGCGCTTCTAACTCCTCATTCTAGCGATCAGTCGGGTCTCAGATCAGGGACCCCTGACGATCAACACTTTTGATATGTCCCACTCCCTATGACATCAAAAATTTTAAAAAAGTGTAGTTACTCTTTAATGAATGACTAAATAAAATTAAAACTAAAATTTAAGAACAATTAAAAAAAAATTTTTTTTTATTAAGACAGGGAAATATATAATTTTTTTTCTAGATGAAAGGCAAGCAATGTACCAAAATGACCCTGTTCCCATAGTTTTTGCATTTGGCACCAGTAACAGACAGAGGAATGGTTAAGATTAGCAGTCTTAACTGCATACAATGCCTTCGGTTTTGAAGGCGCAGACTTTCTACATTAAGGTCCATGGCACAGTCCTGATTCCCCGAACAATCCAGTTGCTCTCCAGTGTTTGAGAATTCCCTATAAACACTTCTGTTAGTGCAATCAGCTTCTTTAAAATAAATGAGGAACACTTTGAGCCCTAGCCAGCTTTGTAATTCGGATACAAGCAGTTCTGATTGTCAAGATAACTGTGATGAATACGAGCCAAGTCACGACTGATTTAGACAAATATCCAGCTATTTCTTTTCTCATCTCTGTGGGAACTCAGCCGCCTTGAAACCGGCAGATAGCTTCTCTAAAATTGAAGCTGATGGCTAAGGCAATCAGAGGGTTAAAGCTGTATCACCTCTCCGTGAGCCTCTGCCAATGAAAACATATTGTGAATTCTGCTCTGTGCTTCACACACGTAGAACATGCTATCTCTTTAAATATCTGCACATCATCGGCATTTTCTCACATGTAATATTTTTATCTGTCACAGGATGCTTTACGTTTCTCCTTATACAGCGGAATAACACTGACCTTGGTCACTGCACGCTGATTAATATTGTCCCGTCTGTATTCAAGGGAGACACAACATTCTATGATTAGTCCCTTTGTTTCCTTCAAAACTTTTTGATACAGAAATAATAAATTGAAGAAGCGTTAGGTTCACATGATATTTAGGAAGAGGCAGTGGATAAATCTGTCTCCGGAATTAGCGCTTTTTCCAGGTTGGTTATCGATGTGGATTTCAGAATACACAATTTTTGACACTAGCATCCATTTCAAAGGGAATTTCAAGAACGGATTCCAGTGCACTTGTTTTTTTCAGTGCACTGAAAGCATTAGTGCTACCTGATCTTGATTAGAGATGAGCGAAGAATTTAAAAAAATTCTATTCGGCTGCTTTGCCGAATTTTACAAAAAAAATTTGCTTTGTGACAAATGACTTTGTCATGAAGCGCATTTCTTTGTAAGTAGTGAGTGCAATGACAGGGAGCAATGATTGCGCTGCCCCATGTCATTGTAACTCTCAGATGCCACCCTGATTGTGGCATTTGACATTGATAACATAATGAAAAATAAAAAAAATCATACTAACCCCATCCATTTGCTTGCAAAGAGCCAGCCACCGCCATCTTGATGGAAGATCTAGTGGGAAATCTCGTGCGGCGATGACGTCATCACATCGGGATTTCGTGCGAGATCTCAGTCAAGATAGTGGCGTCCAGCCCGTCGTGATCAAATGAATGAGGTAAGTATAATTATTATTTTTTTTTACCGCCATTCAGGGAAAATCGATTTGCGAACATGAAGCACAAGCTAATTCAGCTTTGCAGCGAATCAAATTTTCCCTGAAATTCGGATCAAAGTCCACACAACACTAGTCTTGATCAATAAAGAACACAACAAAAGGTTATTAGGCTTGTTTTGTATCGTCAATCATTTGTTTTCTATTGTTATGACATTGAGATACCCTCAAAGTCAGTATATATATCTTACTTAGATCATAATGTACTAGATCCAAGCTCAATAACTTCTGGGAGAATTCACCATCCCCATAGCTTCATGTCCTGATAAATGGTTGCATGTATGAGGCAGAAAACGGATAATGCTCACATCATTCATGCACCTTGGATAATTGCAATTAAGAAAACCATCTCAGGTTGGATGGAAATGGCACAGCAGAGCTTGATTTTTTCAGGGCTTTATAAGTATTCAAAACTTAAAACACGAATCAAAAGGCTACGTAGTTTTGGTTTAAAAGCAGCAGTCCTGTAGAGGAGTAGGTCCCACTCCTTAACAATGAAAAGTACAAATAGGAAAGCCAGGTCCGCGCTATTCTCAGAGCACCACAAATGTCACTCCAGGTAACCTTTTCTTTTTCTTTAAGACAGAAGTATGGTCCACGCTTCAAATACCGACTGAATGCCACATTTCCAGAAGACCTTTTGGAATTAGAAAGACCACATAGCGCAATACTGTATAGGATATGTGATAACAATTTGCTTTATTCTACTTACAAAGTATCTTCTCATAAAATCACAAAACAGACAACAGATCCCCGCTGTGCAGTTAAACGCCCGACCCGGGTTTCGCCCTTTCGGCTTGGTCAGGGGCTGGCCAATCAATACTGCACGGGTTACTGATAAAACCACCGTGCACTCTGCATTACTTCCGGGATAGTTACTTCCGTATAATCGCGGGCAACCTCAATAAAAGCAGTGAATAATCCGTGATAAATAGGTATTTTGATTGCTTTTAAAATGTAATGCATTATATCTATAATGCATTACATTTTAAATGCAGTGCAATTCTACCTTTGACCAGCAGGCTACGCCAGAGAGGCATAGCCTGCTGGTGAATACTTCAGGGCAGGCTCAGGGCCCTGCCGGAAGGAAGGTGAGCTTCCCAGCCCATCAGCACCCCGCGATCGCATCTGCGGGGTGCTGATGGGTGACAGAGGGAGTTCGCTCCCTCTGTCAACCCTTTACATGCGCAGGCGCCATTGCGCCCGGCATGTAAGGGGTTAAACAGCCCGGATCGGCACTCCTGCCGGCCCGGGCTGTTAGAGCAGGGTCGCGGCTCTCATGTGAGAGCCGGGCCCGCGCTCCCCGCTGCACGGGGGACCCGTGCAGCGCTTAGACTGGGCCGCCGTAAAAACGCGGCAGCCCAGCCTAAGGCCCCTTAGTGACCGCCGTAAAAACACGTATGGGTGGTCACTAAGGGGTTAAAGGGAACCTGTTACATTGAACATGGAGTTTGAGCTGCAGGTACTATTTTACAGAGCAGGAGATGCTGAGCAGACTGAAATTAAAGGGGTTCCCTGGGCTCTTAATATTGATCCTCAGGATAGGTCGTCAATATCAGATCGGTGGGGGTCCGACACCTTGCAGCCCCGTCGATCAGCTGTATGAGATGACGGTGCGCGCAATGTGCCTCCTCTATTCTCTCTTCCTGCTGCTGATGTCTATGGTAAAGCAGCGACAGAGCAGGAAGAGAGAAGGAGAACGGGACATGCACACTGTGCGCACCTTCCCTTCATACAGCTGATTAGCGGGGGTGCCAGGTGTCGGAACCCCACCGATCTGATATTGATGACCTATCCTGAGGATAAGTCATCAATATAAAAAGCCTGGAGAACTCCTTCAAAGGGGTTATCCCATGACTAATATAAAAAATGAAAATCAGACATCATATATTACATGGCAACCTCTTTCTAACAAAGCTAGAACCAGTGCTGTTCCTCGCATGGATCCAGAGATCTCCCCATTCATTGGTTTGCTAGATTTTTATCAAGCTGACAGCTTAAGGGAGTGTCTATTCTGCTGCAGCTCAGGGGGCGTGTCTCAGCTCTCCCTATCACAGCTCTGGAGGCAGTTGAAGAATGAAACTGAGCATGTGCGGCCTTATCAGTGAGCAGGTCAAAGAAATAAGAAAAAAAAACAGCAGGTGGCGCTATATAGATACATTTTATTGAATAGCTCAGTGGCTATGCTAAAATTTTAATAATATTCAATTAGAAAAGCATTCAGATCCAGGTGTTGGTTTGAAAACTGTACAATATTTTTCGTGGGGCAACCCTTTTCAGTAAATCTTGTAATTTATTCATTTGTATTCCTGAACATTCAATGAGACACTGACTGTGTATACAGAGATAGCTGTCAATCACTCATAGGACCACCTCCAAAGACCAGAATGAGCATAAATAATAAATTACAAATTACACATAATCTTTTTCCACAAAACTTTGTATCCATCTGCTCAATTAGGGCATATGGGCATCACAGAGGGGGGTTCCCCTGCTCAAAACCACTGTCTAAAGGCCAAAATGGAGTAGCTGCCTTTCTGGTAGACTCATGCAGTCCATCTAATACTATATTTCCTTTACAGCCACTGCTGCAGTAGAAGTTCCTAGCTGGCTGCAGCGTCCTCTAGGGCCTGCAGATTGTTTTTGCAACTCTGGCCCCTTGATATGACATCATTTATAATGGCTCCATAGGCTCCCTCATCCTGGCAGTATTGCATGCTCCTGTCCTGTGTTCTATTGCGCAGACTCCATAGCAAGCGTTTGGGGCCTGCGCAGTAGAATCTATTCTTGCCTCCAAAAGGGCCATGGGCATTGAGCACTTTCATTGTGGCAAGGGGTTAGGTTAAGAAATTGGCATGGGGGAGGGGCACAGTTTCAGTTTTCGCCTCAGGCAGCAGAAAGGGTAGTTGCACCCCTGCTAATCTCCATTATCTTCCCCAACACATAAAACTGTGACCAAACGTGAGTAAGTATCAAAACTAACAACCATTCATGGCAAATAAAAGAAGTTTTGAGGTTTTCCAAGCTCCTGATATTGATGAATAGTGATGAGCAGCAGGGGCTATATTCGAATCAATATTTGATGAATATTTTGTAGAACATTTGTCATATATTTGCGAATATTCTAAAAAAATGAATATATAGCAATATATTGAATATAGTGGTATATAATCCTTATTAGAATATTCGTCATTTTTGTTATGAAGTAGAAAACACACATGATTGATTTCTCCCTGCTGTCTGGTTCCCCAAAAACAGTTCTTACATGTCCAGACTCCCTAGGATTTCATCCCGCTCCAGTCAGTGCCCGTTGCCGACTTCCCGTGCTCATGGAGCCTCCCGATCACCATGGGAAAGCCTCAGGTTTAGAATATACCATCGGATGTGAGATTTCCCTATCTCACAACAGCGAATAGTCTTGTCATAAGACTATGCAACCAATGACTCATGAACAGCGCCCTCTATTAGTTGCATAGTCTTATGACAAGACTATTCACTCACAACAGCGAATAGTCCTGTCATAAAACTATGCAACTAATAGAGGGCACTGTTCATGAGTCATTGGTTGCATAGTCTTATGACAAAACTATTCGCTGTTGTGAGATCGTGAAATCTCACATCCGATGGTATATTTCGAACCCCGAGGCGTCCCCATGGTGATGGGGACACTCCATGCGCACGGGAAGTCGGCAACGGGCACTGACTGGAGTGGGATGCCATCCTAGGGAGCCCAGACATGCAAGAACTGTTTTTTGGGGAACCAGACAAGGAAGAATAAATCATGAGTGGTCACTATTTCATAAAAATATGACAAATATTCTAATAACGAATATAGCACTATATATTGCTATATATTTGTTTTTTAGAATATTCGTCATTTTTTTCCATCTGAACACATGATTCCTCCCTGCTTCCTGCTTGTGGGCCAATGACTCATTGGCCCACAAGCAAGAGGCAGGGAAGAATCATGTGTTCAGATGGAAAAAAATGACGAATATTCTAACAAATGAATATTCAATTGAATATTCGTCAATATATTCGTCGAAATCGAATATTCGTCATTCTATATATTGCGAATGTTGCGCAAATTTATATTCGCATTGCGAATTAAACTTAGAGCTGAGTTCCTAATGGTTGTATTGCTACAACATAACGAAGAAAACGTTATAGCACTATATTCTCAATCTTTGTTATATTCTAGCAATACAACCATTAGGAACTCAGCTCTAAGTTTAATTCGCAAAGCGAACATATACTCGCATTGCGCATTCAACTTAGAGCTGAGTTCCTAATGGTTGTATTGCTAGAATATAACGAAGATGACGAATATCACGAATGCACAAATTTAGCACTATATTCTCAATCTTCGTTATATTCTAGCAATACAACCATTAGGAACTCAGCTCTAAGTTTAAATCGTGAAGCAAACATATACTCGCATTGCGCATTCAACTTAGAGCTGAGTACCTAATGGTTGTATTGCTAGAATATAACGAAGATTGAGAATATAGTGCTAAATTCGTGCATTCGTGATATTCGTCATCTTCGTTATATTCTAGCAATACAACCATTAGGAACTCAGCTCTAAGTTGAATGCGCAATGCGAGTATATGTTCGCTTTGCGAATTAAACTTAGAGCTGAGTTCCTAATGGTTGTTGCTAGAATATAATGAAGATTGAGAATATAGTGCTATACTCGTGCATTCGTGATATTTGTCATCTTCGTTATATTCTAGCAATACAACCATTAGGAACTCAGCTCTAAGTTCAATGAGCAATGCGAGTATATGTTCGCTTTGTAAATTAAACTTAGAGCTGGGTTCCTAATGGTTGTTGCTAGAATATAATGAAGATTGAGAATATAGTGCTATATTCGTGAATTTGTGATATTCGTCATCTTCATTATATTCTAACAATACAACCATTAGGTACCAAGCTCTAAATTGAATTCGCAATGCGAGTAATTCATTTTATATTAATCGCATTGCGATTACAACTTAGTCAAATTTGTGAGATCGTGATTCTCACATCTGACAGTACATTTTAGCATGGAGGCGTTCCAATGTACACAGGAAGTCGGCAGAAGCGGCAACAGGTATTGACTGGAGCGGACAGGGAGCCAAGAATCCTCCGGACTAGTAAGAACAGCTTTTGGGAAGTGGGAAGACAACCAGAGAGCAACAAGGATTAACAACTTTAAAAAAAAAACTAATATTCGAAATAGCGAATATGTAGCACTATATTCGCAATATTCGCGAATTAGCAAAGTGCCAATATTCGCAAAACAAATTCGCTATTCGAATATCCAAGCTCAACACTATTAAAAAACTGTTTTCACCCTTTTTCAGTCCCCTTAGGAGACATTAACCTGAGATCTTTTGATCACTTACTATACACTGTGATTCATGGGGGTGCCAATAGGAGAACAGAGCTCACTCTTTGTGTTTTATCCAATTGAAATAAATGGGTCTGCATCTGACCTGCAAAAACGCAGGTCAGATGCGGATTAAAAAGACAGCCATGTGCATGAGCCCTAAGGGAGTGTCACTGCATACGCTGTCCAATCAGAGGTGCCAGTGTCAGACGGTAGGATGACACACCACTTTAGCACGTTAAATTTTACCCCCTGGGCAATTAATAGGTTTCTCAGTGGAACAGACGATAGCAGGGTTGTAAGAAAAGATTCTCTAGAATTTTTATTTTTGGGGAAATATTCTAACACAGACATGTTAGGAATGGTGGCTACCAGGTCCTCTTGAACAATTTGATAGTAGTAAATTACAGAATTAATGCAGCTAGCATTTCGCTAGTACAGATATTAACCGTCAGAGGATAAGATTGTCTAGGTTTTTTTTTTTGTTTCAAGAAATTTGGCTTTCTCTCTATTTATTAATTGCTGTTAAGTAGCATTAATCCTGACATCTGGAAAGAGAAAAATCGCACCTTTGCTAGCAAAGTGTGAGTCACGAGGCCGGCTTGTTAGTATATCACTGGTATTTTTAGCCTATAAAGTGGTCAGAAAGGCACAGGTTATATTGTGTAATCACGAGGATGGTCGGGGGAGTGAGAAGGGGGCTATGATGATAACTTAACATATGGTAACTACATATATTCTAATATAGCCTCATCTCCTTGTACTGCAGTCATTGACCATAGCATTCTATTCTCTATTTCAATGCTCCTGGACACAGTACAATGGTCTCTTAAGTTAAAGGGTTATTCCCAACCTGGACATTGGGGGCATATCGCTAGGACACACAGCTATACTTAGAACAGAGCCCACAATGTGCCGGAGAGTACATTGCTCATGCGCAGCCACCTCCATTTAATCCTATGGGAGCGCCGAAAATAGCCGAGCACTGGCTATTTCTATCAGCCCCATAGAAGTAAATGGAGTGGTGGCTGTGCTTGCACGGTGCATTTCCCATTCATTTCAATAAGACTTCCGAAAATAGCCAAGAGTGCTGCTTGGCTATTTCGGTGCTCCCATAGGAATGAATGGAAGGTGACCGTGCATGCACGGAATGCCCTCCGGCACTTTGGGGTCTTTGGGACCTGCACCTATCAGACTTTGGGGACATATTCTAGTGATATGCCCCCAATGTCCTAGATGGGAATACCCCTTTAATTAGTTACTACTTGCTTCCAGGACAACCACTGTCGGTTGAAACCATTGTAAGTTGAGGTTATAACTCTATGGAAAGTAACACTTCACGCCAATAAACTGTCAAGCCAAAATAATAAAAAAAAAAATAAGAAAAGAAACTAAACAGATATCTAATATACTGTAGATAAAGCAAGTCCGATTCTTCAGGGTCCTTTACAGTACACAGAGGGGGTCAGACTGGCCCACCAGAGTACCAGAGGAGTCTATGATGCCATAGTGGGCCTATAGGTCCAGGTCCATGAAAATTCCTATTTGGAATTGCCTTTAGAGCTAATCACTTGCCACTTTGCAATGGCATGGCATCTGGGAAGGGGCAACTGCTCCAGGCGACAAACCATAAGGGGGCTTATAGCTGCCTGGGAACTGTTCCAGACAATGTGCAGTGGCTGGGTTTGGGGTGGCCCAATGCCATGCTGTGTCCCCCGGACATCGTTGAGGTGTCACCTCGTGTTGCTGCTCTCCGAAAGGGATGGTAAGGCGTGGTGCATCCCAATGGAAAATAAGTCCAGAGAGTCAGAGTTTGCAGTAAACCAGTGTGCTTCTTTACTGGAGGAATTCAGGTGTAAAACAATACAGGTGAGGCATAGGGCTGGCTTCTCCAGTCTCCTCTATGACAGAAGAAGGATGTGATGCTGAGGAAATGCCTGAGATAGCTGTCCCTCTCTCTCCCTCAGAAGACTGGTACCCTAGTCAAAGACTGGAGGCCCATGGTCTGTAGCTCAGTAGTCGCGGTGGCTCTTTGGTCACAGGGCTGGTGACCAAAGACACAGGGCTCATTATGGTCACTCATGAAGACTGGCATGAGTCTCCCACTCCATTACTGGTCCCTCACTACAGAACACTAGGGGCTCTGACTGCTCTCCTTATATACAGTTTCAAGCTGAACTAGAACCTTCTAGTGGGAGGGGTTGAGTGGAGAAAATCAGCACAAACAATTACAATGTTACAACTCCTGTCTCTCATAGACTTGCATTAGAGCTTCAATGATACTCAATGGCAATGATACAGCAGTTTTTCCAGACACAAAAGAGGTTTTCAGACATAACAACATAGCTAAACCAGAAATTCAAAAGGTCAGGCTGTCTAGTTTTGATGGTAAACAAGTCTGTCTTTTTCCTTCCAAAACATGCTCTTCTTTAAACCTAATGGTAACTATGGAAAATTAACAGCTTCTCATTCAAAGTCCCAAAAGTCCCTCAGTATTCATTTATCCTTCCCAAAGAGCCTTGTAAATACAGTGCAAATGAACAGTATAAATCAATGAAAGTTAATACTTTAAAGGGAAATAAAGTAATACGTTTATAACTTTGCATAGGGGGAATAGGCAAATGTCCACAAATGTCCAGACTTCAAAGTACCCCTGTTCCAGGGCACTACAAATGCCATTCACTATGTTGCAGGCCGCACACTGGTTGCACCTTACCATCACAGTTCAGTGATTCATTCATGTCATCTACCATGTACTTTAAAATTCTCGGCGTGCATGAACTGCCGTAGCATTAGAGTGCACTCACCTGGATCTCTCCTCGGCCGCTCTGCTTCAAGTCCTAAATCAGGAGCTTCTCCAATGTGGATCAACTGCCTGCAGCATGCAGTCCACAGTCTCTGAGCACTGCTCAGTGAGCAGTGTGTCCCTACACATATGTATTTAATGTTTTTTTTTTTTTTTTAAAGGGGGAACTTTAGAGAGGGGAAGTGCTGGAGATGGGGTGTGATTGGCTGCCCCCAGGTACTAGCCATGGGAATTAGGACTGGCATCATAAGGATAATGGAAGATTATTACTGTGGGGGCACAGCATGTTCAGATTAGTGCAAGCAAAATTTCCAATAACTCTGGGGCAGATTGGGAAATCAAAGTGGCCCTTAAAAAAAAATGTACAAGTGGCCCCATGTTGTAGGCAGGGCTAAAATGGTAGAAGGTTTGACCAAACGAAATAGGCGTTTTTTTTCCGGAGCAATCTGTAGTTTTTATCTATACCATTTTAGAATGTATTTGGTTTTTGTATCACTTTTTATTCAGATGAAACGACAAAAAAAGAAAAACTGTGAATCTGCAATTTAGTTTTTTTTTCATTACGGTGTTCACAGTATGAAAAAAAATATGTTATATTTTAATGGTATGGGCATTTTGTGCACAACAATGACAATTATCTTTATTTTTCATTATATGTATATATTATCTGGTGGCCAAATTAATTTGATACGTTGGTGATATAGTGTTGATAAATCTAATTATTAGTACAGATTTTTTTGGTAAAATATTGTTTCATTTAATGCCACCTTTGATCTTTGGTGGTATCAGTGGAAAATACTTACCACATAGGAGGATCCAGCAACGTCACCGCACTCTCCTCCTTCTTCTCTGTGATGCCAGCTGTCTTCTCTTCCGGGAGCACTGTGACGTATTTGACGCAGGCACAACAAGGAAGCCGGCAGCTGACAAACGCTGGCCAGGGCCCTGTCAATCAACAGTAGAAAGGCGTGTAATTTACTTTGATTTGACTTACAAAAACAATAAAAATTGTCAATAAAAAAAAGAAGAGCGTGTAATGAGGTTGGATAATGGAGCCTCTAGGAGCAGGAGCAACACCCCCCCTGCTCCTAGAGGCTAATTTGCATATAATAAAACTTATAACAGGGGTTTACGTTAAAAAAAAAAAAATAGCACAGTTAGATTCAGCTGACATTTGCACATGTATAATGTCAGCCTGTGTAATAGGGATAATTGTGGTGACAGTAACCCTTTATGGTTGTTAGAAAAATTGCTGTGTTGCACACTGGGAAGGTGTCAGTCTCCACATACAGAGGGTTGTGAGTTTAGAACCCTGTAGTAGAGACTGAATACATTTTACAGATGTAGCCAAGCTAAAATTGACTCTGATAACACATGGCAGAGTGTTATCTCGGTTATCTCGTCACAAGCCATTGTAATCCGTTGAAAAAGCCGGTTAACATTTTCTTGCCATTCTTTACTTAATGCGTTAACCATCATGTTTAGCCTGGCTGCATCTGTACAGGGATATCAGAATGCTAACAGTGTTTGGGCATACCCCCAGGGATGACTCAGTATATGGAAATAGCCACATATGGAGTCAGCATGGGACTCCTAAGCAGCGCAGGGACTCCCAAGGGCTGCCTGCCTGCCTGCTGTGCTAAAGAGAGGATGCAATGTGTAAAGAGCTAACATCAGCCCACCGGGAAAATTCCTGGTGAGGTATATTGCCAATATACCCATGCATTAACCTTCTGTGCAAACTCCATTTAGGCCCTCACAGTAATAATCCTCCTGAACTCAATAATGGCTGGGATTTAACCTGGAAAGCTGTACATGTACATATGGCACCAGATTAGAGCTGCTGCTCCAACAATCTCAGGGGGCCTGGAGAAGACAAGTGGTTTATTACTGCTTCTGCCTTCTGCATTGCTCTGTGCATAGTGTTCAATGCAGCATAGCCAATTCACTAGGTGTCTTAGAGGCAGATAAGAGCTACTGGGTCTTAGCAGGCCTGATTTTACCCCAAGTAAAAAGTGGTATGTCCATGGGTTAGGGGGCGCAATACTTGGTTTGCCCAGGTGCTGGCAATGCAAACTATGTCACTTCAACTAGAGTCTATTTCTTTGATTCAAAATCTGTTATACTTTATTGATGATATAGGAGTTGGACCCAATAATTAGTTTCTCTGGTAGGCCCAAGAAGCCCCAGTCTGACACATGAAGTCATATTCACCTGGGGTCCAAAGGAGCTGATTATCCTAACAAAGGTAAAAACCATGTAGTACTGTACTGTACTGTGGGAACTACTAGACAGATAATGAGTGCATGTACTGCACTTCTGTGATGCATGTGTTTTACCAGTGAAATGTCCATGCTGACTGGCTGGATCTTCCAATGAATTACATGTGGCAAAGTGTGCTGTTCAATGACTACCCTAGAGTTTGAGGGGTTGTTCATTGGGAGCAATAGTAGCCAATAACCTAGTTGTATTAAAGGGTCACTAACATTCAAAAAATAGAGTCATAGACATATCAAAAGTTTAGATCAGCGGGGGTCTGAGTGCTGTGGCCCCCACAATCTATAGATTGAGGGGAGGAAACTACTTACCGTACATATCAGGCTCCATCTCCTTGCTGCTGAGTTGAGATAGGCCCATATACTTCTATGGAGCCTGTCTCATGCAGTGAGGAGGGAGAGCATTACTGATAAAAACTTTTGATATGTCTCTATGACATATCAATTTTTTTTTTAAAGTTAGTGACCTTAAAAAAAGAACCTTTATTGACCACAAATACACCTCTTTTACCAACGTAAACAAAGGGGGTTTAGGCTAGACAGCTGGCTTTAATCTATCATTTTATGTACCCAAAATGGTGCATTAACACATTAAGAACTATAACTTGTCCTGCAAAAAATAAGCCGTTGAATTGAAAAAAAAAAAAAAGTTTGAGCTTTTGAAAAGTGATGATGAAAAAATGTGCGTAGTCACCAAGGGGTTAAAGCATGTAATAGATGCCCTCATTTAAAGAAGTCAATTTCTATGATAGTTCCACTAGAGCAGGCTTGTAACTGTCAGCTGACAGATAAATGTATAACAAGAAAAAGGTAGACACACTTATAAGAAAAAGTAAGTGAACCATTTGGAATTATGTATCTGGGCTTCTTTACTGAATACTAATGAAATGTGGTCCCATTGTTATCTAACTTACAATTATAGATAGATTTTTTACACTTTTGTCATAGAACCTTTTTCCAAATTGGGAAACATTCAGCTGGCGTCAGGCAAACTTGAGAAGGGTTGCAACATTCTTTTTGGACAGCAGCGCCTTCCATATAGTGATGAGCGGCAGGGGCAATATTCGAATGCGTGATATTTCCCGAATATTTGGGCGAATATTCACCATATATTTGCAAATTCGAAACTTCATTATCTCCAGTGATTATTTTCTTGATTGCGGAAATCGTCAATTAAAAAATTCGCATTACGGACATTTGCATTACGAAAATTCGTATTATGAAAATTGCCATTCAACACTACTCCTAAAATCAAAGATATTGCAGCCTTCTCATTGGCCCACAAGCTAGAAACAGGGAGGGATCATGTGTACTGTTAAAAAAAAATCTCGAATATTCGAAATTACGAATATATATTATATTCTAAATATTCGCGAATTCTAGAAGTGCCAATATTCGCGATAAAAATTCGCTATTCGAATATTCGTGATCAACACTACTTCCATGCTTCACCATTATATGTTTGGAGAAAAAAGAACACTGCACACCAAAACCTCATCTCACCCATGAAGCATGGAACAGGGAGTATCAGGGTTCGGGGCTGTTTTGATGCCTTTAAGGACTACATGCCTTGGGATCAGTGACAAAACAATGAATTCTATAGTGTATCAAAAATATTTTTACAGGAGAATGTAAGGCAGCAGTCCATGACCCCAAGCTGAACAGATAGTAGGTGGGGCAACAAGACAATGATGTAGCACCCCAGTAAATTTACTAAGAATGTTTGAAATAAAGAAAGATCTGTTTTGGAACATCCAGTCAGAATCTTGACCTTAACCCTATCGAGATGAATGTCCTGAAGAGCCTCTGCAAGGCGTCCCAAAAATGCTAATGAACTGAAAGACATATGAAGGGAGTAATGTTTCAAAATTCTCATCAGTGTTGTGCAAATCATATTAACAGGCAGCTATGGATGCCGTTTGGTGGAGGAGGAGGATCTACAGATTATTAAATTCAAGGGTTGACTTACTTTTTCATTCAGCTATGTTCTTGTCTACTCAGTGTTTTCAATAAAATGCAAGGTACAACTGTTTGTTATTTATTAGTTAGATTGTATTTGTCTATATTTGTGACCAAAGTAATCATCAGACCATTTTTTTTTTTTACAAATCAAGGTAGAAATCTAGGCTTCACTTATTTTTTCTTGCAACTGTATACCTATGATTAGTGTTTAGCAAAGTGAAGCATTTGAAGTGGAATTCGGTCCAAAGTTTAGGAAAACTTCTATTCGCAAAGAATCCGAATTATCTTGGGCTTCGTGGTAACTAATCGGTTTTTCCTAAAATCGCGGCCTGGAACCTAAGATCACCCATAATGCAGTGCAGCCAGCCAATCTGCAGGTAGCCATGCCCTGTGATGTCACAGCCCTAGAAGACCCTCATACTGCAATGTCTGCGCTATTTTCCTGCGAGCTGAGCATAGAGAGAGACGTGGTAAGGGCTTATGCGCTAGGGATAGTGTTGCTGCAAAGTGTTTTAAAAAAACAATATTGGAGAGGGAGACTGCAGGTAGAGTGCCGGGAAAGTGCAGGGAGACTTTAGGGAGAGTGTACAGCTGTGTGAATCACATTCTCGTGCACCAAGCGAATCCATTATTTCAGTCATACAGTTAGTGTGCCTTATTATGAAAGGCAGTTTTAGGCCTCTTTCACACTTGCGTTGTGTGGATCCGGCGTGCACTTCCGTCGCCAGAAATGCCCGCCGGATCCGTCACAACGCAAGACAACTGAAAGCATTTGAAATGCTTTCAGTGTTACTATGGCAGCCAGGACACTACTAAAGTCCTGGTTGCCATAGTAAGTAGCGGGGAGCGGGGGAGCAGATACTTACAGTCCGTGCGGCTCCCGGGGTGCTCCACAATGCCCAGCATGCTGCGGTTTTGTCAACATCT
This sequence comes from Bufotes viridis, assembly GCA_033119425.1. NCBI lineage: Eukaryota > Metazoa > Chordata > Amphibia > Anura > Bufonidae > Bufotes > Bufotes viridis. The sequence goes on from CM065589.1 coordinate 519,954,932, forward strand.
GTAAGGAAAAAACGTTCACATACTGAACGGAAGACATCCTGATGCATCCTGAACGGATTTCTCTCCATTCAGGATGCATTGGGAAAATCCTGATCAGTATCTTTCCGTCCCAGAGCCCCGAGGACGGAACTCTAGGACGGAAAGCAAAAGCGCAAGTGTGAAAGAGGCCTTAATATATCGCTTTGTGCATCACGTTCTAGTGAACAAACATTCAGAGTGAATCTTTTGTTTTAAGATCTCTTTCACATGGGCGTGATGTTTGACACCTGGATAAGAGGCAGGTGCACTGCGGGAAAATGCGCGAAAAATCGGCATGTTTGGTACCCAGACCCGAACTTCATCACTAAAGTTCGGGTTTGGGTTGAGTATTCTGTAGATTTTATTCTTTTCCCTTATAACATGGTTATAAGGGAAAATAATAGCATTCTCAATACAGAATGCTTAGTAAAATGTGGATGGAGGGGTTAAAGAGAAAAAAATGAACTCACCATATCCACTTGATTGCGTAGTTGCGATCTCTTCTTCATTCATTAGCTGTCGGCTAAAGGACCTGTGATGAGGTCACTGAGCTCATCACATGGTCCAATCACATGGTCCATCACCATGGTGATGGACCATGTGATGTGACGTTACCACAGGTCCTTTAGCTAGCAGCTAATGCTTGAAGAAGAGAGGAGAGTTCGGCAACTACGCGATCAAGTGGATAAGGTGAGTTTTTTTATTTATTCTTAACTCCTTAATCCACATTTTACTAAGCATTCTGTATTGAGAATGCTATTATTTTCCCTTATAACCATGTTATAAGGGAAAATAATAAAGATTGGGTCCCGTCTCTTAGCAACCTTGTGGGAAAATCGCACTGCATCTGCACTTGATTGCGGATGCTTGCGATTTTCCCGCAGCCCCATTCACTTCTATGGGGCCTGTGTGGCGTGAAAAACGCACAATATAGAGCATGCTGCGATTTTCACGCAACGCAGAAGTGATGCGTGAAAATCACCGCTTATGTGCATAGCCCCATAGAAATGAATGGGTCAGGATTCAGTGCGGGTTAGATGCGTTCACCTCACGCATTGCACCCGCGCGGAAATCACGTCCGTCTGAAAGGGGCCTTAGTGATACAGTTTGTGTGCCTCAGTATTAAAAGCAGGTGTAATATATTGCAGTGTGCATCACGTTCTAGTGCACCTAGATTCAGAGTTAAAGGGGTTATCCAAGATCTATAATGCCCCTCCATATGCCCGGGCCCTTCACAGCTCCCCAGCACTTGCGTCGTGCGGATGAAAACATACAGTTTCCTGGGGGGAGGGTCAGCCAATAGCAGGCCGCGATGGGAACAAGCATCGATAGCATCATGGGCAGCGCTAGGGAGGATCAGGCCCATTGTGGCCTGCTATTGGCTAACCCCCCCTACCCCCTGTTGTTTTCATCCGCGCAAAGGGTAGATGTAGCAGCGGCCGTGCAGTGGTCAGAAGCGATTGCCGGGGAGCGAGGTAAGTACAACATCTGTGAGGGGCCAGGGTATATAGGGGGGCATTACAGATCTTGGATAACCTCTTTAATCCGTTATTTTAGCGATACAGTTAGTGTGCCTGAGTATTTAAGGGAACCTGTCACCTCCAGAAACCCCTCCAAGCCGCCAGCAGCACCTGACAGTATCCAGCAGCGTGTTTCTAATGATCCCTGTGTTTCATAAGTCAGATGCGGTAAAAGCTCAGAAAATGATCTTTTATCCCCGGCCAGTGCGCTCCTCGTGTCAAGCTTGAAGTCAAGGGGCAGCGCTTATGCCAGACAGCCGGCTGGCTTTACCAAACAGCCGGCTGTCAGTCACAGCAAAGGGGCAGGGAGGGGGCGGGGTTACCACAACCTAAAGCAAGTAGGCTGCTGCCCCTTGACTTCAAGCCTGAAACGAGGAGTGTGCTGGCCGGGGATAAAAGATCATTTTCTGAGCTTTTACTGCATCTGACTTATGAAACACAGGGATCATTAGAAACACGCTGCTGGATACTGTCAGCTGCTGCTGGTGGCTTGGGGTGATTTCTGAAGGTGACAGGTTCCCTTTAAAGGCATGTGTAATATATTGCAGTGTACATCATGTTCTAGTGCACCAACATTCAGAGTGAATCTGTTATTTTAGTGATAGAGTTAATGTGCCTCAGTATTATATGCAGGTGTCATATATCGCTGTGGGTATCACATTCTAGTGCACCGACAGTCAGAGTCACTGGGCAAATGTGGTTCTGGTCCAGGCACACCAGCAACTTGGCCAGGTGATGGCATTGCTGCCTCCACATTGTAATGCTGGGATTTCTGTGCCAATGTCCTCCTCGGCCTCCACATACTGCAAAATATATTATCACCTATGCAAATTTAGGTTTTGTCACTCAGTTCTGCATCTCGTCAGCCTGACTGAACGGAGCCACACTGGGGAGGAAATTGCTACGCATCATCAATAAAAAAAATTGAATACTGTCTGTCTCTTCGCCAACTGAAGATAGGAGAAGAATATGGTTGAAGAACATTTTGTCTTCACTGCATCAGGGAGGGCTGACACATGCGCCCTGCATGGCACACATCTCATTGTCACTCGGTTCCTCAAGTCTGCCACTGAACTGCAAGAACTGCTAAAAATGTCCAGAAAACTGTGCATGCATTTCAGCCACTCTTAGGCTCCATTCAGATGTCTGCACTTTGGGTCCAGATCCGTTACGCAATTATGCGGAATGCGTGCGGACCCATTCATTTTCAATGGGGACGCACAGCGTGCTGTCTGCATCCGCATTTCCAGTCCGCGGCTCCAAACTTCCGGTCCAAGGCAAAAAAATTGAACATGTCCTATTCTTGTCCCCAGCCAGTGGCGTACATACAGGGGTCGCAGGGGTCGCAGTTGCGACCGGGCCCGGCGCTCCAGGGGGCCCGGCCGCCTGTGGACCCACCCCCCAGGCCAGCAAACTACCCTAAATCATGTTGTACTAACATGTAATGGAGCGCTCTGATGGGGCCAAGCACAAAGTACAGAGCACTCCATTACATGTATAATGTGGAGGGAAGGGGGGGGGGGGGGGTTGGGGGGGTGCGCGCACTCACACACCCGGCTGGTCGGCATTTCTTTTCAGTAGTGAAGCAGGGAAACCTCTTTCATCCCTGCTTCACTGCTCTTCACAGCTCAGGAGCTCGCCCTGCTGGCCCCAGATCGCGCTGCTGGCTGTGGGAGGAGATCTGAAGACCCGGGAATCTGCCTTCAGCACAGCCAGCACCGAGATGAGTGAGGGAGACTGTCATCAGGGAAGAAGGTAAGTATGTTTTTTTTTTCTAAGGCTGCAGACTGGGGCAAAGGGCAAGAGGGGGGGCATAACTAATTTGAGGGGGCACCTAATCAGGCATTACTGTGAGGGGGGCACATATGAAGGCATAACTATGAGGATTGAGGCATCTGAGGAGCTCTGATACCACTGCTAGCCATTGCTTGTGTCTTATTAAACAGCTCAGATTACAGCAGTGTTTGCCAGTTGTGCAGGTATAACACGCTGGCGGTAACGCCATCAGGACATTGGACGCACGCACTGTAAGACTGTTGGAAGGAGTGTTGAGCTTGCAGGCTTGTTGCAATGCTGCGCGGGTCAGAATCCTGATTCCCTTGGCTGCCATGATTCTGACCCCGCGCAGCATTGCCAACAGAGCCACAGAGCTCCAACCACTCCTTTCCAACACGGATTCTTACACAGTGCGGCACGTCCAGTGTCCTGATGAAGGCGTTTACCGCCGAAACGTTGTTATAATACTTACTCACAACTGGCAAACCGCATACTGTAATCTGAGCTGTTTAATAAAGACACACGCAAGTAACAACAGTGGTGTCCAGGAACTTTTTTCGTATACTTGTATATCTGTATAGCAGAAAAAGACCACATGGTCCATCTAATCTGCCATTATATTATTACTTATTTATCATAGGATAGATATCCAACATCCAATGACCAATAAATTGTTAAGACTGGGTTCACATCTGAGACATGCTGATTCAACACAAATGCTGGTTGTCAGCCAGACCAAAAACCATTTTGGGATCCGGCGGTACACAGTTGTAATCTGTTAATGGTGGATATGGTGAGCTCTGGTAGCCTGATCCTCGAATCAAGCTACTAGATTCCAAACACTACTGTGAATGTAGCCTAAGCTTTTAATATATTGCATTAATACAGATTATTGGTTTGCTTTGTATGTTCTTCCCAAGTTTATGTGGTTTCTACTAACACTTTCCCTTCCTTGGTTGCATATGCACAGGAACAGCACTAAGCTGGAGCCTTCAGTGCCCGCATGCAATGGAAGCAAAAGAGAAGGGTGCATCTGGCACTATTTTCTACCAAATGTATGTATGACAGAATGGGTTTCCCCTACATAATCCACTCTCTCTAACCGAACAGTCGCTTTGCTTGTGTGCACAGTGCTGTTCTGAACAGATAATAGAAAACATTAATAATAAAAAAATAGAACATGATTGACTGTCAGGGAAAGTAGGAGTATATATAAAACATATACAGTATAATGTCATATAATGTACTTGACCTCAGTACTTAAGAGAGACGTTTACATTTCAGCATACTTATAAGACACAATAATATAAAGAATATTTAGTTCTGCACACACAAGGGGTGGCAGAGCCGACTAGGAGTGATAGCTGTGTATGGCTGGCTAAATGGTTAACCTTCACTGAACTGACCTATGTAAGATTCCGTCACTGTATTTCTTACTATTTTGCTATGCATATTATTTCTCATCTGTTATGTACAGTACAGCGTGTTTTTACTTGACTTGTTTAATTATCCTAAAACTACGTAATTAAGCTTCTCAATTGCTTCCAGAGATCATATTCTTCTCCTTAAATCATCATTTTTTTTTATTATTTTTCAACCCTGTCTTGTAACATTGGCCTATGCCTGGCTAGCCTGATAAGCCCTGAGGTAAAATTCTAAAGAAGGATAAAATATCAAACGTGAAATACATTTCAGAATTATGACTTTGTGATAAAAGGTAAGTAATTACTGTATTTTTTGTGCTTTTATCCAGTCAATGTTTCATCTCTGTAAAATATATAATATGGGTATAGAATAGATATAAATTCTGGGCTTGTGAGATACAATGATTCTTGCCAATCTAGTTAATAGCATGGCACCAGGGGTGGAACTATCATCGTAGTTGATGTACAGGGGCCCCACCCCACCCTGATTACTGCATGTATGTTCTGGCAGGTGAGACCGGGGTCATAAAGGAATAACAGACACAGCAGCCAAACTCAGGCCTGAGCTTCACTACTGTAGGGTGGCATAACTACTGTCTGGGACCTCTAAGGAGGCATTCTATTGTGTGGGGGCACCAAAGGGACAACCCTTCTGTGAAGGAGGCACTAAGGGAGCTTTCTACTGAGAAGGGGCACTAAGGGGACATTCTATTGAGGAGTAACTGCTGTTTGGGGCACTAATTGGATATACAGGGCTAAGGTAGCATACTGAAAAGCAAACTCTTCATGCCTTCTCCTGTCCAGTGCAAGCATTTTATTTTAATTTTTTTTTTACATGATTGAGTGGGATGAGAGTTGTATGGCAAGCATGGGTGGACTTGACTAGCTGCGGGAGTGGAAGGTGTGGAGAAGTTGCTTCGATGATGGGCGGAGGAGGTTGGCGGCATTCTAAAATTTGCTATGGGGCCCAGCTTTTTCTGGTTATGAATGGCATATCCAACTTTTACAGCAAATGATGTTTTGAACAGCCAAAATCTCTACTGTGAGGACAAACCTCGTTATGTCTTTATTGGCTCAAATCTTGTTTCTTTCTGCTCCTCACCCAATTGTCTCCAAGGTTCCTCCTCTGTATCTCTGTACTCTGAAAGTCCACCTAAACCATCCAAACTTTCAAAAGCAATATGGGAACCTTACAAATAAACCCTGCTGCCACTTCGCTACCATACAACATGAACACCTTTACCTACTGTCTATTTCCCAATTCCATTGCACCAGTAAGTAAGGGCAGTGTTCTTCTTCCATCTATCAATCAGTCACTCAATAGGTCCATGTCTATTGGACTTGTCTTTATCTCATGTCTATAACAAAAGGGGTTGTCCAAATTGAAAACATGAAATGGTATAAGACAGGCAAAATGTGAACAATAAAAGAAGTCCATCTGCTCCAGCCCCTCCAGGCTTGGTTTACATGACTTATATACACAAACCGACTGAAAGGTGGCATGAAGCAGGGTGTGCTCAACCCAAGATGCAGTTGTGCATATATATACAGGGGAGCAGATCCTGCACTTGTGGTCCATGGCTAATGGCGATCACCAGCAAAAATGCATACAGTGGAGGATGCCACAATAGACATCCTACACAAGATGGCAATTGTGTGGATGTGATAAACAATATAACAATATAGCAATAACAAATGACAAAACAGGTGCACAATGTGGTTTTACTAAGCCCTCAAACTGATGTTAAAATTGAGAGATTGGTCAACATATCCTACTGTGGAGGACATGTCCGACAAGCCCGAGCACCACGCCAAGGTTTCTCAAGTAGCTCGGGACCTAACACTCACCTACCTGTGCCGTATGGGCATTACCAGGTGCCAGTGGGCTAAATTACAGGAGCGTAAAGGCCGACTCGCAGCAAACTCCCCAGTTACCTCCAGCATGTGGCCATGCCTGCAATGGGAGGAGGGAGAAGGCTGTGAGCCCCACCCAAGACTGGCTGATATGGCCCAGGCCTCACAGGTGCACCTAAATGTAGCTTGTGGATAGAAAACAGGCTACATTTACATGGGAGTTTTATACACCTCCAAACAATTATATACACAAACAGTCAAAAGAACATGATATCCTGGACGCAACCAGGGGATGCTGGGCTGGAATCAGAGCATTGGCCGGGAACATAAAAACTTAGTTTTATCATCCCCTTATGCCATGAATTAGAGGTCAAAAAGTCGCTTTTAAATGCCTTTGCGACTAGTTTTAGTTGCAACTTGCATTTTATGCCACCCTCGCCAGTTTCTGAAAAAGCACATTTTTCATCATTTACACCGGAAACTGATGTAAATGATGACTAAAATCTACACCAGCTATGAGCTGGAGTAGATTTAAGTCTGGCACATGGACTTTTGTAGAATTCTTTTAATCTATGACAAGGGCTAAATGAAATGCCTACTCCAGCAGTACAGGGCCCATCAAGACCGGCCATTTACAGGAAAATAAAAGTTAGTGCTTTACTTTGTCTGTTATAGAATGACAGCCATTAAAAGAAATCCTATTCTTGTCTTTTGTATAGTCTGTATGTGCTTTTATTGCCAAGGGATTAAAGCCTCTTCTTTAAATCAAATAATGAAGAAGAGCTTTATATACATCACATTATTATGCCTCAGGACTAGGAAACTAAAGTAATTCTAATATCGTGCAGCAGTGGGTGGCGACAGCACAATTACTTCTCCCCTACATAGCAGTATACATTTGATTACTGAAAAGAGACCTGGAATTACCTTTACCGACTATAATAAATGTATAGGTATAAAAATAAAAATTGTCATCCAGGCAACCTAACTTCTATACATGGTGGCATGTACTTGAACAAAATAAATCATTGCAGTGGCAACAACTGATAGTTACTGAACTATATCTATATGATAGAAATGATAGAATAACTAATAAATATGCCATAAATGCATATAACAAAAACATAATGTACTGAAAAGATAAAGCAACAAAAGGAAATATGTGCAGTAACTAAATGAAACACTAATGGACTGTGCAGGAGAACTGTTTATATAATGGTTCATTTCGCACAACTGATAATGTGTTTCATCTTTTTACACTGGATGATTGCCTGTAAAATTTCATATTTCGGTACATTGACAATTAAAATAGGGTAGAGAAGAATGTTGCATTTATATTTTATATAATGCCGTGTATACCGTACATAACTCCAACACCATTTAGCCTTCAGTTAATCTGGAGACCTTGGGATTGTGTTCTAGATTTTCAATCATGTGCCTCAGACAATGACAGCATTTAGGGAGTACCCCCACTGCTCTAACTGCTGGTATTGCCCCTGGTGGCAGCAGACTCCGCCACCTTCAGCATTATCAGTCATTTGCTTCTAGTCTCCAATTGTTTGTACAAAAAAGCAACATTTTAAGGTAGAGAATTATTTTAGATTTCAATCCACGCTCTCACGGTATTATGTGTGTTGTTTATCTGTGTGGAAACCCTTTCCAGTCTTAAAGTGTAAATTAAATTACAGAACAGATATAAACAAAGATAAAAACATCCTGCACGATGTGATAAATAAACATGCGGATGTCGCTGGCTACATTCATAAAAAGAAATCACTGCTGCCCCCAGCTTTTAATAATGTCCCCCATAGTGTAGGGATTTTTTTTTCACTGCCTCCAGCTTACATAATGCCCCCATGTAGGCCCCCATCTTAAATAATGTCCCCCATAGTGTTTTTTTTTTTTTTTTTACTTGCCCAAGCTTTAATAATGCCCCCATCTTAAATGATGTCCCCCATAGTATAGGATTTTTTTTTTTTTACAGCCCCCAGCTTTAATAATGCCCCCAATGTAGGGCCCCATCTTAAATAATTTCCCCCATATTGTGTGATTTTTTTCTTTTTACACCCCCAGCTTTATAATGTCCCACATGGTTTAAGTAATGCCCCCATAGTGTCTTACAGCCAAAAACAAAACACCTCACCTTATCCACTTGCTCACGCTGCAGCAGTCTCTTCTCTCTTCACAGAACAGGACCTACCAAAGGTGCGCAATGACATCACTGTGCGCTCCCACGTGGTTACATCACCACACATATCGCAGGTCCTGCTCAATGAAGAGAGAAGAGACTGCTGCACCACGAGCAAGTGGATGAGGTGAGTTTTTATTTTATTTTTACCCCTAAATGGCCTGGGTACCCATTTTTAACGGCTGTTAGATGGGTGCACTCCTGTCGATCGGCTGTTAAAAACGGTCCCATTGATTTCAGTGGGTCCGTCTGACCGTGAAAACGGCCAAAAATAGGACATGTACTATTTTTGGACAGACGCTATTCAGTGGCCGTTACAAGAATGGCCATGTGAATAGCCCCATAGACTTTCATTGGTGCTAAAAATGGCCGCGTGACGGCCGCTACTTAGACGGCCGTCACACGGCCATTATTCATTGTCGTGTGCATGAGGCCTAACACTGACACTGTTATGTAAACAGAAGACAGAGGAGCATTGCTAGGGCTAAAAATGGGCCACTTTAGAGTTATCTTTCTAATACAAATGTGTGATTTCAGTAATTAAAGTATATCACAAAAAAGGTCAGTATCACCGCCGCTATAAATTACACAAATTAAAAAAAGAATGACAGTTACACTTTAACAAACTTTTAGTGTATGCCCCTGTGGCATGAACAGTTCTTAGGATTGAAGAAAAAACATTTTAATCATCATAAAACACACCTCCAACAAAAAAAAATAAAATGAGGTGTGACTGTTATTAAGCTCAATAATCAAATTCTATTCAAGTCCCACTCAGAGGTTCAAGAAAAGACCAAGGAAGCTGTATACAGGGTCCTTACACTTTAAAACAGTGGTTCAAAAAGTCACCAAAAATATGTGGTACAGCATGGCAAGCAGCAGGAGGTGGTAAGCAGGGATGTTGCAAATGGGTGCACCTGTAGCGGCAACACCTGGTACATGTGGAGCCTAAAGGCCCTTAAATGGAACCTGTCACCTGGTTTTAAGCTACTGAACCACCAGCATGTTGTTGGGGCATCCAGGTTTTAAGAAATCCATCCATCCTTTCAAAAGAAAGTCAGTGAAATTTAAACTTCCCAGGAGAACAGTCCAGGGCTCTTCTCCAGCTGCCTGAGGGCATACACACTGTATAGATCAAGCCATGTTGTTCCATTTAGCACATGAGAAGTGAAGTGAGGTGTGCCTCCTCAGACACACATCGGCACAGTGCACATGTGCCAGATGCTGCTTGAGAAGAGTCCTGGACTCTTCTCCGAGCAAGTCTGAATTTCACTTACCTTCTTTTGTGGGGTCTGATGGGTTTGCTATGGGCAGATTTGGGACCCTAAACCCCACCTGCATAGTGGCATGCTGATGGTTTAGTGACCTCAGACCTGGTGACAGGTATTATAAAAGGCACATGGGAAGGGGTTGTCAGGGATATTGCATTGGCCCATCAACTTATTCCCCTGGTAAACAGTCATCCAATCTGAGATAAAATATGAAATCCTGCTTTTCCTAATATTACATTATATAGTGGCCATGGTGACAGACACAAGGCTCAGGACAACACAATGGCTGCTTTTGTTGAAGAATTCCAGGGGCCTTGGTGGATAAGGTTTCTTTTCCAGAAGCAGTGACCTGTATCCATCAGAGTGATCTCATAGCTCTCGAGCAGACAGCACAATGCCCTCTGGCAATAGAAAAATATTTTCTTTGGCAGTGGTATTCAGGTGTATTCCTCCTACTTCCTGCGCAGGAACCGAGCCAAATATATTGTGCAGTAATAACATCTGTCAGGCAATCACAGGTGCACTCCAGGCTCGCAAGAATAAAACAACAGGCGAGAAAAAATGATGGCGCTCCAACAATCCATCTAAATGCTGTTTATTCCATTAGATAAATGTGAAATATCAGATGTCACATCCAGGGACTGCTAAATAGATTAAGGGAAGCATTCACACAGTATACTTCTAAGAAAGGATCCCATTTTATATGTATTTTTGTGAGGGGATAAAATTTATCATTCTATATTAATCCAATGATCATCTTCATGAATAATGGACAGGGGGGCGCCATGATTTTAGCAATCCATCCAGAACGTCTTATTTACTCAGCAGGGCTACGATGCAAGGTTAAAATAATTTAGGTGCAAATAGAAGAATGAAGCAGCAAGGAGCCTGAAGTAAAGAAATGAATCTTGTCACAAACATTCACTTATAATTCACTTATAAAATCTACTGTGTCTAGTTTGCATGTATCAAGCTGTCTTGTCAGTCTTAGATTCCCGGTAAAAGAGAGAAATGTCATTTTGAAAAATTCACTAAAAAATAAGCAAGATGTGTCTCTAAACTAAAATAAAAATTATATGTTTACTTCTGTTTATAATAAAAAATAATAATAATTATTATTATTATGTGTTTATAATCTTTTAAATAGAATTTTCTGCTATTTTTATGCAGAATTTTCAATTTTTGTGAAAGCATTTTTTGTTCAAACTAAATCACATCTAAAAATCTTATAAAATCTATATCTATCTATCTATATATTTTTTTTACAAATAGTTATATTGTTTAATTTTTCATATTTATATTTTTAGTCCTCTAACTATAGGAGGCAAATCCAGCCAAGAATAGAATGAAAATTGAGAAAATAAAGTAACACAAATCAAATGCCTTTTTGACATTTATTTTGCCAAACGTGTAAAAATTTCATGCCAAAATTAAATATAAAATGCAATCATTTAATTTGCAATTTAATTTTTCACTGAAGCATGAGCCATATGTGACAAAAATAAAATTAAAGAAGCCTTTTGTCATTTCATTGCCCATACTGGTATTTCATGGTCAAATCTAAAAAAAAAAAAAAAAAAAATCTGAATGGGAAAAGTAAAAGAAAACTTTCCTTTATCTAATTTCTTTATGAACAGCATAGCAATTGTCAACATTAAAAGGAAAATACAATATGCATTTCGTTTTTATTTTTCTACAGTGATCTGTTCTTTTTCAACTATGATGTGCTACAGATGTGACAAAATTGGAAGCAAATGCAAAATAAATAAATGAAAGGCAAAGTGACAGTTTACGATTCTGTTTTCATCCCTGATGGTGGTTTTAGTGCCAAAATTAAAACAAAAATGAACAACGCCAACTACTACTGATTTACTTTTCATTTCATACTTTGCATTTTCATCTTCAAACTGTGAAATATTTAAATAGAAGTTAATTAGTAGTGGGTGGGGAAATGAAACATGGAAATATATGATAATCAGCCCCAGGCTGAAGGGCTGCCCTCCAATGCCCATTGGGCAGTGCCGTCTCATGCTTACGTGATATGTTATGCTCTAAATTACATTATTGATAATAGTCATGTTTTAATTGATGTTATTTTGGGAAGGGGTGTTGTCTCTAATGGCCTCCGTTCTTTCCAGAGGTTGCTTTTTTATTAATTGGATCAGTTGATTTTCTGTGAGATAGGCCTCATGCACACGACCGTATGTGTTTTGCGGCCCGCAACCCGCGGATCCGCAAAACACGGAAGCTGCTCTGCGTTCGTTTTCGGAATTTGCGGAACGGAACGCGGCGCATTGTAGAAATGCCTATCCTGGTCCGCAAAATGGACAAAAAAAGGATTTTTTTTGCGGGGCCACATAACAGAGCAACGGATGCGGACAGCACACAGACTCCTGTAGGCATCTTTTGCTGCCCCATTAAAGTGAATGGGTCCACGCCCGAGCCGCAAAATATGCAGCTCGGACTCGGACAAAAACAACGGTCGTGTGCATGAGGCCATTGGCTACATTCACATGACCGTATGGATGAGTCTGCATCCGTTTCCCAATTTTTCGGAACGGATGCAGAACAATTCATTTGAAAGGGGCCGCAAAAGATGCGGACAACACACCGTGTGCTATCTGCATTCGTAGTTCCCCTGGCCCCCGCAAAAAAAAAAGATACAGCATGTTCTATTTTTGTCCACAATTGTGGACAAGAATAGGCGTTTTCTATGGTAGTGGAGGTGTGCAGTCAGCAAATTGCGGGACGCACATGGGCCGGCATCCGTGTTTTGCGGATCCACAAAACACTACAGTTGTGTGAATGTAGCCATAAGCATCTCATCCAGTCAGTTAATCAGATGCTCATTCTCTTGACTCCCATCCATATCAATGCATTCTTGACCCGGCCAAGTTTTAATATGTTTTAAATGAGCAGGGATAATAAACTCCTACCAGACAAAAAGATCAGGAATGTTAAAATCCAACAGTGCTATCCTTCTCTTCCCTGACATATACTGTGAGGGGATGGTTAGGAGAGCCCATAAACATAACAAATCGGTGAGTTTGGCCAACCTTAAAGGGAACCTGTCACCATAAAAATGTGAACAAATCTACAAGCAGCATGTTAAAGAGCCAGAGGAGTTGAGCAGATTGATATATATATAAACCATCAAAAAATGTGGTGATAAGGAAGCAGGATGCGCTCATACCCATATGCAGTTGTGCATTTCTGTAGGGGAGCACATCCTGCACTTGTAGTGCGTTGCTAATGGCAATCACCAGCAAAAAATGCATACAATGGATGATGCCAGCAACGGACTACAAGTACCACAATGGACATCCTACATAAGATGAAATTTATGTGGATGTGGCAAGAATTCAGAACAAACACAGAACCAGAGATAGGTGCACGCTGCCGTCACACTAAACCCTCACACTGATGTTAAAAATTGAGAGTTAGTTCGACATATCCTACTAGCAGGACGTGTCTTAAGCCTCGGGCACCAGCGTCAAGGTCTCTCAAGTAGCCCGTGGGCCCTAACACTCACCTACCTGCGCCATATGGGCGATATCAGGGGCCAGTGGGCAATTACAGGAGCATTAGGGCGACTCACAAACATCTCCTCTGTTACCTCCAGCATGTGGACATGCTTGCAATGGGAGGTGGGAGGTGTCTATGAGCCCTACCCAAGACTGACTGATATAGCCCAAGGCCAAACAGGTGCACCCAAATGTGACCTGAAGATGAAAAACAGGCACATTTAAAATGGAGTTTATACACCTCCATACATATATATATATATAAACCATCAAAAAATGTGGTGATAAGGAAGCAGGATGCGCTTATACCCATATGCAGTTGTGCATTTCTGTAGGGGAGCACATCCTGCACTTGTAGTGCGTTGCTAATGGCAATCACCAGCAAAAAATGCATACAATGGATGATGCCAGCAACGGACTACAAGTACCACAATGGACATCCTACATAAGATGAAATTTATGTGGATGTGGCAAGAATTCAGAACAAACACAGAACCAGAGATAGGTGCACGCTGCCGTCACACTAAACCCTCACACTGATGTTAAAAATTGAGAGTTAGTTCGACATATCCTACTAGCAGGACGTGTCTTAAGCCTCGGGCACCAGCGTCAAGGTCTCTCAAGTAGCCCGTGGGCCCTAACACTCACCTACCTGCGCCATATGGGCGATATCAGGGGCCAGTGGGCAATTACAGGAGCATTAGGACGACTCACAAACATCTCCTCTGTTACCTCCAGCATGTGGCCATGCTTGCAATGGGAGGTGGGAGGTGTCTATGAGCCCTACCCAAGACTGACTGATATAGCCCAAGGCCAAACAGGTGCACCCAAATGTGACCTGAAGATGAAAAACAGGCACATTTAAAATGGAGTTTATACACCTCCATACATATATATATATATAAACCATCAAAAAATGTGGTGATAAGGAAGCAGGATGCGCTCATACCCATATGCAGTTGTGCATTTCTGTAGGGAGCACATCCTGCACTTGTAGTGCGTTGCTAATGGCAATCACCAGCAAAAATGCATACAATGGATGATGCCAGCAACGGACTACAAGTACCACAATGGACATCCTACATAAGATGAAATTTATGTGGATGTGGCAAGAATTCAGAACAAACACAGAACCAGAGATAGGTGCACGCTGCCGTCACACTAAACCCTCACACTGATGTTAAAAATTGAGAGTTAGTTCGACATATCCTACTAGCAGGACGTGTCTTAAGCCTCGGGCACCAGCGTCAAGGTCTCTCAAGTAGCCCGTGGGCCCTAACACTCACCTACCTGCGCCATATGGGCGATATCAGGGGCCAGTGGGCAATTACAGGAGCAATAGGACGACTCACAAACATCTCCTCTGTTACCTCCAGCATGTGGCCATGCTTGCAATGGGAGGTGGGAGGTGTCTATGAGCCCTACCCAAGACTGACTGATATAGCCCAAGGCCAAACAGGTGCACCCAAATGTGACCTGAAGATGAAAAACAGGCACATTAAAATGGAGTTTATACACCTCCATACATATATATATAAACAATCAAAAAATGTGGTGATAAGGAAGCAGGATGCGCTCATACCCATATGCAGTTGTGCATTTCTGTAGGGGAGCACATCCTGCACTTGTAGTGCGTTGCTAATGGCAATCACCAGCAAAAAATGCATACAATGGATGATGCCAGCAACGGACTACAAGTACCACAATGGACATCCTACATAAGATGAAATTTATGTGGATGTGGCAAGAATTCAGAACAAACACAGAACCAGAGATAGGTGCACGCTGCCGTCACACTAAACCCTCACACTGATGTTAAAAATTGAGAGTTAGTTCGACATATCCTACTAGGAGGACGTGTCTTAAGCCTCGGGCACCAGCGTCAAGGTCTCTCAAGTAGCCCGTGGGCCCTAACACTCACCTACCTGCGCCATATGGGCGATATCAGGGGCCAGTGGGCAATTACAGGAGCATTAGGACGACTCACAAACATCTCCTCTGTTACCTCCAGCATGTGGCCATGCTTGCAATGGGAGGTGGGAGGTGTCTATGAGCCCTACCCAAGACTGACTGATATAGCCCAAGGCCAAACAGGTGCACCCAAATGTGACCTGAAGATGAAAAACAGGCACATTTAAAATGGAGTTTATACACCTCCATACATATATATATATAAACCATCAAAAAATGTGGTGATAAGGAAGCAGGATGCGCTCATACCCATATGCAGTTGTGCATTTCTGTAGGGAGCACATCCTGCACTTGTAGTGCGTTGCTAATGGCAATCACCAGCAAAAAATGCATACAATGGATGATGCCAGCAACGGACTACAAGTACCACAATGGACATCCTACATAAGATGAAATTTATGTGGATGTGGCAAGAATTCAGAACAAACACAGAACCAGAGATAGGTGCACGCTGCCGTCACACTAAACCCTCACACTGATGTTAAAAATTGAGAGTTAGTTCGACATATCCTACTAGCAGGACGTGTCTTAAGCCTCGGGCACCAGCGTCAAGGTCTCTCAAGTAGCCCGTGGGCCCTAACACTCACCTACCTGCGCCATATGGGCGATATCAGGGGCCAGTGGGCAATTACAGGAGCATTAGGACGACTCACAAACATCTCCTCTGTTACCTCCAGCATGTGGCCATGCTTGCAATGGGAGGTGGGAGCATGATATATAGTTTAGATTGATATATAGTTTTCTTGGAAAAGATTCAGTAAAACTTGTATTCCTGCTCATCCTGGGCTGTGAAGTCTAGGAGTTGGTCCTATCAGTGATTGACAGCTATCTCTGTATACACAGTCATAGGGAGAAGGCTGTCAATCACCGATAGGACCTCCTGCTTGACATCACAGCCCAGAATGACCTGGAATTTACAGTAAATGTATAAATAACAAATTATACTGAATCTTTCCCTATAAAAATATATATCAATCCGCTCAGCTCCTCCTGCTCTATAACATGCTGCTTGCAGCTCTGAGATCTTTAACTTAAAAGGTTCCCTTTAATCTAATACAGGGATGCCCAACCTGTGTCCCTCCAGCTGTTGAAAAACTACCATTCCCAGCATGCCCGGACAGCCTACACCTATCAACCTAGAGCAGGGCATGATGGGAGTTGTAGTTTTACAACAGCTAGAAGACCGCAGGTTGAGCATCCCTGATTTAATATGTATAACCAACTTAACTGGCGTGTTCAGTGCTACTATATCTATATAATTATGTACTGTCTTTTGTCATTGCTCTACTCTAACTATGGACCTTAATAACACTAAATATTCTAATAATAATGTTAATAGGATTCATGCAAGACGGTGATAATCTGAGGATGTTATCTTGTAAATTGAAGAAAATATCTGGGTCCTGAATAATCTTGATATGTTTGATTTCTGTGTCCTGTTAAAGGTTTTTAACTTTACTTTTCATGTGCCATCACACAGTCTCTTTCCTTTCATATCCATTGTCATTCACTGATCTTCCCAAGAGCATTAAATTAATCCCAAAACAGAGTGATTTGTCCTTACTTTGAATGCTGTTCCATTAGAGTGCAGCTTACTGAAGTGTCCAATAAGCTGAAAAGCCTTAATACAACTTGTAAAATGCTTTAGTTATGCTATGTTAAAGGGAACTTGTCACCTAGAAAATGCATATTATACCGTTATCATCACCTGTCGTCTGTAGCATGTTTCCAAACTTGTTTGTCTGCTTCATGTGCCAAAAGTAAAAAAAAAAACTTTTATTCAACTGCCCGCGCTATGTAAATTGTGGTCTTAAAGTCAAGGGGGCAGGGGCTTTCTCACTTGAACTTAAGATTGCTGAGCCCCCTTTACCGCCCCTTAGCATTTAATTGATAGTTCTCATTCCCTTAATGCCGGACCTTATTATGTAGTCTCACGCGCGTGCTGTGTCCCCCACCAGTCCCGCGCCTGAGCATTGTTCCCGCCACTGTGAGCAAATATGACGTGTGAATGTTTAGTAGCGCGCTTTTGCACACAAGACTGCACCTGCGCTGACAGTTTAATATGCGTTTTCAATACCAGAGTGCTAGAAAGTGGACTTAATGCAAAGTTACTAATTCTTTGCCTGTAAAGTAACAGCATTAGAGAGCTCCTCAACTGACAATTGCCAGACCTATATTAAGAAATTACGAGTAAACTAACATCTGGATTATTTTCTTTGATATACAAGTGAACTGTAACAATTGTCCTGAGACTATTGATTCAGTAAAATTTCAATTGTTGTTTACCACAACTGTCTCCTCATCCTTTCTACTACTCTCAACATTTATACATTACGGTGCTGGCGTCACGAACACAGGGGCCTAGCCTCCAAAGCACCCTAAACACCTATACCATAAATGGCACCTCAACTTCCATGTGGCTCGTGTTTCCTGCAATAGAGAGTGCCCCAGAGTATTTAGTACTGTCTTCCCATCGTACTGGGATTTAGTACTGTCTGCACGCTGGCCCAGGGAGGCTCTGCTATCCGCGAGTTTAAACAACTACTACCCCCATCGGCCCACCGTAGCCTCACGTGTTGCCCCTATGGACCCGGTCGCTGCACACAGACATAAGGGAAAGATCTGCAGACTGCAACTGTTCTGCGTTTAGAGCTGTATCTGGTTTAAGTTCATAATCACTGATGGAAATCACTGACCAAACACTTAGGTCTAGTTCCCACTTCAGTGATTTCCATCAGTGATTTTTAAACCAAAGCAAGGAATGGATCCTCCATTGATAAGGTAGAATGGAAAAATCTGCACTTGTTCTGTGTTTTGGACCTGCACCTTGTTTTGGCTGAAAATTACTAATAGAAATCACTGACCATACACCGAAGAACAGGTGCAGATCTGTCCATTATACCTCATCTCTGTGTGGGCTTCACTACTGCATTTGGCTCACAATAACTGACGGGAATAAATGATCAAATAATTGAAGTGTGAACTCAGCCTCATGTACACGAACGTATTTTCTTTCAATGTCTGTTCCATTTTTTTTGGAAAATATCTGTCTGCATTCCGTTTCTGTGTGTCCGTATTTCCGTTCCGCAAAAAAATAGAACGTGTCCTATTATTGTCAGCATTATGGACAAGGATAGTACTGTTCTATTAGGGGCCAGCTGTTCCGTTCAGAAAAATACGTAATGCAAACGGAAGTGATTGGTATTTTTTGCGGATCAGTTTTTTGTGGACCGCAAAATACAAACTGTCATGTGCATGAGCCCTTACTGTGTGAATAAGATATTACAAGTTCACAGCTTAACCAGCGTTAATAAGTCACTGATCTTACAGACATGATATTCAGGATGGGGACCGTGCAGCTTCATGACCTGCTATACCCACTCTGTGGCCTTTTAGCTCTTTTATTGCAGTCGGGTATTTAATCACTTCTGGTCTGCCTGTTGACTATAAATATCCAGGCAGTCAGTGCTTATCTCTGCAAGGACATTCATGTCCTTGCAGAGTTACCAGATGCACGTTAATTGTGCAGCTGTGGGAGCAGGGAGCCCACTGTCAGTGACAGCTGGACCCCCACATAGAAGACACTTTTTTTTACTTCCCTGCCTTCTCCATACCTGTATGTATACACAGCGCTCAATGAGGACCAGATATACAGATCAGAAACAGCAATGCAGCCCCTTCCTGCAGTGGTCCCAGTAATCATGTGATTTCTGGGGGTTGTATGTTTGCACAAGCTGCTGGATCTTAGCATACCCAGCATTGTACAACCCATTTGTGCTCAATAAATAAAATGTTACTGTTTAAATGCCGTCAAAGGTCTTGTATGACTTCATTGGGGGCACCACATGTAAAATAAAAAATAAATAAATAAAATAAAGACAAAATTTGAAAAATTAAAAATAATTCCCCGCACCATAGCTGCCAGCCCTGCTGCCAGTAACCATAACCCATATCACTCCATGTCAAAGAGACCGTTACGGGGGGCGGAGCCTGACCGCGCATGGAGAAGGCAGCTTAGTCCGGAGCTCCTCTCTCACTGGGCATCCTAATCAGCTATTAGAAGCTTATTTTAGCTCCAGCCATGGGGAAAATTGGCAAAGACAAGAGCGGGGAGAACCCTGGCACTCCTAGACAGCAGAGACAGCAGGCGGAGATGGAGAAATACCTCAGAAAGAAGGACTTTCCTACCACCGCGCCGGCTCCCAAGATGGCGCCCAATGCGGAGCTTGTGGAGTTAGAGGCGGCTGACGATTCTGATCTGGAAAGTGTAGCTGGAGGGGTGAGTGATTCTACCCTGATCACTCGCTCGTTTCTCAAGCAGACTATAAAGCAGGCCCTACGCCCAGTCATGCAGGAATTAAGAGACATTGGGGCCGATCTACGACATCTGGGGTGCAGAGTGGACACCCTGGAGTCCCACGATGCGGCTCTTCTCTCCTTCGGTGGCGCTATGTGTACCAGGCTCGTGGAACAACAACGCCGCCTTAATGATGCCTTCATTCAACTGGAGGACTTAGAAAATCGGAACCGCAGGAACAATTTGCGGATTAAAGGGGTTTCGGGACAGATTGCCCCAGAGAAGTTACAGGAGGCAGCTATTGCTATCTTTGGAGGGATTCTAGGCCAGGCACGGGCGGCCTCCATTACAATCGAGAGGATTCATAGGGCTTTGCGCCTAAACCAAGCGCATCTGATCCACCGAGAGATGTTGTATGCAAACTGCTAAACTTTGTGGACACTGCGGACATTCTTCGTCGAGCGCGGGAAATGGGGGAGATTACATATTTAAGGCTCCACGGTCCATCTATATCAGGATCTATCGCCTACTACGCTCGCTAAAAGGAGAACCATGAAACTGCTTTTAGACCACTTGAGAGCCCATGGCCTCCCGTATAGATGGCTTTATCCTTTCGGGCTGGCTATTATCAAAGACAACAAGCAACTAGCCATCAGGTCTCCGGAGGATTTGTCAGCGCTTTGGCCCAAACTGGGCATCCCGCCGGTGGAGGTCCTGTCTTGGCTCCCAATCCCGATGGATGAGGATCTACCACCCCTACCTACCCCTCCAGAATCCTGGACTTTGGTCACGGAAAAACATCATACTCAACGGGTCAAGAGACATGGTTACAAGAACCCTGGAGACTGAGTCTGAATCCTGATGGAGCACTTGTTCGCTAGGGTGGCTGATACTGCAGTGCCTTCTTTTGAGATCGCTTTTTGTATTTTCATATGTTAGGACTGTTTTCATATGGTCCTCTCTGTTCTGGAGTTTGGGCTGGGTACCTGTTTTGTTTTGTATGTCCCTCTCCTTTGTATGTCCCTTTCCCTTGTTCCTCTCATTTTACCTTTCCACCCAACGTTCCGTGCTTCCCTGCTTCTTGTCCTGTATACCCTCTGTCCCTTTTTTGTGGTGTCCCTTCGTCTTTGTTTGGGCTTTATTGTATTTACAGTAATTTCTCGCTGGTTCTTTGGGGCTGGGGTTATGGGGGATTCCCCAGCTTCACCGTTCTCAATTTGATGTGTGGTTTCACAGCTGCAATGGGTCACATGCTACTAGAGGTGTTAGCATCGCAATCAAAAAAGGGCTGACTTTCACCAACGCTCATTATGTCGCGGACTCGGAGGGCAGGTTTGTCTTTGTGAAGGGCAAATTAGACGATGTCCCTTTGACACTAGCGAACATCTATGCGCCTAATGTAGGTCAGGTGAAATGGTTTGGGAAGGTATTGCAACAACTACGGATGTTTGCTGAGGGAGTTATCCTCCTGGGAGGGGATTTTAATGCTACGCTGAATCCCTTATTAGATTCCTCATCGGGGCGTTCCGCGATATCTTTTTCGGGCCTTAGTGCGATTAAGACCTCTCTAGACAGTATGCATTTAGTGGATGTCTGGAGAACTCTTAATCCTGATGTCAAGGATTTCACCTTTTTCTCCAACACACATCATTCGTACCAGCGTATAGACTATCTCTATTTTTCGCAATCAAACCTAGCTGGGGTGGTATCTGCAGCTATTGAACCTATTGCTGTTTCGGACCATGCACCTATTCACTTCTCCTTGCGCCTTTCACCCTCGTGCCGAAAACCTTGGTCCTGGAGATTGAACGAGACTCTGATACAGAATGAAGGGGATGTGTTAGCACTATCTGATAAGCTATCACATTTCTTTCAGGTTAATGTTACCCCTGAGGTTTCATATCCGGTGATATGGGAGGCCCATAAGGCTTACATTCGGGGGGAACTCATAGCTTTGGGCACGAGGGTTAAACGCAAAAGGACGAGGGATATGGATGATCTGCTAAACAGAATTGCGATTCTTGAAAGGTCGCACAAACAGTCCTTAGCCGCTGCTCAGCTAGCAGAGTTGATTAATCTTAGGGGGCAACTGAAAGGTTTATTGGGGATTAAGTATGCAAAGAATCTTATGTACTCTAAACAACGCATATACGCTCATGGAGATAAAGGGGGGAAAATGATGTCCTCTTTGTTGAAGGGATTTGTAGCCCGCACTCATGTTTCCTCAATTAAGTCCTCTGATAACTCCCTCTTACATAGCACCGATTCTATAGCATCTCAGTTTGCTTCTTTTTATAGTCAGTTATATAATTTATCAGCGGAAGATATCTTAGGCAAAGAGGGCAGGGTACGAGACATCCGATCATTCCTGACATCTCTGCAGTTACCGCAGATTTCTTGGGAAGATTCCCAAATGCTACTGGATCCCATCACAACCACTGAAATTCAACAGGCCTTGTCCTCTACACCTTCTGGTAAAAGTCCTGGCCCTGATGGGCTACCGATCAGTTATTATAAGAAATTTTCAAAAATCTTATTACCCCACTTTCAATCCTTATGTCATGCACTACAGGGAGGAGGAGAGTTTCCTAAGCAATCTTTAGAGGCGCATATTGCAGTGCTCCCGAAGGAAGGCAAGGATAAAGAGTTATGTAGTAGTTATCATCCTATATCCCTCCTGAACTGCGACGTGAAACTGTGGGCAAAAATTTTGGCCAGAAGAGTTCAGAAATTACTTCCTTCCCTAATACATGAAGAACAGATGGGGTTTGTTCCCTTTAGGGAGGGCAAATTTAACGCTACTCGAGTTCTGAATTCTATTCATTACGCTCGAGCTCATGGCATTCCTCTAGTTCTTCTCGGCACAGACGCCGAGAAATCCTTTGATAGGATCGATTGGGCTTTTATGCGGGAATCACTGCTTTTTTTCGGTTTTCCTTCATCCTTTGTGGATGTTATTTTTTTCGCTCTATACCTTCCCTTCAGCCAAGGTAAAGGTTAATAATGTACTGTCTCCTCCCTTTCCCATATGCCAGGGAAAGCACTGATTTTGAGAAGGTCTTACTGTCACCTCGCCCATGGCGCAAAGCCCTTTCCAAATTATATAGGATACTGCTTGTTGAGGGATCCTTAGACGTTCCATCTTATATTGCAGAATGGGAGAAGGAGTTGAATGTGTCTTTTTACAGCCTCTGAGGTGCAGATCATATTATCCAGATCTCATGGATTCTCCAGATGTATACGCCTCCAGGAGAACTCCTACAAAACGTTGTCACGTTGGTACAGGACTCCCAGAGGAGTTATAGATTCAGACCTCTGTTGGAGGTGTCGCATGTCTTCAGGCACAATGTCCCATATTTGGTGGCATTGTAACCTGATTAAGCCCTTCTGGCTGGAAGTAGAGAGAGTAATAAGACAAATCTGCCCGACATTTCCAGGCTTATCACCTCTATTAGTGCTGTTATGGCAGGATCTTGGAGCCTTCAGCCCTGGTAGGTGGAACCTCCCCACCTTTCTCATTCTAGCAGCTAAATTATTAATACCATTGCACTGGCTAGCAACCTCTCCGCCTTCCTTAGGGGAATAGCTGGACAAGGTGGATCAGATCTGTAGGCTGGAGGAGATTACATCTTGGATTGAATGTAAACATGATAAGTTTATGAAAGTCTGGGAATCTTGGCTGCTTTTTCGCAAAGCGTAATTGGTAGAATCCTCCTTAACATGGGTTTGGCAACTTGACACCTGGCTGCATGTGATAGTGTGATATTTATGTTTTGATACGCTGCTTTATATTGCTTGGTGGTGTGGATTTGGTTGGATCTGGGTAACGCCCTGGCGGGAGTCTTTCCTGGTTTCTAGGACTTTTTCCTGTTTATTTTATTTCTTCTTCTCCTTCCTCCTTTCCCTTCTCCCTCCTTCCTCTTGTCTATTTGTTTCTTTTGATACATATTTGTCTGATATGTAACTCTCAGTCATGCCTCTTAGGGCTTGGGGAGCTCTGGGTTTTCTTAGGCTCCTGTCCACTTCCTCCCTTGGTAACTAGTTGGGCCCAACATAACATTTCGTTGTATCTTCGGTAATTGGGCGTTTGATCGCACTCATGGGCCTATTTAACTATGGAAGTCAGGTTCTACCTAATGTCTCATTGAGTTATTTATGTCCCCCTGCGAGCGGACAATATGTGGTTATTGTCATTGATATACCTTCCTTACTGTTTACTTGTTTCTCTATTTCAATAAAAAGAGATTTATGAAAAAAAAAGAGACCGTTACAGAATGGGAACATCATTTTAAAAGGTTTAATGGTTGCAATTTGTGCTAGTGAAAAAAAAAAGACAAAAATTTGAAAAACATGCCATATTTTTTGACCTTTAAGACCCACCTGCCTATAAAACCTAGGTTTTAGAGGAGGAAAATAAGAAAAAACATATTTTTCACCAGACCTCAGTTCACACATGTTAATAAGACTTCAGCTCACAGTCACAATCAGAACCCCAATGTTAATCAGACCTGAGAACAGACCCCCAATGTTAATAAGTACCCCAATCAGACCTCAGATCAGACCTCCATGTGAATGACCCCCATCAGATCTCCATAAGTCTCCCAATCAGACCTCAGATCAGACTTCCATGTGAATGACCCCCAATCAGACCTCCATAAGTTCACCAATCAGACCTCCATGTGAATGACCCTAATCAGATCTCCATAAGTCCTCCAATCAGACCTCCATGTGAATGACCCCCAATGTTCAGAACAGACTAAAAATAAATAAATCAACTTACCTCTCCTGCTACAGACGCCGACACCGCTCCTGTCATCCAGTGCACTTCTTCATGTCACGTTCTGTGCTGTTACCCGACGTGCACAGCGTAAGGTCACAGAGCCCCAAGTCCACACGCTGTATGCAGTCGCAGCACAGCGAGCGGCCAAGGAAGACCAGTAAGTGGTGGGTACAGAGGCAGGGGAGCACTGCATTCATCGTTTCCTGCTCCTCCTGTACTAAAGAGGGCTTACATAATGGAGGTGCTCATTAGTATTTGCCCCATTAGACGCACTGACATTTTGTGTCTCATAGGGTGAAAAATATGGTGCTTCCATTTTTTTTATTTTGAGGGATATAAAACATAAAAGAAAAAAATACTAAAAAGAAAATTATGTGAAAATAAAGCCCCATGTATCACCGAAAAAGCAGCAAAAATTCTTTACATAACTGAATAGAAAAAAAGGTATGGTCCTGTGAGAAATGGACAACAATTCTCATAACTTTTATTATCTGTGTATGTTTTTATAACTGTCGTGTGATCCTATATATTTTCCATTCTGTGATTGTTCGTGCCGTTCCATCTGGGCCTGTAGTTGGAATACTCATTACTCTTGGAGGAAATCAGTTTATCACCTGAATGTTAAAAAACGGACCCTTTGCAAGTGGTAATGAAGGTGTTTCGTGGAAATGCAGCCACTCAGACTGCATGGAACCTCACCCTGCAGGGTTCCAGAAGCTTTTCAAGTACAGTGCCAGAGGATGAAGAAAATATGTCATAAGCAATAACTCATCTCTGGTACAACTCACATATTAATAATTGTGATCATTGTATTCTGCATGATGTGGGCATCATAGGAGGTCTAAACATGCCATCCTTGACAGACAGCATTCTCACATAACCAGTATCTCACCTTCTGGGACAACCACACTGGTCATGGGTGGTATCAAAATGATCAGCCGGATATAATATACATTATTAAAACATGTTGGGTCCCGAATAACCATTAGTGTGGATGGGAAGCCATGTGCAGTGTCCCAGGGGGTCAGTAGTATAGCCTTAGGTATGCTGGGCTTTGTAGTGCAGGGCAACCCACTAACCTGGGACTGACTGTCGTCTTCAATCGGGTCAGCACTGAAACAGGCAGGTGATGAATGTCGTGACGTCAGTGCCAATTGAACGGTGGCACACGTGTAGTGACAGTTGGAATAATTGAGGAATCCTTAAACTTGAATAACAGGATAACTTTACTGAACGTAGTTGAAAATAGATGAACAGTCAGTAAGTACAGTTCCAGAATGTTCCACACGTTACAATACAGTCACAGAAGTGGTTCAGATTATAAATCACAGTCGCAAAAGGCTACCTTCAAGACAGGCCTCCAAGGATCAGGGCTTTCCTCTTACTCTCAATGCAGCAATACACTTCAGGCAACTATTCTCTCTGCAGGGGTACACTTACTTCCTCTCCTGCTTTAGTTCCTGGCTGTAGGCAATACTCTCAAGGTCCAGACACCCGAATAACAGTGATAATCCTTGAGCAAAGGTTTTGTAGAGGTTTCCTTCTCTCCTGGTGACAGGCTCTATACTTGGTATGCGAACTGGCTTGCTGGTTACACTCTCTGTCCCACTTGCTAGTGACAGGCTGTTACTTAGAGTACCTCAGGTATACTTGACCTGGAAAACTGGGTGGGAATGATCCTCCACACCAGTGGTGCAATTTCTGCACTAGTTACTGAGTCCTGAATCTCTCAGAATTAACTCTGAACTAGAAACTTCCAACAACTGACTTCCTAGGCTAGGCCCTGGCCTATTTATACTAAACTGGGGGCTCCCTCTGCTGGCTGGAATATGAATTGCCTGCTACAGGCCTACCTTTCTTAAAGGGAGATACACATTAAAATATAGCAGTGTCGGGTAACCTACCCGTATGCTGCACATGTTCTAATAATATTTTATGTCTGCCAGCTGAGTAAGAGAGGTGGAGCATGCACAGGTAATGAGGGCCATCCCAGAAGGCTGGGACACAATAGGAGGGAGACTTCTCTCAGCTCCACCCTCTGCTGAATGGCGATAAAAATGAACTATTGGGAACATTTCTTTGACACAATTTGGGGATCTGATCAACATTGGGTTGTGCTACACTTTCCTCCTGTCCCTAGAAACCAGAAGGAATTCTGACCACGCAATTCGTAGAATAAGAACCTTTCTGCTTTTTAACCTTTTATTTTTAAACTGTTTTGTGCACGTTTATGTATGTCTTGTTTCTTTTAACTTTGTGTAACTAAGTACTGTACCTTTTTAGTACCTTAAAGCACATCTTTAATGGTTTTGCCTTGTGCCCTAAACGAGCCCAGTAACCTCCATTTTTTTAAGTGTATGAGTGAGGTTTGCATTACCGTGTATTTGCTATACGTGCAGCCTGTGCCACTGTCAGCCTGCTTGCGAGTGGGGCGCTGTGGGGTTTTCTATAAGCCCTTAATTAATTGGTGTATTGATTTAAATGTCACAGATGGTGGCAGCGTGTTGGGGTGCATGAGAGGCTGTGTCAGGGTGTGACAGAGGCTCAATCTGAGGCCTGTGTGTAGAGGTGCGAGAGATTGAGTGCATGAAATAGATCGACCCTTGGCAGTCGCACCCGGGTCACAAGGCAGGGCGGTTCCCGTACGTGACATGTCCAATAAGTCTAAGGCTGGCGTTCGTCCAACAGTTGTCATTCCCAAACTTTCTATGCTTGGTCAAGCATGCATGTATTCTAAGCAGGAAGAGTGGAGCAATCGCTGCCAGGGAATCTCCATACACATTAGATTGTTGGCTGGTGCTGCTGAAATTGGTGGGTTCGACTGACACAGTATTGTGCATCTAATTAGAGATGAGCAAATCGCAGCTGACAAAGTGGAATTCGATCCGAATTTCAGGAAAAATTCAATTCGCAACAAAGTCCAATTTCCTCACGCTTCGTGGCAACGAATTGCTATCTTAGATTCTGCCATTTACCAGTGAAAAACGTCAGCAGGTGCGAGGGACAGTGTTAGAAAAAACGTCATTGTGCTAAAAAAAAAAACGATTTACAAGTGCAGGGAAAGCTGATTCAAGGTGTAGGGAAATGATAGGGAGGAATCATTCCACAACATTTATGTTGAACAGGGTTCAGTAGGGGACGTTACAGCCTGTGTAATAGGAGCAATCCTATGCTGCACTGACTGGGGATCCAAATTGCCATTATACAGCTCCATAATTGCAGCAAACCGTTCTTATTAGGGTGCGAGTGCTGTTTGATTCAAGCATTAACAGGATTTATTACAAGGAAATATTTCTATGTCTTATTTTCCCTTGTGCAGTGCAGTTATATGTTTTAGAGCATTTTTTGGCTTGTATTAGTGGGGAAAAAAGGGCTTATTAGCCATTGTGTGGTGAAGTGCTAAAATTTACAGCCCTTTTTGTGGCGTGTATTAGTGGAAAAATAAAAAATTGATTTGCTGCTCAGCGAGGCAGTTATCTGTTGTAAAGCCTTTTGTGGCGTGTATTAGTGGAAAAAGAAAAATATATATTTGCTGTTCAGCGGTGCAGTTATAAGCCCTTTTTTGCATGTATTAGTGGCACAAAATAAGTATTTGCCATTGTATGGTGAAGTGAGAAAATTACAGCCCTTTTTAGTGTGTTTTAGTGGGGGAAAAAGGCTTATCAGCAGTTGTGTGGTGAAGTGAGAAAATTACAGACTTTTTTGGGGTGTTTTCATTTCTGGAGTAGGCAGAGGTCGCAGCAGAGTAAGGGGCCGTGGCAGCAGGGGTCACTTCGAGATGCCTGAACTCCCAGTGTCAGCTACCGGTCTTGTCGTGACCAGCAACCCAGTGGTTCTGGTTGACTCGATCTTCGACTTCGTTGCAAGTGACATCAGACACCCCCAGCCAAAAGTCAGTGGGTTCTTCAGACACAAACCTTAGATGGCATGGCCCGGGAGCAGGCCCTGTGCCTTCACCTGTCCTCAACCTGCCTCTGTCCTTTTCTGTTCCCTCAGCCAGAGAAGTATTGTATGCTTGTAGTCAGCTCCACTATACAGTGAGGACGAGCTACTAAAAGACAGTCAGCAGCTACTGGCCAGCCAAGATGTGGAGAAGACATCCTCTGCTTCCTCCACTAGGCAGGCAAGGAGTGATGAGGAGAGTGGCGTGGGAGCTGGTGTTGCGAGCGGTCAGGCTCCTGACCCAGAGACGGTTGAGGAGGACATCAGTGACGTCTAGACAGTACTCGATGATGATGATGTAGCTGATTGCACATGGGAACCAGGTGACGAAGGGTCTTTATTATCATCGGGAGAAGAGGGTGGCAGCTTGCCCGTGAGCCAGCAAGTCACTAGCATGGCCGGGAGTCAGCAGGGTGGCAGCAGTGGGAGGTCAGGAGCCAAAAATGCCCGGGTAGACCACCCGCTTCGCAGAAGCCTGCCTGCCCGGAAAGTAGTGGCAGTCACAGAGGCAGTGGCGTTAGAAGTCATTCAGTGCGTAGTGTTGGGGGTAAAATCATTTACTCAGCATTCTCGGCACTCGGTAGAATCTGTGGGCAGAAGGTGAAGCATGGCCAAGGTGCCAATGTTGGCACCACGGCCCTGCGTCAATATATGCAGCGTCACCATAAAAAGGCCTGGGACAGGGATAGACAAACTGTGGCTCTCCAGCTGTTGTAAAACTACAATTCCCACCATGCCCTGCTGTAGGCTGATAGCTGTAAGCAGTCTTTGCATGCTGGGAGTTGTAGGTTTGCAACAGCTGGAGAGCCACAGTTTGCCCATCCCTGGTCTGGGAGAACCGTGGCTCCGATGTGGTGGTCCAGACTGCTGCAGCAACATCTACATCTCCCAGCGGCAAGCACCCGGTTTCAGTCAGTCAAGGCTCTACCACCTCAGTCGAAGGGAGCTGTCTGTCCTTCCTCTCATCTGCAGGTCCTGATGCTCCTGCTTCTCCTACTCTTCGTCAGTCATTCCATCAGCAATCAATCACCGTAGCGATTGCCAAGAGACAACAGTATGAGTGCACTTATCCAATGGCGCAGAAGCAAAATGTGTCCTAACCAAGTTGCTGGTGCTGCAGTCTCTTCCTTTTCCAAGTGGTGGACTCTGCATCTTTCAGAAAACGGGTGGCTTGTGCCGAGCTGAGGTGGAGAGTCCCATGCCATCATTTCCTTGCCAAAAAGGCAGTACCAGCCCTGCACACACATGTAGAACAGAGGGTGGGCCAGTCTTTGAGCCTGCCAGTGTCTGCCAAAGTGCATGGCAGCACCGACATGTGGAGCTGTAACTACGGTCAGGGACAATACATGTCCTTTATGGCCCACTGGGTGAATGTGGTTCCTGCACAGCCACACGAGCAACTTGGCCAGGTGACGCCGCTTCCGCCTCCACATTGTCACGCCATTTGTTCTGCGACAATGTACTCCTCTGCCTCCTCATCCGTCACCGTGTCCTCAGCCTCCACTGCAGGGACAATTCACAGTGCCCCTCCAGCATACCACATGTGCAGGGCACGGCAGTGTCATGCTGCTCTGTACCTTGTTTGCCTGGGCGAACGGAGTCACACAGGGGAGGAACTGCTCCGTGTCCTTTATCAAGAAATCGAATCCTGGCTTTCTCCGCGACAACTCAAAATCGGAACCATGGTGACCTACAACGTGAAGAATATGGTGTCGATGCTGCGTCAAGGACAGCTGAGCCTTGTGCCCTGCATGTCACACGTATTCAATCTGGTTGTCAAGCGATCCTAAAGTCTTCCACCCATCTGCAAGACATCCTAAAAATGGCCAGGAAACTATGCATGCACTTCAGCCACTTGTACACAGCAAAGCACACCCTCCTTGAGCTGCAGCAGCAGAGCGGCATCCTCCAACATAGACTGATATGCAACGTTTCCACTAGTTGGAATTCCACCCTCCATATGTTGGACGGATTATACAAACAGAGAAAGGCCATTAACAATTTCTTGATAATCCAAGCGATCAGGAGTACTTTTCTGTGTAACGTCGATGTCAGCCAGTGGCAGTTCATGCGTGACGCCTCCCATTTGCTTAGGCCCTTTGGGGAGGCCACAGTATTTGTCAGTTGCCAGGACTACGGGATCAACAACGTCATTCCACTGCTTCATGTCCTGGAACAGATACTGCTAAATCTGGCTGGTCAGGGAACTGTAGACGTGCCGCCTAGATCTTATGGCCACATGAGCCCTGTGGGGGCTGAACTGGAGGAGGACATTGAAGCACAAGCAATGTGTAGCGAAATGGGTGGTTTTTACACACAGGTGACAGGACAGGAGGAGCAAAAAGGAGGCAGAGAGGAGGAGAAAGGCTAATGTGACACCTGCTCATGGGACAGTAGAAGGGGCCCTAATGACTACTCAAGGAAAATTCAAATAAAAGCACAATTTTGGACAAAACAGGTATGAGACCACATGGTAAATACATACTTCCCTGCTGGGATTGTTGGCATGTGAAAAGGTCTACTGCAAAATCAGTAAGAGAGCAGGAAGAGAACGATTCACCGTCCACATATGTGTTTGCAACAGTGGCATTGTTGCAGGGTGGATAAAAATCTATGATTTTTAAAAAAAATCTAAAAAATCAGATTTTTTTTTATTTTAATCGGATTTTTTTTAAATATAAAATGCTTTTTGAGGAAAATATATTACCATCCAAAGGTTATTCCAACATGAAATAAAGATTCATTTTTTTATTACGGTATGAAGAATGAGGCTGTATATGTTTAATTTTTTGGTAAATAAATTCCATGAATCCATTCACAATGCCATACTCTTCCAGAGGTTTTTGTAAAATTATTGGGCAGTTTCTCTGCCTACAAGATATTATCACAGATGCTTGGTTTACTTTTGCAGTTCTCAAAACTAAATTTGACTCAGCAGAGATCACATGCCTCTTCTTCACAGCAAAAATGTTATAACATGAACAGAGTTGAGAAAAAGACCTTAATCCTAACTTCTATAAACTTATGAATACAGAATCATCCCTTCAGTGCTAAGTTTAAAGAAGTTCAGTGAATAGAATAGAAACAATGTTTTTTCTCCTTCCTAAGTACAACAGAAAAGTTGTCCAAATATGAATGATTACTGTATTTTTCGCCCCAAAGTGGGGGGAAAAGTTAATGCGTCTTATGGGGTGAATACAGTGCAGGGGGAAAAAATGGGCGGCGCATTGCATATTACCGTCAAATCGCAGACTGTGCAGCATAGGGAGAGCAGCCTGCGATGTACCGGACATCCGCCTTTTCACTTACCTGTCTGCAGAGTGAGTGTGTGTGGGCGGGGGGTTGGGTGGGCTGTAGGAATGTGCTGCTGGAGAGCCCGGTGAGGGAGGCTGAAGGCAGGGGGGAGCGCTTGTCTGGTAGATGCACAGTAGTAGGGAGACCAGGGGCTGGTGCGCTGGAGCAGGCAGACGATGGGTGGGTGCAGGCTATCCTGTTACACATGGCTGCTCAGCCCTTACGTCTTCCCACATGCCTGGTGACATGATTAACAAAAGGTACCTACAGTGTCCCCCTAATGAAATGCCCCCCCCCCCAAAAAGCCTATAACTGGACATCCCCCTCCCACAAGTGTGTCAGCAGCAGATTCCCCCCCATAACATGGTGGGAATCTGCTGTGACACACTTATGGGGGATCTGCTGTGACATACTGTTATGGGGGGAATCTGCTGTGACATACTGTAAACAGTGCGACTCAGCAGATTCCCACCATAACAGTGAGCCACAGCAGATTCCCCCAATAACAGTACGTCACAGCAGATCCCCCCCCACCATAACAGTGCATCACAGCAGATGCCCCCATAACAGTGCATCACAGCAGATTACCCCCCATAACAGTATGCCGCAGCAAATCCCCCCCCCATAATATTGTGTCAGCATCCTTATAACAGGGTGTCATCGGCAGATCTCCCCCATAATATTGTCAGCAGCTGATCCCCATAACATTGTGTAAGCAGCAGATCTACCCCTCCCCCCATAATGTGTCAACATTGTTTTAAACACACCTTTTGGTTTCAAATATTTTTTTTCTTAATTTCCTCCTCTAAAACCTAGGTGCGTCTTATAGGGTAAAAAATACGGTAACCTATTAAACTGGGGATAAAATAACTAATATGAAAAGTTGTTATTCTAAAAATCTTCATCTACTTGCATATTATAAGTTATACCAGCAAGAATTAGTCTTTATGTAGAAAACTCTGATTTACTGACTAGTGATTTAAATTGTGATTTAAATCGTGATTTAAATCAGTTTGATTTAAATTAATTCCACCCTGCATGATTGTTGTAGGACCCTTTTATATGGGCAAGAATTCCTCGCGGGTGCAATGCGTCAAGTGAACGCATTGCACCCGCACTGAATCCAAACCCATTCACTTCAATAGGCAGGGCAGTTGAGCGGTGATTTTCATGCATCACTTGTGTGCGCTGCGTAAAAATCGTAGCATGTACGATATTCTGCGTTATAAGGGAAGATAATAGTTTTCTTAATAGAGAATTCTTACAAAAATGTGGATTGTGGGGTTAAAAAATAAAAAAAATTAACTCACCTTATCCACTTGATTGCGCAGCCGGGCGTCGTCTTCTTTCTTCTTCTTTTAGGACCTGCAAAAGGACCTTTGATGGTGAGCGCAATTGCGTCATCAAAGGTCCTTTTGCAGGACCCTAAAGAAGAAGAAAGAAGACGATGCCCGGCTGCGAGATCAAGTGGATGAGGTGAGTTATTTTTTTTTTATTTTTTAACCCCTCAATCCACATTTTAGTAAGCATTCTCTATTAAGAATGCTATTATTATAAGATCTAAAGAATACCAAACTCAAACCCGGACTTCTGTGAAGAAGTCCGGGTTCGGGTCTGGGTACCAAACATTCAGATTTTTCTCACGCACGTGCAAAAAGCATTTAAATGCATTGCACTCATGTGAAAGATGCCTAAGTGTAGCATGCATATCCCTGCTCACATTGTGTCATAGAGAAATGTCCAAGAGGAATGTCCAAGCAGGAATGCCAGTAGCCAACCAAAGAGGCCACAGACATGTTCAGGAGTCTGCAGCAGATATGGAGATATAAGCCATGGACAGGGAGGGCTCCCCAGTATACAGCAAGGCAACACGGGTTGATAAGGAAACTTTGTACTTTTATTCCTAACAAATCAAACCTAGGAAACACCACAGAAACAACAGTATGGTAATATATGTATTTACAGTTCTGGGGGCACTTATTCTGGTGCTTCGCCACTCACCGGAATATGTAGTGAAAGGTGTTTCCTAATTTAACTATAGGCAAGACCGTTTGTATGACTGCCAGGACTATATTATCTCCCTTTAGCATTATAGATCCGTTGTAGTGTCTGCAGAGCCATCCGCCGGATGCACAGCACAGGGTTCACAAACTTATCACCCGGCAGAGTATCAGACTCAGACCTGGTGGAACCTCTATAGATCAAAACACCACACAGCAATACAGAGATACACAGAGTACCCTATACTCCAGACGCGAGATCACTGTTCCTGTCCGACCGGACGAACCCAACGCGGTGGTGTGCACAACAGAGCCTACAAGTCGATACTGTGTCGCTGAGTCACATCCTCTACCTTTAGCGTGCACGCTGTTCACAACTTACCAGATCTGGATCTGCTATGGTGCCGGCGGAACCCTTCCTTCCTGAAGTCATCACAGGGAAGCTCCTGCTACTGGTTTCAGTTGTTGTACGGATCCAGAACTCCAGCACAGCTCCTCAGAAGAACAATCATTTTCACTGAATAATCTCTCTCAGACTCCAGCAGCATAAACAGAGTCACTCACTTCCTGCAGCTTTTGAACATACAGTCCAGCCAGCTCACAAGGGACACAGCGGCATCTGGTGGCTGGATTTAGTACTATTGGCAATAAGTAGTAATCTATAAGTTCCTAACACTGAAATGCTGCAGCCTGTGTGTTTCATATAAGCACCCTGCAAATAATCCTAGTTCACACGAAGGTCCACTTAGGGGTATATCTTCATCCTCGCACAGAGAAGCTGCCACTAGGTGGGAAACAAATGGAGTCTCTTTTCCACATAATTGCCACAGTGCATCATGACTGCAGTGTGAAGAGACTGCCACCAATGCCAGATTCCAACCAGAAAGGCCACAGGAGTCAGCAGTCAGCAGCAGATATGGAGATACCACTGCTTGGTGTGGAAGGAGATGGAGTTGCTTTCCCACAGAATTGCCACAATGCATAGTAGCTTCAATGTGAAGAGACTGCCATGTAGTGGAGCAGACAGTATGTCAGGAGAGGGAGTCTCTCTCCCACAAGAATGCCACTGCAGGGACCATAGTGTATTGGGAAGACCAAGAAACTGCAGAGATGCAGAGACCAGGCTGTACTGGGGCAGGTCAGCCAGTAAACAGAGAACCCTGCTTCAAGTGACAGAGACCTGAGCACTGCAGCAGTGAAGAAGATGAGTAGATACAGTATGGTCAGAGACATCTAGCTGGAGTGAATGTTGTCCAGGAGCTGTCTGAGTCTGGTTGCTGCGGTGGGTGATTGAATACAGTGTTTTGTGCATAAAGAATAGAAGAGATTTGCTTATGGCCAACTGTGAGGCAACTCTTCTGCAACATAGCTCAGTGGAAGCAAACTGTACTGAGGACCCAGCATGACAGAATCCAGAGAGTTGTATTAGGGATGTCCTCTGAGTTCTCCCTATCTTACATCTGGTTCATATAATATGATACCCAGTAACAAATAGCAAGTTTCCTGCATAGCTATGTATTTTTATAAGGTACATGACCATGCTGCTCTGCATCTTTACCTTGCTTTGTGCTGGAGTATTTTTTAACTAGCTAACAGCAATTTTCAACTCAAAAATTTATGTAATGATTCACCGATCATTAACCAAGTCAGAGTGGCTTGTTGATGCCTTCTCTGGCATCCAACACCTGCCACACATACCTTGCCAACCTCCCACAGATATATCCCTACTGACAGTAGGAGAATATCTACAGAAGCCCCTTTTCCACCACAGCAATCTGAAACCAGGCACCAGAACTACACAACTTTCTTAACAAAGTAGTGGCCGGGCCTGGTTACCGTAGCAATGCTCCCATTCAAGTGGAAAGGAGATTACTTTGGCAAAAATATGAGAAAAAATTCCACGAGTATCAAAGCATATGATTTTCTGCCATTGCACTGTAAAGCTAGAACCACATATCATGGAAGTCAAAAAATGAAAATAGAAATTCATCTCAAAAGTCTCATTTGTGAATAGTAAAGTGATGCATCACACATTTGATTTTTCAGGTTTGTCCTAAGCTTCCTCTCTGTGTTAAATAGCGGAATATGTATTTTCTGATAGAAATTTTTCTATAAGTGGGAAACATCCCAAAAAATGTCTCCACAGCAGGTCAGAAGCAAGGAAGTTGAATGTAATAACAATATCTCATTCTATCATTCAGCACACGTGATCAAAGACTCACAAATTGAGTAAATGTCTATAAGGGGTTGTCCATCCTTTATCAAGTAATGGGCTATCCTCAGGACAGCCCATCACCATCTGATCAGCAGAGGTCTGACATTCCACAACCTCGACAATCAGCTTTTCCTTTGTGCAGTGGACGGAGCTGGTTACTGTAGTGCTGCTAACATTTGAAATAAATGGGAGCAGTGCTGCAGTAACCATCTCCATCTATGGCACAACGTAGTGAGCTATGTAGTTCAGCTCCCAAGTTCTGGCATTGGAACTACTGCAGAACAGCTGATTGCTAGGTTTGAGGGGTGTCAGACTCCTGCCGATCAGATATTCATAGACTAATCTGAAGATAGGCCACTGCCTCTAAAGAGTTGGACAGACCTTTTAAGAAGAACCTGTCACCACTCCTGATATGTCTGTTCTACAAAATCATTTTATTTCCCATGTAATAATGATCCTGTAACATCAATTCATGTAACTCAATCTTTAGTTATTGCTATAAGAAATGTATTAGTGAACTGGGTTCAACTGGCTGTTACCAGTGGAAGGTCCCTGCACAGTCTGATAGTGTCCAATCAGGGCTGCCAATGTCAGTCTGTGCAGGGACAAACTTCCAGCTGGTTACACCCAAATACAATTTTGTTAATAAACTTCTAGTAGCAAGAAGAGAGGAAGGGAACAAAATAGAGTTATTTGAACATATGTTCCATTTACCTTCACTAAATCCATTATAAAATACACAGGCCCTAAGATATGGACATCATTTGTCAATGCCAAGAATTTTTCAATCCAGAACTGTTGTACAAGCTATTGCAAATAAGGGCTTTTCTTAGTCGGTACAATATATCCTTTCTGTTATCCCCATTACAAGCTATAACCTATTTAAAGACTTACTAAGGCTAGTTTCACACTAGCGGCAGGGGAGTCCGTCAGGCTGTTCAGGCGGGTGAACAGCCTGTTGGATCTGTCCTGCTGCTAATTCACGTGTGCCCTCGGACTGCCGCCCTGTCCCCATTGACTATAATGGGTTGGAGTTCTGGCGGCAGCACGGCAGCGCACGGCGAGAGGCAGACGGACCAAAAGTATTGCATGTTGTATTTTTAGTCCGGCGGCCTGTAGCCATGCACTGCCTTGCTGACACCGGATAATATGAAAGTACCCTAACAAATCAAAAGGGTTATAAAAAGTAAAAAAAACTCTATTACATATAACAAAATGGGGAAGAGAACTCAATCTTACCTTTACTATCAAGTAATGGTCTTTAGCCGATTCTATATCTATAAAAACGTTTGAATCATTATGAAATATACATTATCTTAAAATTCTTTCTTGTTGGTTCAATATACCATACAAATGATCAAAAACATATTCAACAGTTGTCGTGTACTTTGGCCAGGTTGGAACTCGGCTGCATGTTTTCTGTGAGCACCCGCCATTATTAAGAGTATGTTCCATTGAATATTCTTCTAAGAGGTGTATTTCACTCTGAACATAAATTAACACCAGAACTTTGCTTGTTGAGATTGGACTTGGAATCAATATCTTTCTGCCGTAAAATATGCTATGTTATGTATGAATGTTAACAGAGATGCAACTGGTTGTAGAGCTTCCTCTTTAACACCTTGGGGACCTTGCTATTTTCCACCTTAAAGGGATTCTGTCACCACATATAACCCCTATGAGCTAAACATATGCTCATGTCCAGGGTTATAATAGGATCCCTAAGGTGGCCCTATAAAACCTATTTGTGGCTTTATTGTGCTAAAAAACAGGTTTTACTAACCTATCAATCAATGAATCCTGCTGCCCAAGGGGAGGTCCGTGGATCCATGGTGGCCGGCCGTTCGGTGCCCAGCACCGCCTTCTTCACCTCTGCGCCGCC
This sequence comes from Bufotes viridis, assembly GCA_033119425.1. NCBI lineage: Eukaryota > Metazoa > Chordata > Amphibia > Anura > Bufonidae > Bufotes > Bufotes viridis. The sequence goes on from CM065589.1 coordinate 519,992,888, forward strand.
TCTCCCTCCGTCCCCCTCCTCCTGCTTTCAGATCCTGCGCGTGCAAAACCTGTGCGCACGCGCGGACTGCTGGCATCGGCTTCTGTTTGCGAAGTGCACATGCGTCGACCTGATGCGCACTTCGCTCAAGCCCGAGCCTGTGCGCACGCGCAGGATCTGATAGCAGGAGGAGGGGGACGGAGGGATATTTATTACCTTGATTCTGCAGTTTACAGAAACACCCCACATGTGGTCGTAAACTACTGTACGGGCACATGGCAGGGCGCACAAGGAAAGGAGCCATATGGATTTTGGAGGGCAGATTTCACTGGGAATATTTTAAGTTTCCATATGACATTTTAAGACCCTCTGATGCACCCCTAGAGTAGAAGCTACAAAACAGTGACCCCATTTTGGAAATTATAGGATAAAAAAATCATGTTTTTGTGTCTCCTTTTTCTGAAAGCCATATTATTTTTATTTTTCAGGCGATTATCTTATGTAGAGGCTCAGTTTTTGCGGCATAAGGTGATGATTTGATTGGTACTATTTTGGGGTACATACCACTTTTTGATCGTTTAGTACATGTTTTGTGATGTATGGTGACAAAAAAATTCATTTTTTGGCACAGTTTTTATTTTTATTTTTTTTACGGTTTTCACCTGACAGGTTAAATTGTGTGATATTTTTATAGAGCAGGTTGTTACGGACATGGCGATACATAATTTGTAGTGATGTCCCGAACTATTCGCCAACATAGCTTGTTCGCCGCGGCGGCCGAACGCATGCGATGTTCGGTCCGCCCCTTATACATCATCATTGAGCAAACTTTGACCCTGTACCTCACAGTCAGCAGACACATTCCAGCCAATCAGCATACCCTCCCTCCCAGACCCTCCCACCTCCTATAAAAACAGCAGCCATTTTAGGTTCAGTCTGAAGCTGCATGTTAGTGAGAGCAGGGAGACTGCAGCTGCTGCTGTGCTGATGATTCTGAATTCATAGGGAAAGCGTTAACTAGGCCAGTGTTCTGTGTCCACAGACTCATCTGCTGTAAGGGCAGCATCACAGCACCCCAAAAATCCCTTTTTAGGGCTGCTACATTAGCCTGCTTTTATTCGTTTTTTCTCCATATATATATTGCAGTTGCCTGACCTGCCTGTGTGTGAGAGGCTGCAGGCCCACAGACTGTAGTGTGCCAACTGCCAGTGCCCACCACTCATACCGTGTGGCACAGGACTTTGCATAAAAAAAAGGCATTTCATTTTTACACTTTAATCAAACTTCAGTTGCCTGCCAGCTGCCAGTGTGTGTCAGGCCCACAGACTGTAGTGTGCCCACTGCCAGTGCCCACCACTCTTACCTGGAGGCACAGTAGCTTGTAGGCATTTAATTTTTACCCTTTAATCTAAGGTTAGTTGCCTACCAGTGTGTGTCAGGCCCACTTCCACTGACTGTAGTGTGCCCACTGCCAGTGCCCACCACTCATACCAGGTGGCAGGGTAGCTTGACGATAAATAAGGCATTTCATTTTTACCCTTTAATCTAAGGTTAGTTGCCTGCCAGTGTGTGTCAGTCCCACTTCCACTGACTGTAGTGTGCCCACTGCCACTGCCCACCACTCATAACGAGTGACACAGTAGCTTGCCGATAAATAAGGCATTTAATTTTTACCCTTTAATCTAAGGTTAGTTGCCTGCCAGTGTGTGTCAGGCCCACTTCCACTGACTGAACGCATAGTACCGCTAATCAAAAAAAAATTACAGGCAGAGGCAGGCCACCCGCAGGGGCTGTCGTGGTGCTGGGATTCCCTTTGGCCCTAGAATAATGCCCAGTGTTCAGAGGCCACATACCCTGAACTCGAAAAATTCTGAGGACATAGTTGACTGGCTTACAAAGGACACCCAATCTTCTACAGCTTCCGCTAGGAACCTTGTCGCACCATCCTCCTCCAGCTCAGCTTCGGGCACCTCTCAAGTTACCACTTGCCTGTCTGCCGCCACCACCAACACTAGCACCACTTGATCTGTCAGAGGATTTATTTTTATTTACACATCAGTTGGAAGAAATAAATGATGCGCAACCAGTTTTGCCAGAGGATGTAGATAACAGGGATATGTCTCAGTCAGGCAGCATTACACACATGGACGTATGGTGTGATGATAATGATGTTGTACCCGCTGCTGCTTCCTTTGCTGAGTTGTCAGATACAAGTAAAGCGGTTGATGATGATGTGTCCGTGGATGTCACGTAGGTGCCTGCTCGAAGAGAAGAAGAACGGGGGAAAGTTCAGATGGGGAGACAGAGAGGAGGAGGAGACCAGTCGGAATCAGGGGGAAGTCGTCGCAAGGAGCTAGTGGCACAGTCAGACAGCATGCATCGGCACCCAAGGTCAGCCAGACAGCACGCCAATCAACGCATGCTGTTTCCACCACCAGAATGCCGTCATTGCAAAGCTCAGTAGCGATGCCATTTGCAACCTGTGCCAAAAGAAACGGAGTCATGGGAAGTCCAACACCCACTTAGGTACAACTGTTTTCCGAAAGCACATGATCTCACATCACAAACGCCCATGGGATCAACACATGAGTACAAGCAGCACACAAACTCAAAGCCTACACATTGCCACAGCCCTTCGGGGTCCACCCTCAGAGAAGGACTCGACCGACAGGTATCAAACTACCTTGCCTTAACTGCAGATATCGACACTCTGAGGAGCGATGAACCCCTTGACTACTGGGTGTGCAGGCTTGACCTGTGGCCTGAGCTATCCCAATTTGTGAAAGAACTTCTGGCCTGCCCCGCTTCAAGTGTCCTGTCAGAAAGGACCTTCAGCGCAGCAGGAGGTATTGTCACTGACAAGAGAAGTCGCCTAGGTCAAAAAAGTGTACATTACCTCACCTTTATTAAGATGAATGAGGCGTGGATACCGAAGGGACCGACAGTGGAGGATGCATTTGACTAAAAAAATGCCTGATTAGATGTTTTGGGCTAAAAATGGTCCCCACGGCATGCTGCGGTATTATCTCCGTCCAAAATGCCTGATCAGTTGCCGGAATGCCGGATCTGACGTTAATTTACATTGAAATTAAAAATACCGCAAAGACGGATTCGGCATTCTGGTCTGCGCATGTGCAGACCTTTAAAAATGTGAAAAAAAAAAAAATGCCGGATCCGTTTTGCCTGATCAGTCAGAAAAATGACATGCGTTTGTATACAGTTTGCCTGATCAGGCAGTCAGTTCAGGAAAAGTAACTGCTTGGAGGATCACACTGCCTCAAGTGAGAAAGTACCCCAATATGTGTGTTTTTATTTAGTTTTTTCTATATAATTCTATATTTCATTTTAGAATTGTATATGTCTCTTTTTATAGGGAAGGGTCTTTTTTTTTAATTGAAACTTTAATTTTTTTATTATTAAAAGCACTTTTATTTCACTTTTATTATTTTTTATTTTTGTCCCACTATGGGACTTCATAATTTCAGGGTATGATCCCTATTTCAATACAGCACAATACACGTGTACACTGTAAGATGCTGAGAGTTGCCTGGGAGACACAGCCCTGGCGCTGAATCTCCTGGGCTTCCATAGCTGGCAGTCACGATGCCTGTGCAAGGCTTCGGGACTGCCATAGCAACCATCGGGTTCCCGTCACCGCAGCATGGGGACCCAATGGGGATGTACAAGCTGCCACAAACCCACTGTATGCCGCGGTCATCAGTGTGTTTTCACCGATGCTGGTGGATACAGCAGGGGTCCGGCTGTCAGTATCAGCCGGTCCCCTGCTGCTAATCGCAGCAGCACATGTCGTGCAGCTGGTTAACCCTGGGACATAATGATCGTCCTAAGGCATTAGGTACCGGCCAGTTAGCACGAGCATTCTCGTCCTAGGTCGACAAGCTGTTAAAGTGGGTTTTATAGCTGTAAAAAATTACCTATTATCAGGATAAGTCATCAATATCTGACCATTGGGGGTCTAAATCCTGGCACCCCGTTGATCAGATGTTTTAATGGGCTCCGGCACTCTATTTAGCCCTGGTGGCCTCTTCCTAGGCCAGTAATGTCAAGTTCATCAGCCACATGGCCTATGTGCAGCTCAGTCTCATTCAATTGAATAGGCCTAGGCTGTAATACCAAGCACAGCCACTATACAATGTACGGGGCTGTGTTTGTTAAGCTGTCAAAAGGCCTTAGCACTCACTGTACTGCCACTGCCTCTTCAAAGAGGTGATTGTTAGGGTGCTAGGAGTCAGACTCCTATGGATCAGATATTGATGACCTATCCTAAGAATACCACCAACATTCAACTCCTGCAAAACAACTTTAATTGTGGCTTTAGTTAATGATTTTATCCATGTGCATAAATTGATTATGTTTATTCATTTCCCATGTGTATCTTTTTTATTTTTCTTATTATTTTTATGTACAGCGTATGTAAAAACATTCTGTACAGAATGACCCAATATTATATTGTTTGAATAGAAAATGTCCAACGTCTATGCACGGCTGATGTTCCTGACCTGCAGTATTGTATTTCTGAATATATGTTATGTATATATGTTTTGTATTTTTGAACTCTTTAAAATGCTTTAAAAATATTTAGGTAGAAAACATGCTCCATAATCTAAGACTTAAACAGAAATGTCAGGAGAGGTGACAGGTCCTCTTTAAATTTTCCCCCATAAGACACTTTAACCTTTTCTAGACAATAATGGATGTCGACAACTTTTCCCATCTATTGACAGTTAGAAGGCACTTTAAATAATCTTCATATAAGGACAATGGAGGGCAATGGAGACAATGGGGACTGTATTATTGATAGGGATGATCAATCGAGCATGTTGGATATTACACCTGAGGTCTGTTCTCATTACATTTTTCATAGCAATATTATAAATTGCAATGTAACCAGTTGTTTCATTACCAGAGGTTTTTAATGTTCCATTTATTATGACAAAAAAAATCCAGTGTTCTATCCTACTCAGTCTACAGTTGCAGATCTTGACAAGTTCCGGGAGCTTGTGGAGAACATAACCACAACATCTTACAATCTGACTAAAAGGAAACATGTACCTCTAAATGATTTGAAACACAATTCTTTTTTTTTTTTTTTTTCAAATTAAGAGGGTAATTTATCAAACTGCCCATACCAACCAATCAGATTCCTCTTTTTATCTTCCAAAAGAGCTGTCCAAAATGAAAGGTGGAATCTGATTGGTTGCTATCGGCAACTAAGCCGGTTCTACTTTAGACCAGTTTGATAAATGACCCCATTAAGTCTTTTTATTAATATTTTGATAAATTAACATAACCGAAACCCCCCATAATCCCAGTCTCTTCCCTCTTCCCCCCTCAGTCCGGCATTGTAATGTCACCACCTCAGCGATAATGAGTGCATATGCACCTCCCACGTGTACCTCACCTCCAGTACACAGGAAATTAACAATAGGATTGTACAGCAATGATTTTGGTGGGTGCCAGGCTCAGCTCACCTCCACCAAACAAAATGTTGACACAGAGCCACTTAGAGGACTGCCAACCACAAGCTCATCCTTGATATAAGTATAAAGTGCCATCGGCAACACCAATCACACCAGGCCCAGGCAATATCTCTGAAGTTCCCCAGAAGCCAATCCAGAGGTCATCCACATAAGCCAACACACATACAAAGGGGGTCATATCCAGTGCAACAGCATACAAGTTAATAAGTTGTACCACAGAGCGCCAAAAGCCCTCCAGAGCTGAGCTGAGCATGACCACAGCACATGCAGCAATCAAGTAGCTCCAATTTTTTATTCGTTGCCTAAAATTCATAAGAAGATTTTTCTACCTCCTATGGAACCAATAGTAGCAGGAATGGGATCTTTAAATAAAAAATTGGGTGCATGGGTTGATAATGCATCACAACCATTGGTAAAGAGATTGAAGGATACATTACAATCCTTTGTAACATACTGTACCCAAATTCATGGATGATATTAACTAGAGATGAACGAATCATAGCTGACGAAGTGGAATTCGATCTGAATTTCAGGAAAAATTTTATTTGCACCGAATGCGAACTTCCTCAAGCTTCGTGGTAATGAATGTAATTTTTTCCTAAAATGGCTGCTACATGTGTGAGGACATGGGGCAAGGAACTCTGGGAAGGCGGAATCACCCATACTGAAATGTATGCAGCCAATCAGCAGCCAGCCAGCCCTGTGATGTCACAGCCCTATAAATATGGCGACCATCTTAAATTCTGACATTCACCAGCGTGCTTAGTGAAGGGAGAGACGTGTCTGCAGACGCTAGGGACAGTGATAAGTATGACTTGATTGTGGTGAGAAAAAAAATGATTTACAAGTGCAGGTAAAGATTAATCAAGTAGTAGGGAAAGGGTAGGGAGGAATCATTCCACCAGCAATTCTGTTATTATTAGGGTGCAAGTGCTGTTTGATACAGGCATTAACAGGGTTTATTACAAGGAAATATTTCTACGTTTTATTTGCCCTTCTGGGTGCAGTTATATGGTCTAAAGCATTTTTTGGCTTGTATTAGTGGGTAAAACAGAGCTTATTAGCCATTATTTGGTAAAGGGCGAAAATTACAGCACTTTTTGTTGTGTATTAGTGGCAAAAGTAAAATATATTTGCTGCTCTGCGGTGTAGTTATCTGTTCTAAAGCCCATTTTTCAGTTTATTAGTGGAAAAAGAAAAAATATCTTTGCCGCTCAGCGGTGAAGTGATATATTTGGAAGAACTGTTTGCCATGTATTAGTGTCAAACTAAAAATATATTCGACCTTCATTGTTGCTCTTATCTGTTGAAAAGCCTTTTGTGTAACAGTGGAAAAAATTAGGGCCTAATTGCCTTTCTGCGGTGGAGTGATATATTCTGAAGCCCTATTTGCTGTGTATTAGTGGAGAAAAAAAATCTATTCAACCTTCATCGTTGCACTTCTCTGTCAAAATGCCTTTTGTGTAAAAGTAGAAAAAAATAGAGCTTAATTGCCGTTCTGCGGTGCAGTGATATATTCTAAAGCCCTCTTTGCCGTGTATTAGTTGGAGAAAAAATATTATATTCGCCGTTCTTCGTTGCATTTATCTGTTGAAAAGCCTTTTGTGGAAAAGTGGAAAAAAACTAGGGCCTAATTGCCGATCAGTGGTGCAGTGAAATATTCTGAAGCCCAGTTTGCTATGTATTAGTGACGAAACAAAAATATATTCTCCATTCAGCGTTGCACTTATCTGTTGAACAGCCTTGTGACAAAAGCACCTTTGTCACTGGAAGTTGGAGAGACCTGCTTGCCAGCCTCTTGCCCTGTGACTATGGCCCCAGTGACAGTTAGTAACTAAGCACAATGGACATTGCCTGAGATGCAATTAGCAATAACATCATTGCCCAGTCGGGGTGCCAGTCATTCCGTTACAAGCCTTTTTTGTAAAAGTGGAAAAAAATGAGGGCCTAATTGCCGATCAGCAGTGCAGTGATATACTCGGAAGCCCAGTTTGCCATGTATTAGTGGAGAAATAAAAATATATTCGCCGTTCATCGTTGCACTTATCTGTTGAAAAACCTTTTGTGTAAACGTAGTAAAAAATAAGGGCCTAATTTCTGTTCTGCGGTGCAGTTATATGTGGTGAAGCCCTTTTTGTGGTATGGACCGAATTACGTAGTGGTGAAATTTTTTATGTGAAACAGGCTTTCTTTGGGAAAATTTATGGGTGATTGTAGACTTTCTTCTGTATGTACAGTGTTCATTTTAGGACATGGTCAGATATCATAGTCAAGTATCAAAATAATGCCAGTCTGACCCTGACTCCTGACTCTGACACCTGACCCTGACACTTGACCCTGACACCTGACCCTGACACCTGACTCTGACACCTGACCCTGACACCTGACTCTGACACCTGAGTTTGAATTATGCTCTTCATAGGTCAGGGTCAAAGTGAGAATGAGTTATAGATATACTATGTATTTGTATGCAAAATCACATAGATGAATAAAATCCCAGGCTAACACTAAGCAAGCTTATAGCTCAGTGGTAGTGTACTTGTCTTGACTGCAGTGGGCCTGGGTTCAAGACCCCTTTCAGCCTTTAAAAAATTAACATTTTATTAAGCGCTAGATATGAGGCAAATTCAAGTCATGTGTGACGCTGATATCTGACTACTCACCTAAGTCAGGAGTCAGCATCGCTCGTAATTTTAGGTTCATTCTACTTTTCATATACTTAATAGCATAGATGAATAAAATGCCAGGCTATTCTTAAGCAAGCTTATAGCTCAGTGATGGTGTACTTTTCTTGAGTCCAGTGGGCCTGGGTTCAAGACCCCTGTCAGCATTTAAAAAATTGAACTGTTTTATTAAGCCCTAGATATGAGGCAAATTCAAGTCATGTGTGACACTGATATCTGACTACAGACCTGAGTCAGGCGTCAGCCTCACTATTAATATTACAGTAGGTTCATTCTACTTTTCATATACTGAATGGCATAGATGAAAAAAAATGCCATGTCAAAACTAACCAAGTTTACAGCTCAGTGCTAATGCACTTGTCTTGAGTCTAGTGGGCCTCAGTTCAAGTCTTCTTTTAGTCTGGACCATGTGATGTGACGTCATCACAGGTCCTTTAGACTGCAGCTAATGCTTGAAGAGAGAAGAGAGATCGCCAACTACGCGATCAAGTGGCTAAGGTGAGTTAAGTTTTTTATTTTTAACCCCTCCATCCACATTCTACAAAGCATTCTTTATTGAGAATGCTATTATTTTCCCTTATCACCATGTTATAAGGAAAAATAATAAAATCTCCAGAATACTTAACCCGAAACCGGACTTCAGTGATGAAGTCCGGCTTCGGGTCTGGGTACCAAACATGACTATTTTTTACATGCGGGTGCAAAACGCATTACAAAAGTTTGCAAACGCGCAGAGAAATCGCTCATTTTCCCGCAACGCACCTGCATCCTATCCGGGCGTCAAACGTGACGCCCGTGTGAAAGAGGCCTTAGAGATCTGGAATGTATTGGATTTCACTGACATAATGCTAACATGGAAGGAACTCAAGCACAAAGTAACTTGTATAATGTAATCAGTGTTTATTTGATAGACGGCTGTTTAAATCGTGATGTTTCGGTGGATAAGCCCTTTGTCAAACTACAGCAAAATAACTGAAAATAAAATGATGTCATAAATAAGATAAAGCAAGCCTCAGGCCATATGTGAAGTCATATCACATATCACCGAACATTAATAATTTTCAAGTTAAATATTTAAGTGGAACGTATAAACAAGTTTGATACATTGTCATTCTGTTCAATTTTGGTGTGCAAACAAACGGTAAAGCTTAGTGCCAAAAATTATTGTTTAGTGCAAAAAATACAGCTTAATGCAAAAAATACAATATAAGGGCATGCAGTTTATAGGTTTTAGTCTCTGGCAGAGATCTTAAGGTGAGTATCCACAGTGCTAGTTATCTATGTTTTACATTAAGGATTAGGCATATAACAAGTTATTACAAAATGCTAGACATTGCCAATAGTATAATAACCCAGTGATCTTTTTTTGTGTTTAACCTGGTGCCAAGTACACTAGTGCAGTGGTCAGCAAACTGCGGCTCTAGAGCCATATGTGACTCTTTAGCCCCTTGATATTGGCTCTTCCAGGTGCGGGCTCACATGTACAGTGCGATCGAATTTTCGTTGCCCGTGGCAAAAATCGGCAGGAGGGGGAAGACCAGGAAGCGGTGAAGGCTCTGTACTCACCCCTTCCTGGTCCTCGGCTGTAGGCTGTGCAGGGCTGCGCACAGTGTGAGGCGCTCTGTGACGTCACGCTATGCACGCCAGTTCACAGCACAGCCGACAGCAGCAGGAACACAGAGCGCGGGCAGTGAGGAGCAGCAGCATCCAGGAGCAGGAGAGATAAGTGCTTTTTTAATTTAAGAAACTTGGGGCTGATCTGAGGCAATGGGGTGATGAGGATCATAATGGGGGATATGAGAGGCATCATGGATAATAAAGGGGATGATGAGAATCATAATGGGGGATATGAGAGGCATTATAAATGATGAGAGGCATCATTGATGATAATGGGGATGATGAGAGGCATCATGGATAATAATAGGGTTGATAAGAGGCATCATGGATGATAATGCGGATGATGAGAGGCATGGGGTTCTTATCTGAGGTCTGATTGGGGGTCATTTACTTTGGGGTCTGAGCTGACATCTGATCTGAGGGAGGTCTTATTAACATTGGGGGTCTGATTAGTGGTTTGACCTGAGGTGTAATGAAAAATATTTTTTTTCATATTGTCCTCCTCTAAAACCTACGTGCGTCTTACAGGGTGAAACGTTGTGGAGTGAAAGATGTAGTGTCGAGGATTGAGAAAGGTATGTTCAGATGGTTAGGAATACCCTTAATAAGTTAATAACAATGTACCTTCCTATATAGTTTACGTTTAAAAAATTTGGCTCTCAGAAAAAATAAAATTGCTGTTTTGTTGATATTTGGCTCAGTTGACTAATAAGTTTGCCCGCCACTGCCCTAGGGGAATGCGTCTGCGCCATACTGCTATTATGCATCAAGCATCACTGTTGGATGTTGTGAATATAGATTGTGCATGCACCATATTGGTTTACATGCCATGCCTCACTGTGAGATGGTATAGGTGCTAATCGCACATGTGTCCAACTTCTCACTTGCATCTGCTGAGGTGTGCATTGATTGTTAATGCTCCGTGTCTCTGCTGTCCGGAACGGGGCTTGGCTCACTTTCATGCAGCAAATTACCCACACGGCATCCACTCGTGTGAAAGAGCCCTAAGGCCTCTTTCACACGAGCATCATGTTTGACGCCCGGATTGAATGTGGGTGCGTTGCGGGTATATGCGCAATTTTTCCGCGCGTGTGCAAACTTTTGTCATGCATTTTGCACGTGCATGTGAAAAATCGCCCTGTTTGATACCCAGACCCGGTTTCGGGTTGAGTATTCTGGAGATTTTATTATTTTCCCTTATAACATGGTTATAAGGGAAAACAATGGCATTCTCTATACAGAATGCTTTGTATAATGTTGATTAAGGGGTTAAAAATAAAAAAACTTAACTTACCTTAGCCACTTGATCGCGTAGTTGGCGATCTGTCTTCTCTCTTCAAGCTTTAGCTACCAGCTAAAGGACCTGTGATGACGTCACATTACATGGTCCGTGATGGACCATGTGATTGGACCATGTGATGTGACGTCATCACAGGTCCTTTAGCTGGTAGCTAAAGCTTGAAGAGAGAAGACAGATCGCCAACTATGCGATCAAGTGGCTAAGGACCGTTAAGATTTTTTTTATTTGTAACCCCTTAATCAACATTATACAAAGCATTCTTTATTAAGAATACTATTATTTTCCCTTATAACAATGTTATAAGGGAAATTAATGAAGATCGGGTCCCGTCGCTTAGCAACCATGTGGAAAAATCGCACCGCATCCGCATGGTTGCTATTTTTCCGCAGCCCCATTCACTTCTATGGGGCCTGCGTTCCGTGAAAAACGCAAAATATAGAGCATGCTGCGATTTTCACGCAACGCAGAAGTGATGCGTGAAAATCACCGCTCATGTGCACAGCCCCAAAGAAATGAATGGGTCCGGATTCAGTGCGGGTGCAATGTGTCCACCTCACGCATTGCACCCGCGCAGAAAACTCGCCCGTGTGAAAAGGGCCTAAGGGTTACATAGCATTATAAAGGTATGCAACCCTGTCAGTGCTGGGAGATCAGGACAGGAGCTGCCGCATACTCACGTTGCAAGTCTGGAGTGTGGAACCTGCTCGTCTGAAAGCAGCCATAAAGCTTTGTGAACAGAAAAGTAAAAAAAAAAATAATCTATGGATCTTTGAAGGTGGGGAAGAAATAATGAAAACGCGGTGCATGGTGAAAGCCATAAAAAAGAAATCTGAGAGAATTGCTGCTTTTGTGTACATAAAATGTAAAATATCTATATAAATCTGTTATTGCCATAGTTGTAACAACTCACATAGTAAGCCTTCATGCACATGACCATTGCCGTTTTTGTGGTCCGCAATTTGCGCATTAGCAAAACATGGATACCGGCCATGTGTGTTCCGCATTTTGGGAAGGGTACGTTCTCCCCTCTGTTAGTACTGTCTATGTCTAATGGACATAATGTCTATGTCTAATGGACATAGGACATGTTCTTTTTTTTTTTGCAGTGCCACCGTGTGCTGTCCGCATTAATGGTTCTGCATCCGATCCGCAAAAAATGCGGATCAGATGTGGAGAAAAAATACATCTGTGTGCATGAGCCTAGGGATGAGCAAACTCGAACTGCAAAATTCGGGCTCGTACTGAACTTTTCTAGTTTGGGTACCCGGACCCGAACCCAGACTTTTTCACTGAAGTACGGGTTCGAGTTTGGTGTTCGGGTGATTTTATTTTTTTCTGTTATAACATGGTTATATCGGAAAATAATAGCAATCTTAAGACAAAATCCAAAAGTATATGGACATTTAGGGGTTAAAAAAAAATCACCTCATCCACCTGATCACACTGCAGCAGTTTCTTCTATCTTCATTCAGCCAGACCTGCAAAAGGACGTGCGATGTGCGCGAAGACGTCACCATGCTCACCATGTGGAAGAGCACAGTGACGCCATCGTGCACATTGCAGGGCCTTTGGCAGGTCCCGCTGAATGAAGATGGAAGAGACTGTTGCAGCGCAATCAAGTGGATGAGGTGAGTTGTATTTTTGCTTGTTTTTTAACGCCTAAATAGCCATATTTTTTTTCATTCTGTCTTAAGAATGCTATTAATTTCTGATATAACCATGTTATAACAGAAAATAATAAGGTGAAGTTCAGGTCAACATTGACTTCAATGGGGTTCGGTTTTGGGGTCAAGTTCGGGTCCCGAACCAGAACTTAGACCTGAAGTTCGGCTGAACCCGGTGAAACTAAACCTCCACGGGTTCGCTAATCCCTACATGAGCCTTTGGCCCCTTTCACATGAGCGTAACGGATTAGTTCCGGATGCGTTCAGGGTGCGTTTAGTGAAACTCGCACCATTTTGCAAGCAATCTCAGTCAGTTTTGTCTGCAATTGCGTTCAGTTGTTCAGTTTTTTCAATGCGTTTCGATGCATTTTTCAAGTGCATGATAAAAAACTGAAGGTTTACAAACAACATCTCCTAGCAACTATCAGTGAAAAACACATTGCATCCGCACTTGCTTCCTCAATCCTGATGCAATGCTTTTTTCACTGAAGCCCCATTTACTTCTATGGGGCCAGGGCTGCGTGAAAAACGCAGAATATAGAACATGCTGAACAACGCAGAACTGGTGCGTGAAAAAAAAACGCTCATGTACACAGACCGATTGAAATGAATGGGTCAGGATTCAGTGCAGGTGCTATGCGTTCACGTCACAAATTGCACCCCCTTGGAAAACTCACTCGTGTGAAAGGGGCCTTTAGGCTATCATGCCAGTCATATTGCACACTAAATGCTGTAAAACCAGAACCTGCAAAACAATAAGAAAATTGCTGTTTTGTTCATCCCACCTCTCAAAAAACAAAATTTAAAACAATAAAAATCAATCAAAAAGTATATTTACTCCCAAAAAGTCCTGGCCTGTTAAACCAAGCCTTCACACAAATCCTTTGATGGAAAAATAACAAGTTATGGCTGTCAAAAAATGGTGATACAATGAAAAAACTGTATTTTTATGAGTGTTTTTATCATAAAAATGTAGTAACACTTATCATTATCATTTCTAGGGTTGAACGAATCGAAGTATCTGAAAAGGACTTCAAAACAAATTTCAGGGAAAATTCGATTTGCCGCAAAGCCTCATTTCCTTGTGCTTCATACAGATCAGATCAATTTTCCCTGAAATGGGGGTAAAAATAAATAAATCATACTCTCCTTCATCCAATTGAGCGCAAAGTGGCCTTGATTAAAGATCCCGCAAAATGTCGTGCCTGGTGACGTATGACAACACCATGTAGGGCCAGCCTCTTCGTGGCAGTCTCTTTGCGCTCATAAGATGAGTATTTTTTTGTTAGCTGATTAACCCCTGAAAGCCCTCATTTTTCATCTCAGATGCCACAATCAATGATGAACGTGGCATCTGATGGGTTCCATTAAGGTAGGGGGAGTCAGCACAATCGCTTTTTTTTTCTGTCATTGCGCCCGCTACTTACAAATTTTGTGAAATTCACGGAGACAGCCAAATCAAATTTTCGGAAACTTTACTCATCACTAATGATTTGCTCATCCATATGCATTGTATCTTGAAAATGCTTTAATAAAATAATTAACCCTAAAATGAAAAACTAGTTGAGAAACCCAATAAAGTGAGAAAACTGAAACATTAGAAATTGTAAAGAAATTGTGAAGATAAAATATTGCACTCACTACCTACATGTCTGTACATACAGTCATGTGAAAAAATTAGGACACCCTTTGAAAGCATGTGGTTTTTTGTAACATTTTTAATAAATGGTTATTTCATCTCCGTTTCAACAATACAGAGAGATTAAAGTAATCCAACTAAACAAAGAAAACTGAAGAAAAGTCTTTTCAAGATCTTCTGTAAATGTCATTCTACAAAAATGCCTATTCTAACTGAGGAAAAAGATAGGACACCCTCACATGTATTCCCTCTTAAATTGGCTCAGATCTCACACAGGTATATCACACCAGGTGCACATAATTAGTAGATCGTTACTCTGCATGTTGAATGAGGCTTGCCCTATTTAAACCTCAGACATTTAGTTTGGTGTGCTCCTGACTGTTGAAGTGAGAGTGAGCACCATGGTGAGCAAAAGAGCTGTCAGAGGACTTCAGAAAAAGATTGTAGCAGCCTATGAGTCTGGGAAGGGATTTAAAAGATCTCAAAAGATTTTGAAATCAGCCATTCCACTGTCCGGAAGATAGTCTACAAGTGGAGGGCTTTCAAAACAACTGCCAACATGCCCAGGACTGGTCGCCCCAGCAAGTTCACCCCAAGAGCAGACCGCAAGATGCTAAAAGAGGTCTCCAAAAACCCTAAAGTGTCATCTCGAGAACTACAGCAGGCTCTGGCTACTGTTGATGTAGAAGTACATGCCTCTACAATCAGAAAGAGACTGTACAAGTTTAACTTGCATGGGAGGTGTGCAAGGAGGAAACCTTTGCTTTCCAAGAGAAACATCGAGGCCAGACTGACATTTGCCAGAGATAAAGTTGACAAAGACCAGGACTTCTGGAATAATGTTCTTTGGACAGATGAGTCCAAAATTGAATTATTTGGACACAACAGCAGAGGACATGTTTGGCGTAAACCAAACACAGCATTCCAAGAAAAGAACCTCATACCAACTGTGAAGCATGGAGGTGGAAGTGTCATGGTTTGGGGCTGCTTTGCTGCAGCAGGACCTGGTCAGCTCACCATCATAGAATCCACGATGAATTCTACTGTGTATCAGAAGGTGCTTGAAGAACATGTGAGACCATCAGTTAGAAAATTAAAGCTGAAGCGGAACTGGACCATGCAACATGACAATGACCCAAAACATACTAGTAAATCAACCAAAGATTGGCTGAAAAAGAAGAAATGGAGAGTCCTGGAATGGCCAAGTCAAAGTCCAGATTTGAATCCCATTGAGATGCTGTGGGGTGACTTGAAAAGGGCTGTACGTGCAAGAAACCCCTCAAACATCTCACAGCTGAAAAAGTTCTGCATTGAGGAGTGGGGTAAAATTTCCTCAGACCGATGTCGAAGACTGGTAGATGGCTACAAGAACCGTCTCACTGCAGTTATTTCAGCCAAAGGAGGTAACACTCGCTATTAGGGGCAAGGGTGTCCTATCTTTTTCCTCAGTTAGAATAGGCATTTTTGTAGAATGACATTTACAGAAGATCTTGAAAAGACTTTTCTTCAGTTTTCTTTGTTTAGTCGGATTACTTTAATCTCTCTGTATTGTTGAAACGGAGATGAAATAACCATTTATTAAAAATGTTACAAAAAACCACATGCTTTCAAAGGGTGTCCTAATTTTTTCACATGACTGTAAGCTGGCAGTAGTATAGTAGTACATTTTAATGGAGGACCTCTGCACACAGTTGTATTTTCTTATGGCAGTAAGGGATTGTTCACATCAACATTGTGTATTTCGTTATGGCTTTCCGTTATAACATGGTTATAACAGAAAATAACGTTTGATCCGTCATAATAGAAGTATATGGGCGAGCATAACTGATCCGTCTGGTTTCCGTTATGCTGGACGAAAAACAAAGCTTGGTCGCATGCTCATATGTGCCCGCATTGCTAAGAAAATGAAGTTTTAATATATGCATATGAGCCTCTATGGGAAACAGGGGCATTGCCATAACACCTACAGGCTCAGCTCCCTCTAGGGCTTTGGTGGGTGAACCCATACTGACCTCATCCATTTGCTTGTGGAGAGGCCGGTACGGCTTGATTGCAGATACTGCGTAAAATCTCACGCAGGGTGACATGTGACATCACCACACCAGCCTGCTGGCTGGGCACAGTGACGTCATCAGTGATGATGTCACCGCACCTTGCCAGGATAATGACATAATGACACCTCAATTTTAATGTCAGATGCTGCATTCAGTGATGAATGCGGCACCTGAGTGGTTTAATGATGGGGGGGGGTTGTTGTGGCAACGCGACCACTGTTCCCTGTCATTGCGCCTGCTACATACAAAAGTGTCCTTCATGACAAAGTAATTCATCACAAATCAAATTTCTTTGTGAAGCAGCAAAATATAATTTTGATGAACTTCACTCATAGCTACATATATTAAAACTTCATTTTTCTCAGCAATATGGACACATATGAACATGGGACCAACACAGATGCCTTCAAGTGCACATGTAATTGAGTTAGGGTTTTACAAATTAGACTTCTAGAATACTGGTTGTGACTTAGTAATATATGTAAACTAAAAACAAAAAAAACAAAAAACAAAACAGAGTGCTTCTTTATTGAACTCTTCAATGGCATATTCAAATTGTTATGAACCAGCGGGTGTGAATCCACTGCACCATGTGTCCTACCTCCTTTAAGGGTGTTGTCTTCTAAGTGAACCCCTTGATCTTCACAGTACCCCCGATGGTGGGGATAGACTTTCCCGAGGGGAACACCAGGTTGCTACCTCTTGAGGTCCAGGCAGACCAGGAGGTACCTGAGAAAGGTACCAGAGGTACAGGCATTGTCAGCAGGCTAAGACGTTACCAGGAGTAACAGTGCAGGACCAAAGGATGAGGCAGAGGAAAAGTCAGACAGGCAAAAGGTCAGGGCAGGCGGCACAGGTACTGATCAGGAAATCCCAATCGGCAACAGGAGAGTCAAGGCAAGCGGGCAGGGATCAATTGGGTAGCAGAATCCAGGAACACAAGTACGAGTCAGGAACATAAGCGGATATCAGGAACCTTAGCAGGACACAAGGACCTGGACACTGAGGCATCTTGGAAGGGGGCTATGCCACTTATATATGTGCAGGAGGGCTTGGATTGGTCAGAAAGGTCAAATGACCTAACCCATAAAGCCCAGGAAGTGATGTGTGCCAGCCTTTAAGGAAGTGCTGCAGGAAACAAGCAGCAAGCATGCTGTGGCCAGGGCTGAGAGGAAACTGTGGAGCGGATGCCAGAACAACAGTACCTACACAGACAGAGCCCAAGATTGCAGCGGTGAATGTGAAGCACTGGCCCTAGAACACCGCTGAACACGGTGCCCACGACCGCAGCGGTAAGCAGGGGAACACTGGCGCACAGCAGCCGCTGTTACAAAAATGGGTTTTTAAACACAGACAACCCATTTATAACATTAAGTTGCAGACAGATTTCAAATACATTTTACTTTATGTGTATTTGATGAAAGCAAATACTGTATATGGATGATTGGATCTCACAAATCAGCATAACCAACCCAATTTTGCTATACTGACCTTATGTTGTGATGGTTTACTTATCAAAGGGCTGAACAACTGAGCAGTATACATTTATTTCTACAGGTCAGGACTTTAAACAAGATCATATTACGATCTGATAACAGGGATGTTGTTATGACAACCTCTCATTAATTTACATGAGAATAGACAAATTGATGAGAAAGCTGCTTGCTGTAGTGAAAGGTATATGAATGACATGAATGCCTGATTAGACATGAAGCAGCTCTGTGGCTAAATCAGGAATAAACAAAGGAAACTATAGGAGAATTGTTCAGTGTTGGTTATTTTATCCCGGTAAATAATAACTAGTTAAATTTTTTTAGAGCATAGACTCTGCCTTCTGCTAAATCTGCTAGTAAGATCATATCTACATATCAGCATGCAGTGAACTGCTTTACAGACCTCTTTCAGTTTTTCGAGCCATAGGAGGTGGGGGGGGGGGGGGATTTTGATAAATTCACACTCAATTTTCATATTAAGTTCCAATGTGGTTTCTGGCATAAATCTGATAGTCTATTACATTACAAAGTGAATAAAATACTATATATATCTATATATATATCTAGAAGAAAAATGGCGGCACTGAAGTAACGTCCATATATCAATAACAATGGCGGGTGCTATGTCCAAAGGGTATAAGCTCCTTACCCGATGTATATCAAGAAAAAGAAGGACAGCACTCCAATGTAGTAAAAATAGTGGATTTAATCACCCATGCGGTGCAAAAAACGCGACGTTTCGGCTCAGCAATAGAGCCTTTTTCAAGCAAGGAACAATGGTGAAGACCAAACTTAAATAGTGCAAACAGTGTAACATCGGCAGACATGATTGGTGAAGCAATTCTCAAACATGATTGGTGCATAGATACGTCATTCTTGTGACATCATAGTTGCTAATATAAACAACATCCTAGTTACCATAAATACATGTGTATAACAATTCATAGTGCATGATATCAAGTGACACATAAACCATATTGTCTGTGTGCATTACATATATCCCACAATAAATAGTAGCAGCGAAGAACAGCATCAAAAATACCGATCAGGTGCGGGGTCCGTGTCATCTGATACAACACCACGTGACATTCACACATGGTGTTCGTTTGTATCAACAGGAAGTCTCGTTCCACAAAATCGCGCATGTCTAATGACCCATCCGGATCAAAAGCGCCATATTAGTGAAGGGCAGCAGCGTGAGCGACCCGCGCATGCGCGGTGTCATAGAGCCTTGCAGGATCTCCATGTTTGTAAATGGCAACTTTCCCATATGTAATGGGATAGCGGATCTCGCTTTTAAGGTACAAAGTAGTGGGGGTGTCGAGGGGGACTATCCCCAATCAAGGAGATGAAACCCCCGATCCGTCGCTCATCTCACACTCCGGTGGGCAGTGTCAGCTCCCCACTGGATAGTAGCGGACGAGAGACACCTCCCCCACACTATAGACCTCAATTCTGGGGAACTCTCTACTACATGCCAAAACTTATTCATGGAGAAAAATCCTGATAATGTTATCAGCCCCTCGCCCTATAAAAAGAAAAAATTCTCATAACATGTATTGATACAATCGAATCATATTGACGAACTGGACCCTAAACCGCATCCGATGGATATATGGATGGTTCTTCAGCATTGCTTCATCCCTTCATACGTGTGTACTGTGAAGAAAAAAGAAAAACTAAAATGAATAGATAAAACTGGCTTATAATTTCAGATAGATATACAGAGTCAATCTCTTTACACTATTATATATTCCATACATCCTGTTAACCTTCAGAATGAATACCACAGCAGCTGCAAATGTACAGGAGGTGCACCCCCCTTTTTTTAACAGTAAAGATTGGGATTATAGTCAACATTCAACCCTTTGGGTTTCAGACAATCCAATTTGAAGATCCATTGGGCCTCTCTTCTTTTTAACAACAATGATCTATTCCCCCCTCGCCTTGGCGGGGGGATGCAATCCACAACCCAGCATTTGAGATCTCGTTCAGAGTGTCCCAAATCTGTGAAGTGTTTTGCCACAGGTAAGTCCTTACGTTTTTGTCTAATAGAGAACCTGTGATTATTGAGCCGTGTCTTCAAATCAGTTGACGTCTCCCCTACATAGATTAAACCACAAGGGCAAGATAACACATAAATAACAAAATTAGAATCACAAGTCAAGTAATGTTTAATAGGAAAACTCTCTCCAGTGCCCGGATGTACAAAAGATGTACCCTTACAGATATACCTGCAATTAACACAGTGCAGACAGGGGAAACACCCTAGGCTGCGTTGTGTTAAAGTACGTTGTCTACCTTTATGTGACGAACCAATGTCTGCTCTCACTAACTGGTCTCTCAGACTTCTTGAGCGATGATAAGCAAATAATGGGGGTGAGTTAAACACCGATATCCTAGTTAGACCACTGAACATCCCCCAATGTCTGTTAATGATGTTTTTGATATTTACACTATGTTCATTGTATGTGGAAACAAATGGAATCCGCTCCTTTCTCTGTATTGGACCCCTTCTCCTCAAGGTATCTTCCCTGTCTATAGCCACACTATGTTCATTGTATGTGGAAACAAATGGAATTAGACAGGGGAGACAGGGAAGATACCTTGAGGAGAAGGGGTCCAATACAGAGAAAGGAGCGGATTCCATTTGTTTCCACATACAATGAACATAGTGTAAATATCAAAAACATCATTAACAGACATTGGGGGATGTTCAGTGGTCTAACTAGGATATCGGTGTTTAACTCACCCCCATTATTTGCTTATCATCGCTCAAGAAGTCTGAGAGACCAGTTAGTGAGAGCAGACATTGGTTCGTCACATAAAGGTAGACAACGTACTTTAACACAACGCAGCCTAGGGTGTTTCCCCTGTCTGCACTGTGTTAATTGCAGGTATATCTGTAAGGGTACATCTTTTGTACATCCGGGCACTGGAGAGAGTTTTCCTATTAAACATTACTTGACTTGTGATTCTAATTTTGTTATTTATGTGTTATCTTGCCCTTGTGGTTTAATCTATGTAGGGGAGACGTCAACTGATTTGAAGACACGGCTCAATAATCACAGGTTCTCTATTAGACAAAAACGTAAGGACTTACCTGTGGCAAAACACTTCACAGATTTGGGACACTCTGAACGAGATCTCAAATGCTGGGTTGTGGATTGCATCCCCCGCCAAGGCGAGGGGAATAGATCATTGTTGTTAAAAAGAAGAGAGGCCCAATGGATCTTCAAATTGGATTGTCTGAAACCCAAAGGGTTGAATGTTGACTATAATCCCAATCTTTACTGTTAAAAAAGGGGTGCACCTCCTGTACATTTGCAGCTGCTGTGGTATTCATTCTGAAGGTTGACAGGATGTATGGAATATATAATAGTGTAAAGAGATTGACTCTGTATATCTATCTGAAATTATAAGCCAGTTTTATCTATTCATTTTAGTTTTTCTTTTTTCTTCACAGTACACACGTATGAAGGGATGAAGCAATGCTGAAGAACCATCCATATATCCATCGGATGCGGTTTAGGGTCCAGTTCGTCAATATGATTCGATTGTATCAATACATGTTATGAGAATTTTTCTTTTTATAGGGCGAGGGCTGATAACATTATCAGGATTTTTCTCCATGAATAAGTTTTGGCATGTAGTAGGGAGTTCCCAGAATTGAGGTCTATAGTGTGGGGAGGTGTCTCTCGTCCGCTACTATCCAGTGGGGAGCTGACACTGCCCACCGGAGTGTGAGATGAGCGACGGATCGGGGTTTCATCTCCTTGATTGGGGATAGTCCCCTCGACACCCCACTACTTTGTACCTTAAAAGCGAGATCCGCTATCCCATTACATATGGGAAAGTTGCCATTTACAAACATGGAGATCCTGCAAGGCTCTATGACACCGCGCATGCGCGGGTCGCTCACGCTGCTGCCCTTCACTAATATGGCGCTTTTGATCCGGATGGGTCATTAGACATGCGCGATTTTGTGGAACGAGACTTCCTGTTGATACAAACGAACACCATGTGTGAATGTCACGTGGTGTTGTATCAGATGACACGGACCCCGCACCTGATCGGTATTTTTGATGCTGTTCTTCGCTGCTACTATTTATTGTGGGATATATGTAATGCACACAGACAATATGGTTTATGTGTCACTTGATATCATGCACTATGAATTGTTATACACATGTATTTATGGTAACTAGGATGTTGTTTATATTAGCAACTATGATGTCACAAGAATGACGTATCTATGCACCAATCATGTTTGAGAATTGCTTCACCAATCATGTCTGCCGATGTTGCACTGTTTGCACTATTTAAGTTTGGTCTTCACCATTGTTCCTTGCTTGAAAAAGGCTCTATTGCTGAGCCGAAACGTCGCGTTTTTTGCACCGCATGGGTGATTAAATCCACTATTTTTACTACATTGGAGTGCTGTCCTTCTTTTTCTTGATATATATATATATATATATATATATACACATATACACACACATATGCTTTAATTGACTTTAATTTGAATTTGATGATTAGAGAATAAATAGGCTTAAGCAGGCTATGTGAGTAAACATATTTTCTAAATGTGATAAATACATTTTCTAAATGGGATACAAATATAAAACAGACAAATCACATACATAATAGAAAAAATAAATAACAATTACTGACCTGCACAACAATGGGAAGAACCCCTGTCCCCATGTCTTACTACATGACAACAACCTACCTGGATGATGTTCTCAGCGGAGTTCCAGTTATTAATATATATATATATATATATATATATATATATATATATATATTTATATATACATACAGTCCTGCTCATATTTATTGGGATACAAGTACGAAGTACTCTGAAAAAAATGAATCAAGTGAAAATACAAATACAATAGAGCAAATAATAAACAACAATTTAAAACAAAAAACAATGGGAGGGAAAAATAGAAAAACCTAAAGCTTGATGTGACACTGGTATTGGAACCCTTTGAATTTATTTAGTATGGAAACACATTTTGACTCGCCTGTGGTAAATCATAAATGAGAATCACCTGTGATAAATTGTCAGTGCCCATGTGACATGAAATAGCCAATGAATGATGACTTCAGTGTTTGTCCCTGTTCCTTTGTCACAATGGTGAAGACTAAGGAGCTGTCTGAGGACATCATAACTGCTATCATTAGCAAACACAAGACTTCCAAAGGGTATAAGGCCATCTTCAAATACCTTGGTATCCCAGTTTCAACAGTGCGCAATGTTATTAAGAAGTTTTATATGCATTGAACCATCAAGGACCTCCCTGGACGTGGGGGAAAGGGGAAAATTGACAAGAGATGTCTTCGAAGGTTGGTGCGAATGGTGGAAAAAAAACATGTCAAAGATCCAAAAACCTGAAGGCCAACCTGGAATAGTCTGGGGTCATCATTTCAACAAGTACTATAAGCTGCACACTAAACAAAGCAGAGCTTTATAGGCGAAGGCCAAGGAAGAGACCATTGCTAAAGAAAAAATATAAAAAGAAATGATTGAATAGAATACAATGACAAACCACAATCCTTCTGTGGACAGATGAAACAAAAATCGAGGTTTTTGGCAATGCAAAGCAACAATTTATTTACAGACGGTGA
The DNA here is from genome assembly GCA_033119425.1 of Bufotes viridis. Classification (NCBI taxonomy): domain Eukaryota; kingdom Metazoa; phylum Chordata; class Amphibia; order Anura; family Bufonidae; genus Bufotes; species Bufotes viridis. The sequence goes on from CM065589.1 coordinate 520,016,453, forward strand.
AATGAAGCTCATAAGGAAAAGAACACCCTACCAACAGTTAAGCATGATGGAGGATCCATAATGCTGTGGAGTTGCTTTGCTGCGTCTGGTACTAGAGGCCTTTACCGTTAGAGATGTCCCGAAATATTCGCTGGCGAACAGTTCCCGGTGAACATCGCTTGTGATGTTCGGTCCGCGCCCTATACATCATCATTGAGCAAACTTTGACCCTCACAGTCAGCAGACACATTCCAGCTCAGCAGCATACCCTCCCTCCCAGACCCTACCACTTCCTATCAAAAAGCAAGGACAGCATCCATCTTAGATTCATTCTGAAGCTGCAGTGTTAGTTAGAGCAGGGAGAGTGCTGCTGCTGAATTAATATAGGGATTCTAGGGAAAGCGTTAGCTATTAGTGTTCTGTGTCCACTCCAGTCCTCAAAGACTCATCTGCTGTAAGGACAGCGTCCTTACAGCACCCCAAAAAGCCCTTTTTAGGGCTGGTACATCAGTCTGCTTTTTTTTTTTATATGTATCTTATATTACAGTTGCCTGCCCGTGTGTGAGAGGCCGCAGGCCCACAGACTGTACTGTGGGCACACCACTCATATAGGGTGGCACAGTACCTTGCAGAAAAAAAAGTCATTTAATTTTTGCCCTTTAATATAATTTCAGTTACCTGCCAGTGTGTGTCAGGCCCACACAGACTGTACTGTGCCCACTGCCAGTGCCCACCACTCATATAGGGTGGCACAGTACCTTGCAGATAAAAAAGTCATTTAATTTTTACCCTTTAATATATTTTAAGTGCCTGCCAGTGTGTGTCAGGCCCACACAGACTGTACTGTGCCCACTGCCAGTGCCCACCACTCATATTGGGTGGCACAGTACTTTGCAGATAAAAAAGTCATTTAATTTTTACCCTTTAATATACTTTCAGTTCCCTGCCAGTGTGTGTCACGCCCACTGACTGTACTGTGCCCACTGCCCACCACTCATATAGGGTGGCACAGTACCTTGCACGCATAGTACCACTAATAAAAAAAAAAATTACAGGCACACGCAGGCCACCCCGCAGGGGCCTTCGTGGTCGTGGTGCTGTGATTTCCTTTGGCCCTAGAATAATGACCAGTGTTCAGAGGCCACATACCCTGAATATATAGTACAGAAAACACCTTCCAGCATTAAAAGATAACTTTTAATAGATAATTTTAAAAGAAGTAACGTAAATAACCTGAAGATGAGCTTCAACAACCTTTTCACTCTGATACCAGGGCAAGTCTTGATAAATGCGGACAAATATAAATAAATAAGGCAACACCAATGGAAAAGGTTAAGCCCTCTCTACTTACATTTAGTAGACATGCTCAGGAATCGTGGGGACATGATGTCATATGTTAGATAGTCTGGTAGGAGGGAGGATATAGATGATCCCTTTTAAACCCTTGCTTCCCTATCTATCCCTTAGCCCAGGGAAACCCCCTGATGGTGAGGGTCCCCTGTCTGCGTTCCTAATACTGCTGATTGCCCTAGTAAGACCCTTACCAAAGGAATATGATAGGATATACTTTGAACTATTAACGAGGAGGAAGTGGAGGGGAGGTAACCACTAATCAATGGACCCATATAAGGCACCAGTTTTCAAAGCATCAGCGAGACGCCTTCATCTCAGTGCCTTCATCTGAACACAGGTCTGTCTTCATTTCCCTATCTAGGGACGTTACACTCCAGATATTTATTATATTATATACTGGGTATCTTTGTTCAGGGTCTATAATCTAATACCCTGAACCAAGAAAATCTTGCGTACTTGGATCTTATACCTAAAAGTCCAGGTATACAGTCCCCTTACGAACCATTGTTTTGCTGGGGAAAAGCCGCGTTGGGACGTATATATTTTTACTTTGCGGACTATCCTCTATTTTCAAACGTTTTGTTGTAGACATTTTATCTTTTGTTTCTCCTGGTCTATCCTATTCCTTTGGTAAGGGTCTTACTAGGGCAATCAGCAGTATTAGGAACGCGGACAGGGGACCCTCACCATCAGGCGGTTTCCCTGGACTAAGGAATAGATAGGGAAGCCAGGTTTAATAGGGATCATCTATATCTTCCCTTCTACCAGGCTATCCAACATATGACATCATGTCCCCACGATTCCTGAGCATGTCTAAGTGTAAGTAGAGAGGGCTTAACCTTTTCCATTGGTGTTGCCTTATTTATTTATATTTGTCCGCATTTATCAAGAATTGACCTGGTATCAGAGTGAAAAGGTTGTTGAAGCTCATCTTCAGGTTATTTACGTTACTTCTTTTAAAATTATCTATTCAAAGTTATCTTTTAATGCTGGAAGGTGTTTTCTGTACTATATAGTCTGTAGACTTCCTCAGAATTGTATCCGCCAAGAGGCAATTTGTGCTCAAGGCCACATACCCTGAACTCGAAAAATTCTGAGGACATAGTTGACTGGCTTACAAAGGACACCCAATCTTCTACAGCTTCCGCTTGGAACCTTGACGCAACATCCTTCTTCAGCTCAGCTTCGGGCACCTATCAAGTTAGCACTCTCCCGCCCACGGCCACCACCAACACTAGCACCACAGCCACTTTACTTGATCTGTCAGAGGAGTTATTTACACATCAGTTGGAAGAAATAAGTGATGTGCAACCATTATTGCCAGAGGATGTAGATAACAGGGATATGTCTCAGTCTGCATTACACACATGGACGTACAGTGTGATGATGATGATGCTGTACCCGCTGCTGCTTCCTTTGCTGAGTTGTCAGATACAAATGAAGCAGTTGATGATGATGTGTCCGTGGATGTCACGTGGGTGCCCGCACGAAGAGAAGAAGAACAGGGGGAATGTTCAGATGGGGAGACAGAGAGGAGGAGGAGACGAGTTGGAAGCAGGGGGAGGTCATCGCAAGGAGCTAGTGGCACAGTCAGACAACATGTATCGGCACCTGGGGTCAGCCAGACAGCACGCCAATCAACGCATGCTGTTTCCACCACCAGAATGCCGTCATTGCAAAGCTCAGCAGTGTGGCATTTTTTGTGTGTGTCTGCCTCTGATATCAGTGATGCCATTTTCAACCTGTGCCAAAAGAAACTGAGTCGTGGGAAGTCCAACACCCACCTAGGTACAACTGCTTTGCGAAGGCACATGATCTCACATGAATACAAGCAGCACACAAACTCAAAGCCTCCTCCTGGTCCAGCATCTTCAGCCACGTCAACCACTGCTGTCCTCCTTGCCCCCTCTCAACCACCCGTCACTCCGCCTCTCACCTTGAGCAGTTCCTGCTCATCTGCCCACAGTCAGGTGTCTGTCAAGGAAATGTTTGAGCGTAAGAAGCCAATGTCACAGAGTCACCCCCTTGCCCGGCGTCTGACAGCTGACTCGTCGGAACTCTTAGCCCGACAGCTTTTACCATACAAGCTGGTGGAGACTGAGGCCTTAAAAAAATTTGTAGCTATTGGGACACCACAGTGGAAGGTACCCGGCTGAATATTTTTTTCACAAAAGGCAATCTCCAACCTGTACTCCATTGGGGAAAAAGACGTCAGGACATGTCTGGCACACAGTGTTGGGGCAAGGGTCCATCTGACCACCGATACCTGGTCTGCAAAGCACTGTCAGGGCAGATATATCACGTACACAGCGCATTGGGTAAACCTGCTGACGGCTGCCAAGCATGGAATGCGTGGCTCTGCAGCGGAGTTGGTGACACCGCCACGACTTGCAGGCCCCGGGGGCTATTCCACATCCCAGATACGACAGTGTCATGCCGTCTTGGGGTTGACTTGCCTGAAAGCAGAGAGTCACACCAGACCAGCACTCCTGTCCGCCCTGATCGCACAAGTGGATCAGTGGCTGTCCCCGCACCAACTGGAGATTGGCTAAGTAGTGTGTGACAACAGAAGCAATCTGTTGGCGGCATTGAATTTGGGCAAGTTGACACATGTGCCGTGCATGGCACATGTGTTAAATCTGATCGTACAAAGCTTTTTGTGTAAGTGCCCAGGCTTGCAGGATGTCCTCAAGCAGGACAGGAAGGTGTGTGGCCATTTCAGGCACTCCTACACGGCCATGGCACACTTTTCCGATATTCAGCGGTGAAACAACGTGCCAGTGAGGCGCTTGATTTGGGACAGCCCGACACGTTGGAATCCAACACTCCTAATGTTCGACCACCTGCTCCATCAAGAAAAATCTGTCAACGAGTATTTGTATGACCGGGGAGCTAGGATAGCCTCTGCGGAGCTGGGTATTTTTTTGCCACGTTACTGGACGCTCATGTGCAATGCCTGTAGGCTCATGCGTCCTTTTGAGGATGTGACAAACCTAGTCAGTTGCACCGAAGGCACCATCAGTGACCTCATCCCATTTGTTTTCTTCCTGGAGCGTGCCCTGCGAAGAGTGGTGGATCAGGCCGTAGATGAGCGTGAAGAGGAAGAGTTGTGGTCACCATCACCAACAGAAACAGCCTTATCATCATCACTTGCTGGACATGCGGCAAAGCTGGAAGAGGAGTCTGAGGAAGAGGAGTCAGAGGAGCGATAACGGAGTCAGAGGAGGAATGTGGCTTTGAGGAGTAGGAAGACCAACCACAGCAGGCATCCCAGGGTGCTCGTTGGCACCTATCTGGGACCCGTGGTGTTGTATGTGGCTGGGGGGAATAAAAGACCTTCAATGAGATCAGTGAGGATGAGGAACGGGACATGAGTAGCTCGGCATCCAACCTTGTGCAAATGGGGTCTTTCATGCTGTTATGCTTGTTGAGGTACCCTCGTATAAAAAGGCTGAAGGAGAACGACCTGTACTGGGTGGCCACGCTACTAGACCCCCGGTATAAGCAGAAAGTGGCTGAAATGTTACCAATTTCCCGGAAGTCGGAAAGGATGCAGCACTTCCAAAACAAGTTAAAAAGTATGCTTTACACAGCGTATAAGGGTGATGTCACAGCACAATGGGAATCTAACGGGAAGAGATGAAAGTAATCCTCCTCCTACCATGACCACGCACGCAAGGACAGGACGCTTTACAGACGTGTTGTTGATGGAGGACATGCAGAGCTTTTTAAGTCCTACACATCGCCACAGCCCTTCGGGGTCCACCCTCAGAGAACGACTCGACCGACAGGTATCAAACTACAGGTATAACGCTCATGTACACAGACCCATTGAAATGAATGGGTCAGGATTCAGTGCGGGTGCAATGTGTTCATGTCACACATTGCACCTGCGCAGAAAACTCGCTCGTGCGAAAGGGGCCTTATGATCTGTCTGTCTGCCTACCTACCATAACATTGTGTATGGTTGCTGCTGCGGCCTTCATCATGCCACTAATGTCACTTGTCAACCATCACGTTTCCCAAAGACACTATTTATTTATTTTTTTATCCCATAACACCGTAAGTGTTTAATCTCTTAATGACCGAGTCATTTTGCATCTTCGTGACTAGACTGATTTTTGGAAATGTGACATGTTTCACTTTATGTGGTAATAACTTTGTGGTAATAACTTTTAAATGCATTTACTTATCCAAGCCATTCTGAGAATGTTTTCCTGTGACACATTGTGATTCATGTTAGTAGTAAATTTGAGTCGATATAAACCACCATTTTTTTGGACCGATTGGGCTCATTTTTTGCGGGATGAAGTGACGGTTTGATTGATACTATTTTGGACTTTTTGATAAATTGGCATTACGCTTTTTCATTATGTAAGGTTACAAAAAAACTGCTTTTTTGGCACAGTTTTTTTTTTTTTTTTTTTACAACATTCACCTAAAAAGGGGGATCGGGACTACAGGGACTCCCTAACAGTGCAGCATCAATCCCTTCAACACTTACTGAGGGGTTGAGGAGATCGGAGCTGCATTGTAGGAGTTGAGTCTGCGGCTCATGCTGCGATTGGTCAGTCAAATCTGACTGACCAATTGTAGCGATCCAAAGGAAGGAACCGCACTGATTGGTCCCCTGCTGCATGCCCGGAAAGCTCAGCTGTCCATTACACCCGTTTTCCAGTGTACTTAGTGCTGGGAGAGACGTTAGCAGGCGCTAGGGAAAGTGATAGGAAAGACTTGAAAACTTTTATTTTGCTGAATAGAAATTCAGGGAAAGAGCATTAGAAGTGTAGGGAAAGGATAGGTAGGAATTATTCCACAGTATTGAAGCAGAACAGGGTTTAATAGGGGAGTTTACAGCCTGGGTAATAGGAACAATCCTAATAAACCTTGCTGCACTGACTGTGGATCCAAATTGCCATTAAAATGCTGCTTTCAGGTTTGCAAAAGATGATACCTCTAATTCCAGCAAACCTTTCTTGTTATTGGGGAGCAAGTGCTGTGTGATACAGTGATTAACAGGGTGTATTACTAGGAAATATTTCTATGTCCTATTAGCCCTTGTGCGGTGCAGTTAAATGTTCTAGAATCTGTATAAATGTATAAGTATGGAAAAAAAGGATTATTAGCCTTTGTGTGGTGAAGTGAGAAAATTACTGCCCTTTTTGGCATGTATTAGTGGCAAAAAAAAATATTATTTGCCGTTCTGAGGTGCAGTTATATGTTCTAAAGCTTTTTTGGCCGTTCAACGGTGCAGTTATATGTTTTAAAGCCTGTTTTGTCGTGTATTAGTTGTAAAAAAATATATTATTTGCCAGTCAGTAGTGCAGTTATATGTTCTGAAGCATTTTTTGTCATGTTTGTATAAGTGGGGGAAAAAAGGGCTTATTTGCCGTTGTGTGGTGAACTGAGAAAATTACAGCCTTTTTTGGGGGTGTATTAATTTCCATTTTATTTACTTATTTGATTTAACAGTATGTCACCCAGAGAAGTGACAGCCCCTGCACAGGGGAGGGGCACAGGCATGAAGGTTTCTGGTGCAGGCACAGGTCCCAGCAGAGTAAGGGGGCGTGGCAGCAGGGTTCACATGCAGAGGCGTGAGCTCCCAGTGTCAGCTAGCGGTCATGTCTTAACCAGCAACCCAGCGGTTCTTGAATGGTTGACTCGGTCATTCACTTTGTTCCAAGTGAAATCAGACACTCCCAACCAAGAGTCGATAGGTTCGTCAGACACAACCCTTAGTTGGCATGGCCTCGGAGAAGGCCCTGTGCCCTCACCTGTCCTCAACCTGCCTCTGTCGTTTTCTGTTCCCTCACCCAGACAAGTACTATATGCTGTTGGCTCAGCTCCACTATACAGCGAGGACGAGCTACTAGAGGACAGTCAGCAGCTACTGATGTGGAGGAGACATCTGCCGCTTACTCTGTAGTGATGAGGAGAGTGGAGTTGGAGCTGGTGTTGTGAGCAGTCAGGCTCCTGGCACAGAGACCGTTGAGGAGGACATCAGTGACGTGCAGACAGTACTCGATGAAGATGTAGCCGATCGCAATAGGGAGCCAGGTGATGAAGAAGCTTCATCATCATCGGGAGAAGATGATGGCAACTTGGACAGGTGCAGTACAAATCAGGAGCAGTACCAGCTCCATCAGCAGCAGCCTGAGTCTGGAGTCTTTGATGAGCAGCCTTCTTCAACCACATAGTGAAGAAACTACTCACCAGCAGCTAGACATAGAGCAGAATCTGAACCAGCAGGTGGTGGCATACTTAGAGTACACCCTGGCACCCGTCATCGCAGATCAGCTGGACTACTGTGTAGCCAAACTATATTTGTGGCCGCAACGTGTCGAGTTTGCCCTGGAAAAGCTGTCCTGCCCGGCCAGTAGTGTGGCATCAGAGCAGGTGTTTAGTGCGGCGGGGGCCATAGTTACCCCTAAAATGTGGAGAGACTGACCTTTGTCAAGATGAATCAGGCGTGGATCAGCCAGGATTTCCAGCCACCAATGCCTGAAGAATCAGATTAGATCATCCATGCTGCCTCACCTGAACCTTGATAAAAAAGACTGGTTTCTTCTGGCTACCTGCCTCAGCTACTATTCTGATGCTTCCACCTGCCTGATGTCATACATATGATGCCAAGTGCTCCTTCTTACACCCACCATCGTCATGGGGTACTGTTATTGCCACCCACCTCCCCACTTTGTCATCGGGTCACTCTGTGGTCTCCTGATGCTGCTGCTGCCACCTCCAATTGTGCCACTCTGTGGCTTCCTCATGCTGCTTCCACCTAAACACTACATCATTGTGCCACTCTGTGGCCTCCTCATGCTGCTGCTGTCACCTCCACACTCTTTCATTGTGCCACTCTGTGGCCTCCTCATGCTGCTGCCACCTAAACACTATGTCATTATGCCACTCTGTGGTTCCCTCATGCTGCTTCCAACTTACCACCATGTCATTTTGCCACTCTGTGGACTTCTCAAGCTGTTCTCCCACCCTCCCCACTCCATGACTGGGCTATTATTTTGACTTTGTGGCCTGGTTGACATCACCATTTATGCGACCCTTCTTCTGATCTGTCAGAAGGAAGGAGAAATTTGACGCACAATGGGTCCTGTCTGTGTAGCAGCTGTAAGGCCTGTATGGTCTCATCAGAATTGGCTTATAAATTTGTTAGCCAAAAGCAGGAGTGGGTAAAAAACACAGAAGACATGCAAATATTCCATTAACGTGTCATCTCTGTTTTGGATCCACTCTTGTTTTTTTGGCATTAGCAATACTGATAGATAACTGACCAGTTGCTGACCGGGTGACGGTGGATGCTCAACATACATGATCTTTTTTGGGGAGGTTATTGTTCTGACGGATCAGAGGAATGACAAAATAATCAGTGATGTCAACACAAACTTACTGCTGACACCCTCTCCACTCTGTCAGAGTTTTTACTTGTATAAGCGTTTAATAGAACAGGTTCTGTAGACATCTATGTGGAATCAGCTGATGACGGTGTAAAATGAGTGCTCTTCTTCTTGATGCTAACATCAACCTGTGAGGCTGAGTTCATACTTGAGTTATTTGGTCAGTTTGTTACTCCGTATAGTACATAATAATCCCTCACTGGCCAGAGGTGCATGAAGCACCCAAACTGGGACCATTAATTATATGTATTTTTGTTTTTACTCTTTGCTCTATTTTTCAAAACTTGCTCAGATCCCCCCTAAACCATCCATTCCCTTACTCCCAGTATTAGAGACTATCCATTAATTATGAATGTCTCTATACTGATACAAGTGATGTGGAAGTTGAGATCGATCTGGACTAATCATCAGTTCATTTTTCAGCTACACATGGCTGACTATTGTGAAGTTAATGAAACCATCTGACTGTCTATAGTAATATGCGGCCTATTGAACAAAGCTGTTATAGTCATGTGAGCGCGTTCCACCCATTGAAAATCAAAAAGTGGAGCACTATATGAGATACAAATACCGTGCGGTCCATTGACAGGAAGCTGAGGTGTCACGTGGACGCGACGTGCGTTCCACTCACAGGATGTGAGGTGTCGCGTGAATGCGATGTGCGTTCCACTTACAGGATGTCAGTATGATGGAGCGGGATTGCCATCATGCGCCGCCGTCATGCGGTTCACTGGTAGTCACGTGATCTCGGCGTGTTCCATCTGCATGCCGAGACGGACAATACTTTGATGGGACGAGTTCACCTGTATGGGATGGAAGCGCCTCACCTGCAAGCAATGTAAGTGGGATGGGAGGGTATTAAAGAGGGGGCAGAACTTGCTTTGTCTCGATGCCAGAGGAGGAAGTACGAGCGGGGAGAGGTATATGTGAGTATGCTGGAGAAATAAGTACCATGGATTGAAAACATAGGGGCATACTAATAGCTAACCTAATGCATTTCCCTAGGACACTGTCTCCACTCGACTAATGTGGGATATGTGTAACGGTGATATTTATGTATTGCATCGGGCAGCCTGACTAAAGTAAGTGCACATAGTTCCCTATTATTTTATTGGGTCTTTTGTCTTTTCCACTATTTGGATGGTATGAATTTGACCATCTGACTGTGGATATATGCACATATCGTTATAGGTCATGCCCGGATAAATTTGGATTTTGATCTCCTCTCTACCCGCACTCCAGTATCGATGTACTCAACACCTCCTCTGGGCATAATTGACATATCAGGTCATTTTTAACACTATTATGTGTATTCAACAACTATTTATTATACTTAATGCCTCCTGATGAACCTCATTAACATGAGGGGAAACGCGTTGAGGAATATATAATCATTGTATCCATGATTGAATGAGGAATATATAATCATTGTATGCATGATTGAATTTACTGGTGCTGGATTTCTGTACTTGCACTAAGGAAGAGGTAGCCCACGATATATATGGATGCTATATCTTCCTAGTTATGCAAGTAAGCACTTTTGTGCGAGAAATCCTTTGCACGTTTTGATCAATGTATTGATTGGTTAAATACTCGGTGCCCATATCTATCCATTTATCATCTAGCATCCTTATTAGGGACAGATGCAGGGACAGTGAGTCTTAGGCACGAGGACAGGGAGTCCTCACCATTAGGGGACGTCCCTGGGCATAGGTGTATCCTAGGACCCACAGTAGGGATAAATCCCCCCATCCCAACTCTGAGTCAACGCAGTGTGTGGTGGTGGATTATTGGCACCGAGTTACCAACAATATATATTGTACATAGACCTGTGATGAACTATCTTTGGACTTAGAGTATGGAATTATCGCACTCTGAATATCCTCAGTAAGATATATACCTTGGTCTGATATGGGGAAGTAGGGGTTCTCTTTTACCATTAATTCATTAAATGTTACGTTTTAAATAGGGTTTTTTGCACTAGTTGGATACTTTAATTTTTGAATAACCCTTTTGGAATATCCTTATAGTTGGAATAAATTCAGTTTTGACCCCGTAACTGACCAAATAAGTGAAGTGTGCAGTGATTCTAAGAGCGACGCCTGTCATCTGTGTGTCATATTGACTCACAGTATTGTTTTACTACCACAGCAGACTCCCTATGTGTGTTACTATAAGGCATAGTGTTCTACACCACTATACAGGCTCTATGCATCCAAGAAATATCTGTTTTTTTTAACGTGATCCGGCACAAATTAATTCGGATTAAATCTTTTAGGAAAATTCAGCAAACTTGTTGAATCAAATTTTTGAGAAATTCGCTTTTCTCTAGTCTGAATATGTATCAGCCTAATAGAGCAAAGTTCATATCAATATCTTAAATGCTTTTTTTAGACCTCTTGAGCAGTCAGTGGAGTAATGTAGATATACTTGGCAATGTAAATGTATCTTGTAACAATCTTGATACTCTAGCAGCATTTTATAATGCCTTTCCTTCTATTTAATCTTTTTCAGATCCTGTGATGGGGTCAGATTGGGTAAATGACTTTGTGTTTTGCAGTCTTGTATCATGCAGTGAGAGAGCCTGCGGCATTGCCTTGGGCATTTTTTGCTTTTCGACTTGTTGAAAGTTAAAAGTCCAAAGGATATGATAATGCAGGCACGATGAAAGTTAATTGCACATGTAATATTATGAGCTATAAATTACAATGCTCTGTACTGTCATGGTGTGCGGAGGTGAGCTGAAAATCTTCTGAAATTTCTACTGTGGCATGATGGAGATGGTAGTTTGCTTTTTTTTTATAATTATCTTATTGTCCAAGGAGGCCCCACTGTCATCTAATAAAACTTAAACCCATAATTCCATGACTTTACAGAAAAAAAAGATTTATTTTGATCTAGATGATAATGTATTGAGTACAATGTTATCCCTGGCATACTGCTCCCATCGGACACAGTAACATCTGATTATTCTGCTCTGTTATTACTGGAGATATATATGCAATTGCAAACAAATATGGATGAGAGAAGTAGTAGTTCTCCTGGTAACCATCAGGTGATTATTTTTATTTTGCTCTACTATAATACCTATAGCTGATTATGATTGTGTGTATAAAATATAACTTTGTAAAAATATTCACAGATGTACATTTCTAGTTCAGGTAAGTATAGTCTGTGCTTCATTTTAACAGGGTTTGGCTATCTGGGACATTATGGCATATTTCTAGGATATGCCATCAAGGTCAGATAGTTGTGTGTTCTCCATTCATAGCAATAGTAGTTCTGAAAATAGCGGAGCGTATGTGCCTGGTCACATGACCCTCCATCAGCGGCCATTGTATGGACAGGACCACCGTGTGGACAACACAATAGACTATGTAAACAAGGGAACATGGCTTATGAAATATAGAAAATGGTGCAAAATTTCAACAAAGACTATATTGGTTCACAATAACCAGAATGTGGCCAACTCCTTTAAACTTTAGAAATTATTTCATTTTAGCAGAGAATTTCCTGATAGTTTATATCATTTTATGTCCAAATATATCAAAACTTAAATGGTCACTAACTTTTTATACAACTTTGCATAAATCGATAGTACACCTGACCACAATAAACTTTGTTATATATCTTATCAGTGAGAAATGCCTCATTCTCATGTGGTCAGCTGTTTATCTCCCCACTTGCAAATTGCTTTTCACTTTTAAAAATGCCTTAGTCCAGTCCTAGACAGAAGCAGCTCTACAGGAGGATCATAGTCAACATGTCAATGCAAGTCTATGGAGAGAGTAAGGGGAATTAGTGAGCAGGAACACAGGCAAGCAAACTGCTGGATTTCGTCCTTAAGAGGTTAAAGGGGTTATGATTAGTGTAAAAATCAGACATCATATGGTACATGACAACCTCTTTCTAACAAAGCTATAACCAGTCCAATACCTCATATGGATCTAGAGATCTCCCCATTCATTGCTCTGCTAGATTTGTATCAAGCTGACAGCTCAAGGGGAGTGTATTTTCTGCTCTAGCTAAGTGGCGTGTTTCAGCTCTCCCTATCACAGCTCAGGATGCATTTGGATGAAAACTGAGCAGGTTTGACCTTCTCAGTGAGCAGGTCAAAGAAATAAGAATAAAACAAATAGCAGATGGCGCTATACAGATACATTTTATTGAATATCTCATTGACTATGCAAAATTTTTAATTACATGCAATTAGAAAAGAATTCAGATCCTGGTTTGAAGACTGTAGAATATTTTTCGTGGGACAACCCCTTTAAAGTAAGGTTTGTTGAAAGGTTAGGTACGCTTTAAGCAAACCTCAGTTTTAGTATAAAAAATATACAAACTTTTTTAATCATGAATTCCATTTTATTACCATTCACACTTTGTAGGAATGTTTCATAGAATCATTCCCCTCTGAATGTTAATAGGAAACCAGTTCCCCATGTGTTAGATTTCAAATACCTCTTAAAGAGACACTATCATAATTTTTCATCACATATTAAAATCTTATATGCGAACATTCTATGTATTTTTTAAATGTGTGGATGATTTCCTGGACATAATGTTTCTCACTTAATATATTTTACTTCCGGTCTAAGCTCTTTAACTTCCTTCTTTGTTTGGACGTTTAGCATGGCAAACAGCATCGCTTGACTTTCTCAGACCACTCTGACCATACAGAGAATGCGGATGAGTGACTCAATTACAGTGTTGCACATTATGCTGATGATAACCACAATGCTCCTCTATGAACATCTTTATCCACGTCTATCAAGAGAACAATAGATCTGTCATACTGTTATCCCAATTATATATTACAAAACTTTAATTTATTTTTCAGTAGAATGCTAAATCTGTTTTAATGTATTATCATGTTCCTTGTAATGATATAATTATAATTTGTTCATCTTTTCTACAGTTGCATCTTATCATGGAGGTGATATAAATGACTCCTTCCCATGCACATTAATACACACTGTGCTGCTGTGAGCAACACTTTAAATGTAAAATGTAATGGTAGAAATTATGTCTATTGTCAATTGGAGAAATGTCTGATTCTATTCAATGTAATTTTAATGCATTTCCCTACCTTTTGAACTTCCCCTGCTCCATTTGCTATGAACTACTTGTAAATCCACATTGGATTAAGAAATATCATAAAAATTTTCCTAATAATTAAAACACTGAAACCTTAAATTTATGGATGCTACTGTATGCCAATATGAAATTCTCAGATGGACACCGCAGAATGCAGTTTGAAATAAGCCTCTGGCATAGAGTATCTTCGTTCTGAGCAAAAAGTGAAAAAATTACATCTATTTATTTAGCCTTGAGAAGATTAACTTAAATAAGTATACAGTGGCATGCAAAACTTTGGGCACCCCTGGTCCCAATTACTGTTACTGTGAGCAGTTAAGAAAGTTGAAAATGAAATTATGTCCAAAAAGCATAACGTTAAAGATGACACGTTCCCTTTATATTTTAGGCACATTTTTAGTTTATTTTCATCTTTTACATTTTCAAAATTACAAAAAGTGTCTGCAGCAAAACTTTGAGCACCCTGCATGGTTAATGCCTAGTAGCACTCCCTTTGGCAAGTTTCACATGCTGGGTATCATAGGCAACTGTTAGTGGGAAACTGACAATTTCTATGCAGTATGTATTGTACTGCATTGAAACAAGGATCAGACCCTCAAAACTTGAAGTCCCATAGTGGGACTAAAATAGAAAGTAAAACAAAAATTAAATGTGTTTCATAAAATTAAGTAAATAACAAGTGTAAAGACAAATGCACCACTGGTACCCTAATCAAGCCATTTACAATTGTAAATAGAAATGATCAAAATACATGTTATACATCTCCACATCCATAACAACCTGCTTTATAAAACTATGGCATGATCTACCTAAAAAAGTGAGCATGGCAAAAAACAAAACAAAACTGTGCCAGAACAGCCATTTTTTGGTCACCTTGCCCCCCAAATCATTATATCAAAAAGTAGTATGTACCCTAGAATGGTACCAATGAAAACATCACATCATCCAACAAAAAGTACCCCTCACAAAAGACCATTATATCAAGCAATCAAAAACCTTATGTACCCCAAAAATAGTACCAATGAAAATGGCAACTCATGCTGCAAAAAAACAAGCCTTCACATATCTCAATCAAGAGAAAAAAAACATATGGTTGCCAGAAAGGACCTATATTGGTACCCCAGAGTCTCTTTGAAATGAATATGGCGCCCATAAACCAAGCCATCAAAATCTGCGCTTCAAAAGCCAAAAGGTGGTTTTTCCCTTCTGAACCCTGCAGGTACCCAAACAGCAGTTTACATCCAAATTTTTGACTTTTCTGCAGCCAGGAGCATGATATTCTTCAGATGGCACAAGTTCGGCACAGCATATTGTGGAATGGAATGCCATATTTTTCGAAAGCTTGCAATTTTTATTTTGCAGGGTCATCTACTTTCTACAAACTAGCTGTCATTGTTGGTGACCGATACGAGGGGTAGTAGACGCAAAACTTTGCCCTGTTTCTGTTCTGGGAAGGGGAAGATGTCGAGTAAAATGTGGAGGAGGTGGATAAGTGCCTAATGTAGGAACCAGACCAACACAAACATGGAGATGTCAATAGGTCACAATGGGCCTTGAAAAATACATACTACTGTCTACTATGTATTTTCCATTAAGGCTGAGTGCAGACCATAAGTTCGAATCGAGTCCACTAAGTGGTATTACAGCAACTGCAACACCAGCAACTTGGTCAGGTGGGAGTTCAGCTTGCACGCAAGGGGATTGCTGAGTGTTTATAGTTGTTTCATGGCCACACATTCCGTTATGGATTACTCATAATGGAGTGGAGGATGAAAAAGAGGAGGAGTGGGAGAAGCAGTAACTGATGATCATGATGACAAGGGCACTTTACTGTTAGTGGATGTGGCATAGCTTCCACAAAGAACACCAAGAGAAGGAGGACAGTCTTGTACCAACTTCCTGCCAGTTCTTTTTTCCCATTGGATCTGGTGATGCCGCATCATGTGCTGTGATAGAGCCATGGTGCCTGTGTTTGAGTTTAATGCCTATATCTTATTTTTGTACTACAGATCTTGCAAACGTCAGCACTTTTGTCTGAAAGCTCTGTGGAGGAAAATTGCCATACGGGCCATATCAGCACAGAGATACCAGCAGTGGAGCCTAGCCTAGGTCTGCAAAGTTTTGAGCCTGCATCAATAGTATCATCGGCATCAGCCACCACCCTCCTCCTCTAATGTCACCTCTTCTTCAGCACTCTGATCCAATTCCCAGTTCCTGTCCAACACACAATCATCATCATAGTCCTCACCTTGCCCGTAATTTTTATAAGATTGTGATATGTCATTGTGGGCTCCTTGGCCCCCTCACTATTTCCTTCTCTCTATATTGGCCCCTAGAGCTACTGCCATAGTTATCAGTTCCCCTACCTCCTCCACAATGGCTGCAAGTGACACTATTACTACCACCACCACAGTAAGCTGGCACCTGCGGCACCACCATTGGAACACCCTCGCTGTGACCACCAAACTATAAACTACTATTAACACACTAAAATAAGATTATTTGAACTCTTAAAAACACGTTTTTGGAAAGAAAAATATTATCTCTCCTAATTGGCTGATTGCAAAACTTTGTGGGCAAGCTTGCCAGTGAGAGACTTGGCTTTAGTCATGTGATCCTCCCTCTTCATCCTGGCATCCCCTCACTAGTGTACTGCATTTTAAAAGTAAAATAATTAGTTCAGTTATGTCCGACTTGTCCAAAGTGAATCACCAAAACTTCAGATTTATTTGGAAGAAGGATTTTTGTGATATTCATGATTAATCTGATTAGTTTAGATCAATTCTCTTTTCTCTAAACTCCTCCTCTTACTTCGATATCATTACCCATCCCCTGGTTGAACTTAGTGTGTTTTTTTTTTTTCAGCCTAAGTATAGTAATTACACATATGTTTTCTTACTTTATGAAGTATTGTACTGTATGTCTGTTTTGACAATCTACATAATCAACATGAAACATACTATAGGGTAGGTTGATTAAAACCAATGTAAAGGAAAGCTGGCTTAGTTGCCCATAACAACCAATCAAATTCCACAATTAATTTTGACAGATATACTCTGGAAAAAAAAAGAAGTGGAGAAGTGGAATCTGATTGCTTGCTATGGACTCCTAAGCCAATTTTAATTAACACCAGTTTTGATAAATCTCCCCCTAAGTTTTCTGCAGCACTTCACTTGAACTTTAGGTGTACAGTTCATCACTTTCCGCACGTTATTTATGCCCTATGCAGTGCTATGCATTGTATAGTGCTACATATTAATCAAGTCTGCTGTAGGATGTATCCTCTACAAGAAGAAACTTCACATGAGTCAGACTGCTACTAACATTTTAAGTGGAAATTATGCAAAGAGTCACAAACTTGGCAAAGATATAGATAAAAATTCAACAAGAAATATTTTTATTTTAGCTTCATGACAGTATGCATACAAGCAGCTTGGCTGCCCTCGGAGATGAAAATATTGTTTTATATTCATATTTTTAGACTTACTCAAAAGATCTCAGACACTGTTCTAATTAAAATCATTTGAATATGTAAAGTAGCTAGAGAAAATTTGCCACCATTTTCTCTCCAATGAAATAAGGGGATCAGGCTGATCCATACCAATGTTCGTCTGTTCTTGCTCTACAAAATATGAATTATGGTTCCTCTAGTTGAGCACAATTGGGTTCACTGTATTTGTATACCGGTTACCTGTTGAACTCAGCATTGCACATCTTCTCATTCTTTGTCATCTACAATGGTTTACCCATTGGCTCTTCAAGAATACCCTCTTGTAATCTGTTAGGGCTCTATTAAATAGATACAGCGGGTGATAATCAGGGATGAAAATGTTACAATTAATTGCCCACTTGTTAGTTGCTTTAAAGAGATACATTTTCAGTAAGTATGGATGTTTTTGACCATACAGTTTCACTGTTTGTTGGCAGCATATCCCCTGTATACATAGCATAAAAGATGTGATCGCCTGACAAATGAGTTTGTCAAGTAATAGGCTGTACATTTACACGGACTAACATCTTGAATAGGCATCCATAGGAACCGTAATTTTGTGGGTTTAACTGGATAAGGCTTGGCCCCATAGCAATATTTTTAATACTCCCTCCCAGAACAACTTCCCCAAGTACCTCTTCACAGTAGTGATGCTCCCTTAGTCCCTCTGACACAGAAGTTATGCACTCTTCATGCGCCCACACATTAGTCATTCCCCCTTAGAGTTCCAACACAGTAGAATGCTCCTGTAGTTTCCCCTTCACAGTAGTTATGTCCCCTCAGTGACGCGGCACGGTAGTTATACCCCCTTACAGTACTGTTCCCCCGTAGAATGAATGAAGACCCTGTAGTGGGGATCACCTAGTCATGTTCCCCTATTGAACAGAGCACATCATGTTACCCTAGCAGCAGACTTGATAGAGTGATGTCATTGCATCTGCTGAGTAGGAGAATGCACAGCCTAAGAGACTGTTCCTGGCCGTTGTGCTCTCATACTTTGCCCAGCTGCATGATGACGTCACTGCATTGCACCTGCTGTAGGGGAGAGCTCAGGCCAGGGAATTTTGGGCCTGAGTCTGGCTGCTGTGTCATCCATTACTGTGTGGGTGCTTTGGTAGGAAAATCCTGGCCCTGAAGCTCAGGCTTCCCTGATACTGCAGGTCCCCTAGCCCTTTGGGTATTCAATGCTTTTTAGGACAAATAAAGTTTTCAGACAAAATCACAGAATAAAGTGGTCTAAAAGGCAAAATATGCTCAAGACCCCCAAATGATGTTGCGCATTTCTTCCCGGGGAAGCAAATCCTGCCCATGTGATCCGTTGCTAACAGCAATCTCCAGCAAAAATGCATACAATGGAGGATGCCGGCAGCGGACCACATGTACCACAAAAACATCCTACACAGAACTTAAAAGCAGAAAATGCTTAAAACCCCATATACTGTTGCACATTTATAACTGGGGGAGCAAATCCTGCACATGTGATCTGTTGCTAACAGCAATCCCCAGCAAAAAATGCATACAATGGGGGATACCCGCAACAGACCACATGTAAGACAAATGTGCGGATGAGGCTATAAAAACAGAAAATCACTGAAAATGGTGCACTACAATGGTAAATGCAATTGAAAATATTTGGCTAAACCCTCACTTTCGCCAATATATTCTTATATCAAGAACATACCGGAGCCCGCGCACCCTGTCAAGGTCTCTCAAAATGGCACGGAACCTAACGGTATGTTATTCATATAAGAATATATTGGTGAAAGTCTCATTACCATTGTAGTGCTCCATTTATAGTGATTTTTTTTTTAAATTTCCTAATAATAATATTGTTTTTAGTGTAATGTAAGTGGATGGGGGTCTATTAAAGGGGTTATCCGGGAATGATTTAAAATGGCCACAATCAACCTGTACTAGAATTTGAGCAGGACTGGTTGTTTCCACTTTCAGACCTGACTACAGGGTTGAGGGGGTGGAGCCCTAAAATTTGGTATTTAACACCCTCTAGTCACTAATTTTTTATAGATGTTTGCTCTTTCTCTCCTACCTCCGCTTCCTTTTCAGCGATATCAAATAATGTCAGACACTGATATATAGCTATGGGTAAATGCATGGTTGATGGTATTAACAAATGGCATATTTATAAACATACTGCCCTGTCACATGTTATACCCTTGTTGGGGCCAGATGTTGTTTAAACACATATGGTGTTAAGGGAAAAAAAACAGTGGCTTGTTGGGACCAAGTGTACAAATATTATGCTTCAATGGGGGCAGGTCCCCACCCCAATTTATACACACTCATGTTAATGTCAGAAGAAAGACGGACTTCTTCTGCACAAGCATCCCAAAAAAATGCGTTAATGGGGGTAGAATGTAAATATATATATATATATATATATATATATACGCACAAGAAAAAAGAGTGGCTTGCTCCAAATGAGCCTGTGGAAAAATTCCCTTTTAATTGGGAGCAGCAGCAGTACAGTGTGAATGTGGAAAGGGTAGGGTAATCATGGCATGTGACAACAATAGTAGCAGTACCAGCACAGCATGGAAGAGACAAAGCAGTACATGTGTGTGTGGCTGTTTAGTTGTAGTAGTAGTAGTGACTGTGTAGCAGTAATGGAAGTGGCAGTTGGGCATTACCAGTTGGGAATAGCAGTAATGGTGGTAGCAACAGCCATATGGTACAGAGCATGATGGTAGGCCGGCCAACAGCTGCATGATGTCGGCAGCAGCAGCCAAACAGTATGGAACATGATGGTAGGCAATAGTGATGAGCAGCAGGGGCAATATTCGAATTTGCGATATTTGGGCGAATATTCGCCATATATTCGAAAATTCACAAATTCGTAATCCCCAGTCATTATTTTCTTGATTGCGAAAATTCGCATTAAAAAAATCGCATAAATTTGCATAAAAATGTGCATAAAATTAGCATACAAATTAGCATAAACTGGTACTTAAAAGGTATCTTTTAAATGCCAGTTTATGCGAATTTTATGTGAATTTTATGCGAATTTAATATGCGAATTTTCGCAATCAAGAAAATAATGACATTATTTTCTTGCTTGCGAAAATTTGGATATAAAAAATTCGCATAAAAAACGAATATTCGCAATTGCGAATATATTTTGCGATATTCTAAATATTCGCGAATTCTCAAAGTGCCGATATTCGCGATTAAATTTCGCAATTCGAAAATTCGTGATCAACACTAGTAGGCAAGCTGACACACAGTGGCAGTCGCATGATGGGGTACCTTTTGAAATGGCAGATCTATTCATTGGTCTCAGCCAGAGAAGTGTGAAAATCCTCACAGATCAATACCTCATTCATTTTGACAAAAGTCGTGTTTTATACACGGATGGAGGACAATTTAGGTGTCACAATGCCTCTTGCTGCAGTGAAAATCCTCTCTGAGATGACATTGGAGACATGGCAAGATAGAACAGAGAGACAATACTGTGCCAGTTCCAGCCAGTGTTTCAATCTGCCTGCCCAGAAGCCCATGGGGTCAGAGAACACAGTACTCACCAAAGAAAGGTCAGAGACCAAGTAGGACTGAACCTGGGTGTTGAGGTCGTAGGTCTACATTTGTTTATCTGCCTCTGCCTGGCACGGATCATGTTGATGATAATGTTGAATGTTTGAACACTCCTGGCTTATTTTAATCCTGCAGACCTTGCACACAACAATGCTTTTGTCTTCCAGCACTGTGGAGAAACACTGCCAGATGGGAGGCACTTGCACATTCTGCACATAGATTGAAGCAGTGGAGATTGGCTTAGGTCTAGCATGCATTCAGCCTGTCCCCATAGTATCTGTGGCGTCACCAGTTTCTGAGCTGACCATAATAAAAGCAGATATGGCTCTGCTACTTTTTTGGGAGGTTCTAGCCATTCAACGCCTCTGCTCTTTATTGCTGCCACTGCCAACCTCCTTTTCTTCTTAGGTGACCTCTTCCTCAGCACCCTGATCCGTCTCTCAGATCCTGTCCAACACACAATCATCATCAAAGTGTTCACCCGCCCCGCCACTTTTATCAAACTATGTTATGTAATTGTTGTCTCCTTTGCTCCCCTCCTGATTCCCTGCTCTTTACTTGCCTAAAGTGCTACTGTTGCTACCAATGCCCCTAATGCCACTACTGCGGCTACAAGTGCCACTACTACCAGTTGCAACACAGTTATGCATGGGGTCCCTCGTCTTCCGCTGAACCTCCTTCTTGTGGCAGTCCAAATGCTGACTGTTCTCACACAACTCCTCATCAGGGAGACTCACTTGACTATCTTCCATAGCTTGTGATGGGTTTATTTTGCCTCTTCTTAGGAAAAAGAAGGCACATCACTAGGAGGGGAAGTGTGGATAGAGTGAGAAAGCTCGTTCTAACAGTTGCCATTGAAGGCAGTTACCTCAGAGTGTGTAATTCTGTTGTATAAGATATAAGTAAAAATAGGTGGGTTGCTTTGATTAACAGGGCCAGGAAGTGACAAAGCAGTGAAGCAGAGCCTGGCTACCAAAAGAAGTGGATCTTGGGTGAAACAAAAGCAATGGTGATATCCTAATTGCACCAAAGGCATAATTTGCATAATAAGAAAAATAATCATAACTTGGGAACAGAGCCTCAAATCAGCAAAAGAAAAAATGCATTTTAATCAGGTAAGGCACAGCTATGTGTCTATGGAAACTGTTTGATAGAGAGGTGGCTGGTGTCAGATTCCCTTTAAGCCGAAATCTTTATTTCGACAAGTTCAGAGGTATACTCCATGGCACACTGTTGCTTTGTGTCTTTATTTTATTATTGCAAATTACAAGCAAAAAACATGGCAGGATGTTGTTACCCTTCATAAAAATGGCAAGCTGACCTTTCAAGAAATCAAGAACATTTTGCTGCAAGGATTCAGAAGCAATGGGTAAAATCTGGCCGTGAACTGTATATTACAATCATTCATTGTACTCTGACTTTAATACTTCAGTGCACAATGCAGCCAAAATTTTCACAGCTCTGGAAAGAGAACCTTGCACAATGAGATACAAAAGAATGTCTCGCTTGGAACTGGGAAACGAGCAAACAATAAACAGAGATTATACTGTAGACATTTTTTTTTCATGTGGGTCATAGGCTTTATTTTCTAATAAAGTAAATGGTACAGTGCCTTCACAGCTAGTGTACAATAGCTAGCGATTTACTTCTATCATTATTTTTTAATTATTTTCAACTTAGTAGGATTACTTAATTAAAATAAATGACATTAAATCTCAATTTGTATTTCAGGGTGCTACTTTTTCAACGTACAGGATGCTTCTCCTTCTAAAGGAATAAACTAAATAACTGACAGCCCAAAATGTACTGGGTCTAGGAAAGGATGCAAAATAACAAGAAAGCTAGGGCACACACAGATTTTCAATAGTGCTTTGTTCACCAAGCTTGTTAAAATGAAACGTATACATACAGACATTCCACAGTCTGTAAGATCCGTGCGTACCCTAGCTTTTATTATTTTATATTGTGCAGGAAAACACCATGAGCACTGTGGGTTAGGAAACAATGCAGAGTCTCATGTTCTCTCAACTTATTTTAGAAACTTTTTATGGATAGATCAAAATGGATAAAAAATAGATGCTTTAGTTTATGAAATCAACTGTAAACTTGAGAGTGAAGTTGCCTTTGCTACATACCTTGCAGGTGACTTTAGAAAGCTTTAGGCCTCTTGCACATGAACATTGTGTATCCGTTCCGTGCATTGGGGACCGCAATTTGTGGTCCCCAATGCAGGGGCAACGTCCATGCGGCGGCTGGGATGGATTGAGACTAGGGTTGAGCGAACTTGTATTTTAAGTTCAGTGTCTAAAGTTCGGGTTCGGGTTATTTTAGAATCCCGTTATGGATTCGCTACCACGGACCATAACGGAATTTGGAATCCAAGTTCGCGCAACCGTCCTTCACTGCTCTACTTCCTTCTTCTCCTCCACACAGAGCACAGAAGCTCCGCCCCTCATGTCACATGATTATTATACCAGGCCCCTTACCACCTCTTATCCAATCCAGTACTGATCCACGCCCCCTGCACTGATCACATGACGGTGACGTCACCCCAGGTCCTTAGTGTTGTCCAAGGTTCGGGTTCATCGAAGAATCCCCTCATGGATTAAAAATTCCATTATGGTCCGTGGTAGCGGAATCCATAACGGGATTGTTCGATAACCCCAACCCGAACTTTGGATGCCGAACTTAAAATACAAGTTCGCTCAACCCTAATTGAGACCCATTCAACTTGAACAACTTCAACTTGAGACCCATTCAACTTGAACAAGTTCTATCTTTTTGTGGTGGGGAGGCACGGACAGAAACACCATGAAAGCACTCCGTAGTGCTTCCGTGGGGTTCCGATCTGTGCTTCCGTTCCGCATCTCCGTGATTGCGGACTCATTTAAGTAAAGGGGTCCGCATCTGTGATGCAGAGTGCACACGGGCCTGTGCCCGTGTATTGCGGACCCGCCGTATTGCACGGTTCGTGTGCAAAAGGGCTAATACTTTAAATCTAACCCTTTAAGCCCTCTTGGTCTTTCAGTAGAGCGGACGAGGTCTGGATGGTATGAGAAAATGTAATGGCAACTTCACATGAAGCCTCTAGCTCCACAAATAAGTGATGGATACCTGCTGTTAATTTCTGGTGCAATGAGAATGCTAAAGTGTAAAATATAAGCTGGTGAGGATCATCAATGGGGTATAGAAGGATGGTAAAAACAAACTTGGTGTAATATGATCTTAAAATATGATAATACATTCCAATTATGAAAATTACATGTTCAGATAAAAAAATTCTAACTCAAGGGATTTAGTACATAGAATATCAAAATAGTACATCTGTTGGTTAAACTAATATAATATCCCAAGTTTCTGTTTCTGTATACTAGCAGTGCAGACCCACCTCCTGCTTTCCCCTTCCAGACGGGCCCAGCCACCAGGGTTCCTCTGTCTCTTCACAAAGGATCCCTTGCTTCTCTTAAAGGGCCAGCATACGTGCACAGTAGTTTACCCCAGCCTATGGCTGGCAGCTTGGAATACTTTACGCACCTTCGCTGTCGGAGGGTTCCTAAGCAATAGGCTGCTAGTATCCTGCAAAGGTGTGCTATAGTCATTGTTTGCCATTGTACATCTTGCCTTCTAATAAACAGTTCATCCAGCACTGAAGGGTTAAAAAGTATGTTCAGCTTTATTGAGGATACATGTTAAAAACATTCCAGGGCATACCGCTTTTCCATAATCCGTCAATGTGTTTCAACTGTTACACAGTCTTACTCATGAGTATTCAGTGATAGTCATGAGTAAGACTGTGTAACAGTTGAAATGCATTGATTGACTATGGAAAAGCGGTATGCTCTGGAATGTTTTTAACATGTATCCTCAATAAAGCTGAAAATACTTTTTAACTCTTCAGTGCTTAATGAACTGTTTACTGAAATTCACACGCACACTGGTTTCACACTGCTATAGAAGCTGGCTTTGAGTTTTCTCTTTTGTACAGGCCTTCTGCCTGTTTCCTGAATTGTGATTCTCCACCACCTGACCTCACTTGTGGCTGACTTCCATATTTACCCTTCGTGGCCTGCCTTGACCTTGGACCTTTTACCATATTGCAAGTTCTCTGCCTGTCCTGACCTAGGCATTTCCCTGTCTATGATTTTGTTGACCCCATAGGTACCCTACTGTGGTGTCTCTCAACCCCCGTTGGCTAGCTGTCATCATACAGAGAAAACTCAAGGAGGTAGCAACCTAGAGGTTCCCCTGCAGAGAACTCCATATCCCTATACAGGGCTTAAAGGGTAACTAAAAGGGGAATGCCAAGATAATGCCCTTAGGAGTAGCCCAAAGTCAAATTCGTTGGTTGACACAGTGTTTCCATACCCACTGCCATTACAAATATAATACAATATAATTATATCAACTTTTTAACATTATTAAATAAAGGAAATCTGTCACCATTTTTTTTCCACCCTAGCTAAAGGCGGCATAAACTAATGACAGGTATCCTTAGAAAAACACTGGGTAACTTACTTTAATTAACCTTACCTAATAGACAGCACCAGCTGATGAGTTCTGATATTCCTGAGTCTGTGAAATTTAAGGAGCAGGGTAGTGTTTATAAGTCTTGGTGATGCTCTTGCAACCAATGTCGGACTTCTCTAGCCATTTGACATGCCACATTGTTTTGCTGGAAGATCCCATCCATCCCAGGGAAGACAATAGCATTATAGATGAGCGAATTTCTAAAAAATTTGATTCAGCCGAATTTTCCTAAAAGATAGGTGATATCTTGTCCAAGTATGCCACCACCTGCTGGTTCAGGTTCTGCTTCAGGTCAAGCTGCTGCTGATGGAGCTGGCATTGCTCCTACCCCCCCCCCTGCCACAGTAGCCAGTGCAGTGGAACGAGAGCACAGAGGGCCCCCCTGGTAAGACCTGCAAAAGGATGAACGATGGCGCAGATAGGCAGCGGCCAACTGACTACATAGGATGTCTCTATAGTAGTTCAGTTTGTCCTCCCTCTCAGCGGGTATAAAAATGGCCCCCATTTTGGACCAGAAGCGAGGGTCCAACAAGGTGGAGAGCCAGAAGTCATCCCTCTGCCTCTGGTAACAATTCGGCTGCTCCTACCCAAGCAAGTGAGCATGCATCGGGCCATTTGCGCAAGTGACACCGAGGCACTCCCTGCCTCCATCTCCACTGCATTCTGCCATGCTGTGCCTGTGTCATCTACCTCGTCTTCCTCATCGCCCTGTAGCTCCTCCGGCTGCTCCTTCTCCTCCTCTCCTGTCACTTGTGTAGAAAAAAATACCCATTTTGCTATACATTGCTTGTGCTCCAATGTCCTCCTCCTCCTCCAGTTCAGCCCCCACAAGGCTCACGTGGCTGTGAGATTTAGGCGCCATGTCTCCAGTCCCCTGACCTTCCAGATTTACCAGCATCCAGGATATGAAGCAGTAGAATGATGTTGTTCATCCTGTAGTCCTTGGGACCTTGCGACTGACAAATAATGGGCCATCCTCAAAGGGCGCGAGGAAATGTCAGGTGTCACACATGAGCTGCCACTGACTGACATCAAAGTTAAACAGGGTATTACTTCTGTCCGCTTGGATCATCAAGAAATCGTTGATAGCCTTTCTCTGTTCGGTCCAACATATGGAGGGTGGAATTCCAATGGATGGAAACGTTGCATATCAGCCTATGTTGGGGACGCTGTTCTGCCTCTTTAGCTGAAGGAGGGTGTGCTTGGCGGTGTACGAGTGGCTGAAGTGCATACAAAGTTTCCTGGCCATTTTTAGGATGTCTTGCAGATGATTGGAAGACTTCAGGAACCGCTTAACAACCAGATTGAACACATGCGCAATGAAGGGCGCATGGCTGAGCTCTCCTTGACACAGCGCTGACACCATATTCTTCACGTTGTAGGTCACCATGGTTCCGATTTTGAGTTGTCGCAGAGAAAGCCAGAATTTGATTTCTTGATGAAGGACACAGAGTAGTTCCTCCCCTGTGTGACTCCGTTCACACTGCACATGTGGTATGCTGGAGGAGCACTGTGAATTGTCCCTGCAGTGGAAGCTGAGGACACAAAGGCGGACATTGTCGCAATGTGGAGGCGCACGCGGCATCATCTGGCCAAGTTGCTGGTGTGTCTGGGCAGGAACCACATTCACCCAGTGGGCCATAAAGGATATGTATTGCCCCTGACCGTAGTTACAGCCCCACATGTCGGCGCTGCCATGCACTATGGCAGACACTGGCAGGTTCATTTGTGCGGGGCTGGTATTGCCTTTTTGGCAAAGAAATGATAGCTTAGGACTCTCCACCTCGGTCAGCACAAGCCGAGTCCACCTCTTGGAATGGGAGGGACTGCAATATCAGCAACTTGGCCAGGAGCACGTTTATCTTCTGTGCCATCGGATGACCACATGCGTATTGCTGTCTCTTGGCATTTGAATTTGCGATATTTCGCAAATATTCATTAGAATATTCGTCATATATTCACGAGTATTCGTATTCGAGATTATTCTCTTGATTGTGAAAATTAACGCGCATATTACATTGCCGATTTTTCGCATAAGAAGAAATAACTTAACTAATGAAGAATATTCTAATTCACTAGATATTACAGCCGTCTCACATTGGCCCACAAGCAAAAAGCAATTTACCAATATTCGTTTTTACGAATATATATCACTATGGGGTCACATGTGGGGGTATTTCTACTGCCCTGGCATTTTAGGGGCCCTAAAGCGTGAGAAGAAAAATGCGTAAAAATGCCCTCCTAAAAGGTACTCGTTGGAATTTGGGCCCCTTTGCGCATCTTGGCTGCAAAAAAGTGTCACACATGTGGTATCGCCGTACTCAGGAGAAGTAGGGCGATGTAGTTTAGGTGTATTTTTACATATACCCATGCTGGTGAGAGAAATATCTCTGTAAATTGACAACTTTGAATAAAAAATGTAAAAAGTTGTCGCTTACAGCGATATTTCTCACACTCCAGCATGGGTATATGTAAAAATACACCCCAAAACTCATTGCCCTACTTCTTCTGAGTACGGCGATACCACATAAGTGACACTTTTTTGCAGCCAAGATGCGCAAAGGGGCCCTAAAACCAATGAGTACCTTTAGGATTTCACAGGCCATTTTTACGCATTTGGATTCTCACGCTTTAGGACTCCTAAATGCCAGGGCAGTATAAATACCCACATGTGACCCCATTGTGAAAGAAGACACCCCAGGTATTCTGTGAGGGGCATGGCGAGTTCACAGAAAAAAAAATTTGGCACAAGTTAGCGGAAATTGATTTTTTTTTTTTTTTACAAAGTCTCATATTCCACTAACTTGTGACAAAAATAAAATTTTCCATGAACTCACCATACCCCTCACGGAATACCTTGGGGTGTCTTCTTTCTAAAATGGGGTCACATGTGAGGTGTTTGTACTGCCCTGGCATTTGAGGGTCTCCGTAATCATTACACGTATGGCCAGCATTAGGAGTTTCTGTGATTCTCCTTATATTGAGCATACGGGTAATGAGATTTTTTCCGTTCAGCCTCTGCGCTGAAAAAAAAATGAACGGCACAGATTTTTTCATTCGCGTCGGTCAATGTGGATGAAAAAATCTCTGCCAAAATCAGTGACTGCGGTGCGGTGGGCTGGGCGCTAGCTACCTAACAAGTAGCTAACTAACTGGCGGTGATAAGGGACCCTTATGCCCCATTCACACGTCCGAAATTCTGTTTGCGGAACGGAATTGCGGACCCATTCATTTCTATGGGGACAGACTTTGTCCCGCTCGGATCCGGAATTACGGATCCGCTCTCGGTCTGCACTTCCGTTCCGCAAAAATATAGAACATGTCCTATTCTTGTCCGCAATTGCGGACAAGAAAAGCATTTTCTATATAGTTCTGGCAATGTGCGGATCTGCAAAATGCGGAAAGCACATTGCCGGTGTCCGTGTTTTGAGGATCTGCGGATCGGATCCGCGGATCGAATCCGCGGATCTGTGAATCCACGGATCCGTGAATCCACGGATCCGCAAAACACATATGGACGTCTGAATGGAGCCTTACAAAGGGTGTGATCAATGACAGGGGGTGATCAGGGGTCTAGATTGGGTAATCAAGGGGTTAATAGGTGAGGGGGTGGGGGGTTAGTGTAGTGTTTGGTGCAACTTATTGTAGTTACCTGGTCCTCTGGTGGTCGATCCCAGCAAATGGGACCACCAGAGGACCAGGTAGCAGCTATATCAGACGCTGTTCATAAAACAGCGTCTGATATAGCTGTTTGATGCGATTTTATTCGGATCTACAGCCTGCCAGCGATGGATCATCGCTGGCAGGCTGTAGCCGAACTGCCGTGTCGCGCTTCTATGTGAACGCGCGCGCGCACGCGCGCGCGTTCACAGGAAATCTCGGCTCTCACGAGATGACGCGCCGACGCGTCAACTCAGAGCTACAGGACCGCCCGCAGGACGCATCCCTGCGTTAGGCGGTCCTGTAGTAGTTAAAGGGGTGGTCACTTTTAAAGGGGCGGCCACTGTGAAAGCCACTGTTAAAGGGGCGGTCACCGTGAAAGTCACTGTTAAAGGGGCAGTCATCGTTAAAGGGGCGGTCACTGTGAAAGTCACTGTTAAAGGTGTGGTCACCGTGGAAGCCACTGTTACAATGGCAGCCATTATGAAAGTCACCGTTAAAGGGGCAGTCACCGTTAAATGGGCAACCCCCGTAAAAGTCACCGTTAAAGGGGCGGCCATTGTAAAAGTCACTGTTAAAGTGGCGGTTACTGTGAAAGTCATTGTTAAAGGGGCAGTCAATGTTAAAGTGACGGTCACTGTTAAAGGGGCGGCCACTGTCAAAGTCACTGTTAAAGGGACGGCCAACATGAAAGTCACTGTTAAAGGCGCGTCCGCTGTGAAAGTAACTTTTAAAAGGGGAGTCACTGTTAAAGGGGCAGCCACTGTGAAAGTCACTGTTAAAGGGGCAGTCATCGTTAAAGGGGCGGCCACTGTTAAAGTCACTGTTAAAGGGGCGGTCAACGTTAAAGGTACGGTCACTGTTAAAGGTGCGGCCACTGTTAAAGTCACTGTTAAAGGGATGGCCACCATGAAAGTAACTGTTAAAGGAGCAGTTACCGTGAAAGCCACTGTAAAAGAGGCGGTCACTGTTAAAGGGGCGGCCACCGTGAAAGAAACTGCTAAAGGGGCGGTCACCGTGAAAGTCACTGTTAAAGGGCCGGTCACTGTTAAAGGGGCGACCACCATGGAAGCCACTGTTAAAGGGGTGGCCACTGTGAAAGTGACTGTTAAAGGGGCAGTCACCGTTAAAGGGGCAGCAACTGTGAAAGTCACTATTAAAGGGGCGGTCACTGTTAAAGGGACGGCCACTATACAAGTCACTG
Source organism: Bufotes viridis (assembly GCA_033119425.1). Taxonomy (NCBI): domain Eukaryota; kingdom Metazoa; phylum Chordata; class Amphibia; order Anura; family Bufonidae; genus Bufotes; species Bufotes viridis. The sequence goes on from CM065589.1 coordinate 520,046,724, forward strand.
TTAAATGGTCGGTCACTGTTAAAGGGACGGCCACCTTGAAAGTCACTGTTAAAGTGGCATTCACTGTTAAAGGGGCGGTCACCGTGTAAGTCACTGTTAAAGGGCCAGTCACCGTTAAAGGGGCGACCACTATGAAATTCACTGTTAAATGGGCAGTCACCGTTATAAGGGCGGTCACTTTTAAATGGGCGGCCACTGTGAAATTCACTGTTAAAGAGGCAGCCACTGTGAAATTCACTATTAAAGGGGCGGTCACTGTTAAAGGGATGGCCACCATGGAAGCCACTGTTAAAGGGGCAGCAACTGTGAAAGTCACTATTAAAGGGGCGATCACTGTTAAAGGGACGGCCACCATACAAGTCACTGTTAAATGGTCGGTCACTATTAAAGGGACGGCCACCTTGAAAGTCACTGTTAAAGGGGCGTTCACTGTTAAAGGGGCGGCCACTGTTAGAGACAGCCACCGTGTAAGTCACTGTTAAAGGGCCAGTCACCGTTAAAGGGGCGACCACTATGAAATTCACTGTTAAATGGGCAGTCACCGTTATAGGGGCGGTCACTTTTAAATGGGTGGCCACTGTGAAAGTCACCTTTAAGGGGCGGACACTTTTAAAGGGGTGGGCAATGTGAAAGTCACTGTTAAAAGGGCGGCCACTGTGAAAGTCACTGTTAAAGGGATGACCAAAGTCACTGTTAAAGGGGCAGTCACTGTTAAAGGTGCATCACCATTAAAGGGGCGGCCACTGAAAGTCACTGTTAAAGGGGCGGTCACTGTTAAAGAGGCGGCCACTTTTAAAGTCACTGTTAAAGGGGCGCTCACTATTAAAGGGGCGGCCATTGTGAAAGACACTTTTATTTAATATAAAATTGCAATAAATAAATACTCGAGCAATGCCGGGTCATCAGCTACTAAATTAATAAAAAAGGCTGTAATTTTGTCACTTCAACGCACAACGGCAAATAAGCCCTTTTTTTCACTAATACACCACAAAAAAGTCTTTAGAACATATAACTGCACTGCTGAAGGGCTAATAAGATTTTTTTCCCCCACTAATACACCACAAAAAAGGCTGTACATTTGTCACTTCACCGCACAACGGCTAACAAGCCTTTTTTCCAACTTATGCACCCCAAAAAAGGCTTTAAAACATATAACTGCACCGCTGAACAGCTAATAAGACTTTTTTCCACTAATACACCACAAAAAAGTCTTTAGAACATATAACTGCACCGCTGAAAGGCTAATAAGATTTTTCCCCCCCACTAATACACCACAAAAATGCTGTACATTTGTCACTTCACCGCACAACGGCTAACAAGCCTTTTTTCCAACTTATGCACCCCAAAAAAGGCTTTAGAACATAAAAATGCACCGATAATCAGCAAATAAGCCCTTTTTTCCCTCTAATACACCTTACAAAAAAAGGCTTTAGAACATGTAACTGCACCGCTGATCGGCAAATAAGCCCTTTTATTCCACTATTACACCCCAAAAACTGCTTCAGAACATATAACTGCTCCACTGAAAGGCTAATAATACTTTTATTCCCACTAATACACCCCCAAAAGTCTGTAATTTTGTCACTTCAACGCACAACGGCAAATAAGTCCTTTTCCCCCCACTAATACAACACAAAAAATGCTTTAAAACATATAACTGCACTGCTAAAGGGCTAATAAGCCTTTTTTCCACTAATACACCCCCAAAAAAGGCTTTAGAAAATATATCTGTACCGCACAATGGCTAATAAGACAAATATTTCCTAGTAATACACCCTGCTAATGGCTGTATCATACATCACTTGCACCCCAATAACAAGCAAGTTTTGCAAACCTAAAAGCAGCATTATAATGGCAATTTGGATCCCCAGTCAGTGCAGCAAGGTGTAATAGGATTGTTCCTATTACCCAGGCTGTACACTCCCCTATTGGACCCTGATCCCCTTTTATAGTGTTGAATAATTCCTCTCTATCCTTTCCCTACACTTCTAATGATCTTTCCCTGAACTTCTATTCAGCCAAAAAAAAGTTTTAAAGTACCACTGTCCCTAGCGCCTGCTAACGTCTCTCCCTGCACTATGCACACTGGAAAATGGCGGAATCCAAGATGGCTGAGGCTATTTATAGGGCTGTGACATCACATGGCTGGCTGCTGATTGGCTGCATGCATGGCATTGTGGGTGACCCCTCGTTACCAGAGTTCTTTTCTCCATGTCCTAACACGTGCAGCAGCCATTTTAGGAAAAAATGTGATTCGTTACTACGAAGTGCAAGGAATTTCGGATTCGGTTCAAATCAAATTTTTCCTGAAATTCTGAACTAATTTCACTTTGTCAACTTCGATTCGCTCATCTCTGAATAGCATGTATGGGTGAATGTGATCTGCAAGAATGGATTCATGCCTTCCGCATTTGTGACTGGGCTCAGGAAATGCCACAAAAACATTCCCCAGACCATAACGCTGTCATCACCAGCTTGTGTTCTTTCAGCAGTGGTTGCAGGGTGTTTGTTCTCTGATGTTTATCGTCGGACAGGCCCAATGTCCATCCATTCGATGAAGCAGAAAACGTGACTCATTGGAGAAGGCAATCCTCTGCCAATCAGCAGAGGCCCAATTCTCGGAGGCCCACCTCTCACATCAATGTCATTTGGTGCTCTGCATTTTCCAAGTCGCTTATTCACAATACTGACACTTATCCTCTCACAGTGCACTTTGAACACAGCAACATGCAAACAGTTCACAAACTGTTTAGTTTTAGAAATACTATCACCCTTGGCCCAAAAGCTAATAATTAGGGCTGAGCAAATCGACTTTGGATGAAACAGCCAAAGTGAATTCACATAAAACTTCTTTAGAATACTGTAAGGAGTGAGAGCTCCGTACAGTATTAGAATGTATTGCCTCCGATGAGCCGAAGTTATTACTTCACAAAGTCTTGCGAGAATTCGGGTACCTTGGAACCGAACCCGAGTTTGGTAAAAGGTTTTTTACAGTAGAAATCTCGAAAGACTTTGCGAAGTAATAACTTCGGCTCATCGGAGACAATACATTCTAATACTGTACGGAGCTCCCACTCCGTACAGTATTCTAACAAAGTTTTATGTGAATCGACTTCGGATGTTTCATCCGAAGTCGATTTGCTAATCCCTACTAATAATCATCCCTTATTGAAACTCGGATAAATCGCTCCTTTTACCCATAACAGATGACAGCAATGAGAGATATGTGTGCAGACAGCCTATTGGACTCCTTATATACCCACCAAGCCAGCTCACAACATATGACTTACTTCATGAGTAGTGATGAGCGGCAGGGGCAATATTCGAATTTGCGATATTTTGCGAATATTTGGGTGAATATTCGCCATATATTCGCAGATTCGTGAATTCCTGATGTTCAGGCATTATTTTCTTGATTACGAAAATTCACATTGAAAAAATTTGCATAAAAATTCGCAAAGACTGGTATTTAAAAAAATATGAATATTCGCAATTACGAATATATTTTGAGATATTCGAAATATTTGCGAATTCTTGAAGTGCCAATATTCGCGATTAAAATTCGCAACTCGAATATTCGTGATAAACACTATTCATGAGCTACGACATCAATGACAAAATTAGGTCAACTATATATATGTAATATACGTAAATTATATAGAACTGTAAGATATTCATGGGACTCAATAATGTACCCACTTGTCTAAGATTCCTATCTTAACCACCCAAATAGACAAGAACTATTTGAGAAATCACATAGAAACATTTTACTTGCCTGTTCATTATATACAAGTAAAGTTGGACACACACATTATATAGAAGTTGGTTGATGGTTGAACAAATATCATCTGGTGAACCTTCATTTCACAGATGCAGCCATACACATTTTAGTCCATATTGGCCCTTATAGTTGTTTAAACTGCCCATACATTTTCAATGACAGAGGGCAATGGAGGAAAGACCATTCTGGAAATTTTCTTTCAAAGAAATCTCCTTTGTCAGGAACTATCTTGCTTTAAAGAACGATATTTTGTACTACTAAACACAGCCAACTTATTTTCGGGCAATCATGGTCCATCAAAATGATTGGTCATTGATAAACTTCACCCAATAAACATTTGTTTCAGTTGAAATCGTCCATTTTGATCAACTTTAGACTAATGTGTATGGGCACCTTAAAGTGGTATTCCCATAACAGACAATGGGGGTCCCACCTCTAGGACCCGCACCTACTCCAAAAACAGAGCGGAGAGAGTGGTGACTGGAGGACCCCGGGTTTCCGCCCACCGCTAAGCGCTCTACCATACAAGTGAATAGGAGCGCACCACGCTTGTATGGCCACCAATCCTTTTCATTTCTATGGGGCTGACGGAAATAGCCGAGCCAAAGCTTGGCCATTTTCGGAGGAGCTATAGAAATGAATAGAGGGCAGCTGTGCATGTGTAGTGCACCCTCCACCACTTTCCCTGCTCCGTTCTTGTTGTAGGTGCGGGTTCCAGAGGTGGGACCCGCACCTATCAGATATGCCCCTATTGTCTGTGATGGGAATACCCCTTAAATGCCTGTAATGCAAACTATAAGTATAATTTTACATTTTACGTTTTATCTTACAATTTATAGTCTCTGAGAATTTCAGGATTTCTCTGATCCTTTAGGGTCAAATAGGTTTCCACTATTAAACAACTAAACTGCCAAAATAATTCTGACGTTGTCTGCATATGATACTCATTAGAGATGAGCACATTGAAGTTGACGTAGTGGAATTTGATTCCAAACTCTGGAAAAATTCGATTCTCACCGAATCCAAAATTCCAAGCACTTCGTGGTAAAGAATCACATTTTTTCCTAAAATGGCTGCTGCACGTGTGAGGATATGGAGCAACCCTATTACACCTTGCTGCAATGACTGGGGATCGAAATTGCCATTATACAGCTCTGTAATTCCAGCAAACCGTTCTTGTTATTGGGGTGCAAGTGCTGTTTGATACAGCGATTAACCACCTCAACCCCCCTAGCTTAAACACCCTTAATGACCAGGCCACTTTTTACAATTCCGCACTACACTACTTTCACCGTTTATTGCTCCGTCATGCAACTTACCACCCAAATGAATTTTACCACCTTTTCTTCTCACTAATAGAGCTTTCATTTGGTGCTATTTCATTGTTCCTGACATTTTTACTTTTTTTGCTATTAATAAAAATTTAACGACATTTTTCACTTTATGTTGTAATTTTTTTTTTTTAAACTACATTTCTATATAAATTTTTCTAGAAATGTATTGTTCTACATGTCTTTGATAAAAAAAATCCAATAAGTGTATATTTATTGGTTTGGGTAAACGTTATAGCGTTTACAAACTATGGTGCAAAAAAGTGAATTTCGGCATTTTGAAGCAGCTCTGACTTTCTGAGCACCTGTCATGTTTCTTCAGCTGCTAGAATGCCAGGATAGTGGAAATACCCCCCAAATTACACCATTTTAGAAAGAAGTCACCCGAAAGTATTCGTGGAGGGGCATGGTGAGTTCATGTATCATTTCATTTTTTTTCACAAGTTAGCGGAAAATGACACTTTCTGAGAAAAAAATAAATAAATAAAGTTTCCATTTCTGCTAACTTCTGGCAAAAAAAAAAAAAATCTCAGACGGACTCACTATGCCCCTCAGTGAATACCTTGGGGTGTCTACTTTCCGAAATGGGGTCATTTGTGGGGTGTGTTTACTGTTCTGGAATTTTGGGCGGGGCTAAATTGTGAGCAGCCATGTAAAAGCTAAAGGTACTCGTTGGAATTTGGGCCCCTTTGCGCACCCAGGCTGCAAAAAAGTGTCACTTATGTGGTATTGCCATACTCAGGAGAAGTAGGGCAATGTGTTTTGGGGTGTATTTTTACATATACCCATGCTGGGTGAGAGAAATATCTCTGTAAATTGTCAACTTTGTATAAAAATTTTTAAAAAGTTGTCGTTTACAGAGATACAGTTGTGTTCAAAATTATTCAACGCCCACTGAAATTGAGTGCTTTGGCCAGATTGACATTGATTTTGATCATTTCAGTCATCTTGTTTACAATTAAATCGAAGAGGCACTTGTAAGTCAGACAAATATTACATAATATTTATAATGAAATAACCACAAATGTCTTTTCTGTGCTCACATCATTATCAGTTTTATTCAACCCCCAAGTGACATTCAATCTTATGTGGGGGGTTAGCTCTGGTCTCGGGGATCATTCACACAAACTTCCTTCCGGACAACGGATTTCATGTCCAAACAGTGCATTTATTTGGCAGTCTTCTCAAACAAAACAAAATAAATGAACACCTTCCCGTCTAGGCACTACCTAATACATAAGATATCGCTGACTCACCTAAGACCCCATTCACACACACGGGAACCCATGCGGCTTTCCCAGCCGAACGTCCATGAATTGTGGCTAGCACCTAGCCCCGTGGCCCCTCAGCCCTCCTCAGCTGAGATCACGTTCCCAGAGCCTCACCAGGACTCTGTTTCACAAACCACTCTCTCCCAGAGTGAGACCCCACCCATGTCCAACAAGAGGATTAAATAGAATCCCTGGACATGGGCATTGTCCAAAATCCCGGACTGGAGCATGGGGAACAGGCACCCACCCAGCACATTACCTGTTCCCAGTAAAAGCCCGCCCTGGAACTGGCTGAGCCAGCTATACTAATACTAATACTAATCTTGGGGCTTTCACTCCACCAAGGCCAGGGACCTTGGTGACACGCTCTCGGTGTAAACAGCCCTGTCTGATGGTTTCCCTGGGGCTTCACTGCACACATCAGTGTTCACATTGCCACATATCCCCCCCCTCTGTTCACACCTGTGGGGGTGAACACATACACCAACCGGATGCTCCTGACAGGGCATCCGCCCTTTTCTAGCCTCTGTCTCAATATTCCCTCTGGAAGATGTGGTCAGCGTCATCATTTTCCCTTTATTTTGCCATACCCAAGCCAGCAAGGCTTGGTTTGTCACCCACATTGACCTGTTGCCCAAGAGATAGTGTCTAAGAGGTTCCCAATTCCATGGGACAGGCAGACCCTCTCTTTCTATTTTTTTATCTCTCTCTCCCTTTTTCTTACACAGCTGCTTCAACCGAGCACGCTTCTTAAGACTTGCCTCTTTTTGTCTCTTTATTTTATCAACAAATAGCATCTTTCTTTTTCCTTTACTCCCCACAGGGGTTACGTCAAGTTGGGCTCCAATTCCAGAGTCTTCTGCTTCTTCAGTGGCACGCCCCACTTCAGCAGATTCTTCTTCATCCTTCTCTTTGGTCTCTGGAGCATACCAGGATTTCTCCCACTCCAACTCATCGGCCTTAGCTTCTTTAGCCTTTGAGTCTCTTTTGGAGTCTTCATTCAGTTGATTAGCCTTCTCATCCTTCTTGGACATGGCATCATATACTTGATTTCTTAACTCCTCCTCTTTCTCATCATGGTTGGAGGTACGGGGGACATCAGGGTCTTCACCAGACTTGTCGTCTTCTGGCACTCCCTGCAGAGATTCACCCCGGATATGGTTCTCCCTTCGGATAGGATTCAGGAGAGCCAGCCCATCGGAATAGACAGGACCCTCATACTGGTCGTCGGTCCCCCCGTATTTCTTCCCCAGCAGACTGCTGGCTTTCTGGAAGGCATTGACAGCAGAGGGAAGGTCTCTCATGACCAGGTCCTGGCCACACACCGCCACGAGCCTCTGGGCTTTTGCATCCACCTCCGCACCTTCATCTGGTTCAGCAGATACATCATCCATCTTCTTCTCTGCCTCGGCTGGCACCACAGCGCCACCATCTCCAGACCCATTCTTAACAGGCTCTGCCTTCTTGGCATCTTTTAGAGGATCTTCCTCTTCAGGTATCTCATTTTCTTCCACCTGCTGTGCAGGAGCACGCTTAGGCCTCTCCAACTCATAGACTTTATCTTTTGAGCTCCTGAGAACTTCCATCTCTGCTCTGAGTTGCTTGTTCAGCCTCTCCAATTCACCTCGCTCCTTAAGCGCTTTTTCAAGGGCTCTAGCCAAGGAGATGGCCTTGGACTTTTTCTCTAGAGCATCAGCCTCCGCTCGGTCACGTTCTTCGGCATATCGGGCCGCAACATATTTCTCTTCAGCCAGGAGCTGGTCAAACTTCTTCTGTTTCTTCTCCAATCTAGACACAGTTTGTCTCTGGTTGTCCAGGTCCACTATTCGATCACGCAACTCTTGATGAAGTTGCGCCACACTGGCTTCCAAATGTCTTTGCTCCTCCAAGAGGGCAGATTTTTCTGAGGCACTGTTTAAGACCTCATCAGCCAGTTCATCTCTTTCCTGCTCTGCATGAAGTCTGGATCGCTCAGAAACTGCAAGTTCCTCTTGAAGTTGGAGAATTTCCGCTTCTATTTGAGTTTTTCGCATCAGCTTGTTGGATGCACTCCCTTTTGGCCTCTGGATCCAGCTGCTCTTTACTCTGTTCTGCAGCAGTACCAGACGTAGGAGTATCTCCTAGGACCTCGCCAAGACTTTTGTCAATGGCTACTAGAGGCTTGTGTAACTTTCTGGAGACTTTCATTTTCTTCTGGGCATCAGGCAGTAGTCCCTTCGCTATTGTACCTAGGGACCATGTAGGGAGAGAGAAACCGTCTTCATGACTGCAGCTGTACTGACAGGTCCTGTCATCTAGCCCTGCCTGGGTATGGTCTCAGACACTAGGCCGCCATCTCCCCACTCGCCTCTCGTCACATCAGGTATAATTATCGTCTGGTTGCTACCAGTAACCACATCAGTTTGGCCAGACCTCAACATGGCAGCCTCTCTCTCTGAGTTGCTATCGGTCACAGCACATGCGTTATATATACCGCTCATGTCATTCTCAATCCTGCCCTCAAGGGGCACTGCTGAGCTAATCCCCACCTTGGACACTTCTCTAGCCACTGTTTCCTGCACATTCACTACAGTGGGTTCCCCCAACTCTGTGCTCTCAACATTTATCGACATTTTTCCAACTTTTACATTTTTACTTACAGGGAGCATTTCTCCCCTGGTCACACCCTGCAGTGGAAAATGCATATCAACCTCACATGGCATCATACTTTCATTTGACATTTCCGCAAACTTGGCACAATCGCTTTGCACCTTATCAGCGCCACTGTTTTTAATGGTCACATCACTTAAAGGGGTCGCTACCGATTCTGCAGGAGCCTCGTCACTTCCTGCAGAAGGGTCTGCCTTACCCCACAGCAACGATACAATATCCTGGCCAAACAACCTATCAGATATACGTGAAACTGCATCACGAATTTCTCGAGTCCCTGTTTGCACTGGAGTCTCACACGCCGTGAAAGCCACCGGACAGTTCATGCTATCCCCATGAATGTCCCGCACACAGTTCTCAGCCACCGGGCTGGTCTGAACCAGGATCATCTGACCCTCTGCAACACACGGAGTAATAATCGGAACAGTCTTACCCTCAGATGTCATGGGTTCGGCAGTCCCAGGCGATGAGGGAGTTCCAGGAACATCTTCCCCAAGGTCACCGTCCTGCTCCTGGACATTAGGAACCTCCAGCCTTTGATTCCTGGTTACCTGACTCCTGGCCATAGGACAATCAGGTGCACACTTTGTGACTTGACGGCATCTCCAGCAGCGCTCTCTCTTTGCCATGCAGCTGCACTCTGTAGTGGTTGGTTGCACCTAGCAACCGCATTACTGCTCCTCCGCACATCCTCTCTAGGACTCTGTATGCCGCAAACACTTGAACTCTTGAGAGCCGCACCGCTCTCCCTCTTCTTTTCTTCCCGACGGTTGCCCTTGGCAACGGCACACAACACCTTTCGTCTGGTTTTCCAGACGCATCACCGACACTTTGGACTTTTACAAACTGTCCATTCGGATTTGAAGGCTTTCTCTCCAGGGCCAACTGCAATTGCGCCCTCAAAGCCTCCCCTCCAAATTGGCCTGCCTCAGCTGCTCGGCGAGATCCTCCATCCACCCCATAGCAACAGACAGTCCAGACACCAGAAAAAAATTCTTTTTTTTTTTCTTCTTAACACGTACACTTTAATCTGAGACCAGTCTCCAGGTGTCTCCCTGTAGAGACAATCTCAGCACTGCACCGCAGACATAACAGTCTCTTTAAACTTTCTCACCGTCAAAAAAAAAAAAAGCATTCAGCAGCACCTGCTTTTTCTGCTTGTTTGTTGCTCCCAGCAACGCTTTTCCTTCTCCAGCAGGGACGACTGCCCGCATCCGACACCAAATGTGGGGGGTTAGCTCTGGTCTCGGGGATCATTCACACAAACTTCCTTCCGGACAACGGATTTCATGTCCAAACAGTGCATTTATTTGGCAGTCTTCTCAAACAAAACAAAATAAATGAACACCTTCCCGTCTAGGCACTACCTAATACATAAGATATCGCTGACTCACCTAAGACCCCATTCACACACACGGGAACCCATGCGGCTTTCCCAGCTGAACGTCCATGAATTGTGGCTAGCACCTAGCCCCGTGGCCCCTCAGCCCTCCTCAGCTGAGATCACGTTCCCAGAGCCTCACCAGGACTCTGCTACACAAACCACTCTCTCCCAGAGTGAGACCCCACCCATGTCCAACAAGAGGATTAAATAGAATCCCTGGACATGGGCATTGTCCAAAATCCCGGACTGGAGCATGGGGAACAGGCACCCACCCAGCACATTACCTGTTCCCAGTAAAAGCCCGCCCTGGAACTGGCTGAGCCAGCTATACTAATACTAATACTAATCTTGGGGCTTTCACTCCACCAAGGCCAGGGACCTTGGTGACACGCTCTCGGTGTAAACAGCCCTGTCTGACGGTTTCCCTGGGGCTTCACTGCACACATCAGTGTTCACATTGCCACACTTAGTACTTAGTACAACATCCTTTTCCAGTTATAACAGCTTTTAAACGTGAAGCATAGCTTGACACAAGTGTCTTGCAGCGATCTACGGGTATCTTCGCCCATTCTTCATGGGCAAAAGCCTCCAGTTCAGTCACATTCTTAGGCTTGCGCGCTGCAACTGCTTTCTTTAAGTCCCACCAGAGGTTCTCAATCGGATTTAAGTCTGGTGACTGCGATGGCCACTTCAAAATGTTCCAGCCTTTAATCTGCAACCATGCTCTAGTGGACTTGGAGGTATGCTTGGGATCATTGTCCTGTTGAAAGGTCCAACGTCTCCCAAGCCTCAGGTTTGTGACGGACTGCATCACATTTTCATCCAATATCTCCTGGTACTGAAGAGAATTCATGGTACCTTGCACACGATGAAGCTTCCCTGTACCTGTAGAAGCAAAACAGCCCCAAAGCATGATTGACCCCCTGCCATGCTTCACAGTAGGCAAGGTGTTCTTTTCTTCATAGGCCTTGTTCTTCCTCCTCCAAACATAGCGTTGATCCATGGGCCCAAACAGTTCTAATTTTGTTTCATCAGCCTACAGAACACTATCCCAAAACTTTTGTGGTTTGTCCACATGACTTTTGGCATACTGCAGTCGACTCTTCTTATTCTTTGGAGACAGCAAGGCGGTGCGCCTGGGAGTTCTGGCATGGAGGCCTTCAATACGCAGTGTGCGCCTTATAGTCTGAGCTGAAACTTCAGTACCCGCATCTGACAAATCTTTTTTCAGTTCCTCAGCAGTCACACAGGGACTTTTCTCCACTTTGCGCTTCAGGTAGCGCACAGCAGTCGAAGTCAGCATCTTCTTTCTGCCACGACCAGGTAGCGTTTACAGTGCCCTTTGCCTTGAATTTGCGAATGATGCTTCCTATGGTGTCTCTTGGTATGTTTAACATCTTTGCAATCTTCTTATAGCCATTTCCCTTCCTGTGAAGAGAAATCACCTCTTCTCTTGTCTTCCTGGACCATTCTCTTGACTTCGCCATGTTTGTGAACACACCAGTAAATGACTAGAAGGAGCCGAGTATCACAGTCATTTTACATCTGCCTGATTGGGGCTTATTATGCTTGATTGCTGCTCCTTTTCAATACCTGATCGAAAAAACTTGAATGAACCTCTGTTCTTAAGAGTGGTAGTCTTTAACCCCTTAAGGACACAGGGTTTTTTCATTTTTGCGTTTTCGTTTTGCGCTCTATGCCTTCCAAGAGCCATAACTTTTTTATTTTTCCGTTCACATGGCCATATGAGGGCTTATTTTTTGCGGGACAAGTTGTACTTTCCAACGCCATCATTTAATAATGCATACGGTGTAGTGGGAAGCGGGAAAAAAATTCCAAATGGGGTGAAATTGCAAAAAAAAAGCAATTTCACCACAGTTTTACGGGTTTCTAAATTACGACGTTTGATTTGCGATAAAACTGACCATTTAGTTTTATTTTACAGGTCAGTACGAATCCGGCGATACCCAATATGTATAGCTTTTCTTGCGTTTTGATAGTGATCGCCATGTTTTGACCGCTATAACGTATTTGTAAATAAGTGTATGGTGTTGTATGGGGGCTTATTTTTTGCGGGGCGATCTTAACTTTTAGTTAATACCATTATGGGGTGTGTAGGACTTTTTGATCGCTTTTTATTTAATTTTTTTTGAGGAAATGAAGCGTCCAAAAACGGCAAATCGGCCATTTGGGCGCTTTTTTCCGTTTTTCTGTTTACCGTATGGGAAATATATTTTTATATTTTTATACTATGGGCGTTTTCACACATTGCGATACCCATGATGTGTATTTTTTATTTTTTTTATTATTTTATTAAAATTTGGGGGAAAGGGGGGTGATTTAAATTTTTAGTTTTTTTTATTTATTTATTTTATTTTTTTTTTATTTTTTTTACACTTTTATATAGATCCCATAGGGACCTATATAAATCAGTTACCTGATTGCTTCTATCATAAACTCCAATACACTTGTATTGGAGTTTATGAGCATTTTACTACTTTCGTATGAAGCCCTATTGCTAACAAGGGCTCCATAGGAAATAGTAAGTGATAGCCTTAAGCTGAATGAAAGGCTTAAGGCTATCCCTTACAGCGCTCCGATTCTCCCGATCACCACTAGGGGGAGCCGGAGCGCTGCCGAAAGTTTTACTTTCGGTTTTAGCGCGCGCAGATGCCGTGATCAGGATTGATCACGGCATCTGCGGGGTTAAATGATCGCGATCATCAGCTGCGGGGGTCAGCTACAGGAATCAGCCGGACCCCCGCAGCGATTGTGCCCGCAGCGGCCAGGAGCGGGCGCCATCTTCAGGGACTGGACACATGACGTACCCATACGTCATGTGTCCTTAAGGAGTTAAGGGGTTGAATAATTGTGTCAATGAAGAAATCACAAAAAAAACATTTAATACTGTATTACAAAAACAATTTATGTCATTTTAGTTGCATTTGGTTCTTCAAAAAGTCCTTGTAAGATTTCATTTTGAACACAATTACAAATGTACACTAAATTCCCTAAAACCCTTTACAGCATTGGGGGTTGAATAATTTTGAACACAACTGTATTTCTCACACAAAGTATGGGTATATATAAAAATACACCCCAAAACACATTGCCCTACTTCTCCTGAGTACGGCGATACCACATGAGTGACACTTTTTTGCAGCCTGGGTGCGCAAAGGGGCCCAAATTCCAATGAGTACCTTTAGGATTTCACAGGGCATTTTTATGCATTTGGATTCCAGACTTTTTCTCATGCTTTAGGGGCCCCTAAAATGCCAGAACAGTATAAATACCTCACATAAGACCCCATTTTTGAAAGAAGGCACCCCAAGGTATTCCGTGAGGGGTATGGTGAGTTCATGTAAAATTGTATTGTTTGTCACAAGTTAGTGGAATATGAGACTTTGTAAAAAACAAAAAAAAATAAATATCAATTTCCGCTAACTTGTGCCAAAAAAAAAAAAATTATGTGAACTCGCCACGCCCCTCACGGAATACCTATTGGTGTCTTCTTTCCAAAATGGGGTCACTTGTGGGGTATTTATACTGCCCTGGCATTTTTGGTGCCCTAAAGCGTGAGAATCCAAATGCATAAAAATGCCCTGTGAAATCCTAAAGGTACTCATTGGTTTTAGGGCCCCTTTGCGCATCTTGGCTGCAAAAAAGTGTCACACATGTGGTATTGCCAGACTGAGGAGAAGTAGGGCAATGAGTTTGGGGGGATATTTTTACATAAACCTATACTGTGTGTGAGAAATATTGCTGTAAACGACAACTTTTTAAATTTTTTTATACAAAGTTGTCAATTTACAGAGATATTTCTCTCACCCAGCATGGGTATATATAAAAATACACCCTAAAACACATTGCCCTACTTCTCCTGAGTACGGCGATAAGTTCACATAATTTTTTTTTTTGGCACAAGTTAGCGGAAAGTGATATATATATATTTTTTTTGTTTTTTTACAAAGTCTCATATTCCACTAACTTGTGACAAAAAATAAAATTTTACCTGAACTCACCATACCTCTCATGGAATACCTTGGGGTGTCTTCTTTCTAAAATGGGGTCACATGTGAGGTGTTTGTACTGCCCTGGCATTTGAGGGTCTCCGCAATCCTTACACATATGGCCAGCATTAGGAGTTTTTTGCTATTCTCCTTTTATATTGAGCATACGGGTAATGAGATTATTTTTTTTCCGTTCAGCCTCTGGGCTGAAAAAAAAAAAAAATTAACGCCACAGATTTTTTCATCCGCATCGATCAATGTGGATGAAAAAATCTCTGCCAAAATCAGTGACTGCAGTGCGGTGGGCTGGGCGCTAGCTACCTAACAAGTAGCTAACTAACTGGTGGTGATAAGGGACCCTTATGCTCCATTCACACGTCCGCAATTCTGTTTGCGGAACGGAATTGCGGACCCATTCATTTCTATAGGGACAGACTTTGTCCCGCTCGGATCCGGAATTACAGATCCGCGCTTCCGGGTCTGCACTTCCGTTCCGCAAAAATATAGAACATGTCCTATTCTTGTCCGCAATTGCAGACAAGAAAAAGCATTTTCTATATAGTTCTGGCAATGTGCGGATCTGCAAAATGCGGAAAGCACATTGCCGGTGTCAGTGTTTTGAGGATCTGCGGATCCGCGGATCCGTGGATCAGATCCGCGGATCCGTGAATCTACGGATCCGCAAAACACATATGGCCGTCTGAATGGAGCCTTAATAGGGGTGTGATCAATGACAGGGGGGTGATCAGTGACAAGGGGGTCAGGGAATCTATATGGGGTGATCAAGGGGTTAACAAGGGGTTAATAAGTGAGGGGGTGGGGGGTTAGTGTAGTGTTTGGTGCAACTTTACATAGCTACCTGGTCCTCTGGTGGTCGATTCCAGCAAATGGGACCACCAGAGGACCAGGTAGCAGGTATATCAGACGCTGTTAACAAAACAGCATCTGATATACCTGTTTGATGCAAATTATTTTGCATCTACAGCCTGCCAGCGATTGGTCATCGCTGACAGGCTGTAGTTAAACTCCTGAGACGCGCGGCACTGTGAACGCGCGCGCGCGTGCGCGTTCACAGGAAATCTCGCGTCTCGCGAGATGACGCGCCGATGCGTCCACTCAGAGCTACAGGACCGCCCGCCGGACGCATCCTTGCGTTACGCGGTCCTGTAGTGGTTAACAGGGTTTATTGCAAGGAAATATTTATGTCTAATTTACCCTTGTGCGGTGCAGTTATATGTTCTAAAGCAGGGCTGGCCAACCTGTGGCTCTCCAGCTGTTGTAAAACTACAACTCCCACCATGCCCTGCTGTAGGCTGATAGCTGTAGGCAGTCTCGGCATGCTGGGAGTTGTAGTTTTGCAACAGCTGGTGAATCTCAGGTTGGCCATCCCTGTTCCAAATTTTTTGGCTTGTATTAGTGGAGAGAAAAATTGCTTATTAGACATTGTGTCGTGAAATAAGAAAATTGCAGCCCTTTTTGGCCTGTATTAGTGCCACAAAAAAAAAAAAAATAGTTGCCGTTAAGCTGTGCAGTTATATGTTCTAAAGACCTTTTTATTGTGTATTAGTGGCAATAGAAAAATATATTTGCCATTCAGTGGTGCAGTTATATGTTCTAAAGCCTTTTGTGGAGTGTATAACTGGAATAAAATAAGGACCTTTTTGCCATTCCGCTGTGCAGTTATATGTTCTAAAGCATTTTGTGGAGTGTATAAGTAGAAAAAAATAAGGGCCTGTTTGCCGTTCAGCGGTGCAGTTATATGTTCTAAAGTCCATTTTCGCGTGTATTAGTGGCAAAAGAAAAGTATATTTGCCTTTCAGAGGTGTAGTTATATGTTCTAAAGCCCTTTTTGCCATGTATTAGTGGCACAAAAAAATTTGCCGTTGTGTGGTGAAGTGAGAAATTTACAGTTCTTTTTGGCGTGAATTAGGGGGAAAAAAAGGGCTTAATAGCTGTTGTGTGGTGAAGTGAGAAAATTATATACTTTTTTGGGGTGTTTTAATTTCATTTTTATTTATTTAATTGATCTAACAGTATGTCAGGCAGAGAAGTGCCAGGCCCTGCACAGGGGAGTGGCAGAGACCTAAATGTTTCTAGCACAGGCACATGTCGCAGCAAAGTAAGGGGGCGTGGCAGCAGTAGTCACAGTGAGAGACCTGAGCTCCCAGTGTGATCTTGTGGTCGTGTCTTGACCAGCAACCTGCGGTTCTTAAATGGTTGACTCGGTCACCCACTTCGTCCCAAGTGACATCACAGCAGCTAGACTGGAGCAGGACCTGAACCAGCAGGTGGTGGCATACTTGGACAGTAACCTGCCACCCCACATTGAAGATCTGCTGGACTACTAGGCAGCCAAACTGTATTTGTGGCCACAACTAGCAGAGTTTACCCTGGAAAAGCTGTCCTGCCTGGCCAGTATGGTGGCAACAGAGCGGGTGTTTAGTGCGGAAGGGGCCATAGTTATCCCAAGAAGAACTCGTCTGTCCAGTCAAAATGCAGAGAGACTGACCTTTGTCATAATGAATCAAGTGTGGATCAGCCAGGATTTCCAACCACCAATGCCTGATGCATCAGACTTGATCATCCATGGTGCCACACCAACACTTTTACAAAAGAGACCGGGTTCTTCTGGCTACCTGCCTCAGCTACTATTCTGATGCTTCCACCCGCCTGATGTCACACATCTGATGCAAAGTGCTCCTTCTTTCACCCACCATCTTCAGCTAGTACTCATATTGCCACCCACCTCCTAACTCTGTTACTGGGTCACTCTGTGGTCTCCTGATGGAGCTGCCACCTCCTCACTATTTCACTGTGCCACTCTGTGGTCTCCTGATGCTGCTGCAACCACCACACTGTCACATTGCCTTTCTGTGGTCTCCTGATGCTGCTGCCACCTCCACACAATGTCACTGTGCCATTCTGTGGTATTCTGATGCTGCTGCCACCTCCCCACTCTGTCACCGGGTCACTCTGTGGTCTCCTGATGCTGCTGCCACCTCCACACTATGTCACCTTGCCACTCTGTGGTCTCCTGATGCTGCTGTCACCTCCACACTATGACACCTTGCCACTCTGTGGTCTCCAGATGCTGCTGCCACCTCCACACTGTTATTCTGACACTCTGTGGCCTCCTCCTGATGCTGCTGCTGCTGCTGCCACCTCCACACTCTGTCATTGTGCCACTCTGTAGACTCTTGATGCTGCCACCACCTCCACACTCTGTCATTGTACTGCTCTGTGGCCTTCTGATTCTTCTGCCACCTCCACACTGTCATTGTGCCACTCTGTGGCCTCCTCCTGGTGCTTCCGCCACCTGCAGACTTCAGTATTGGGCAATTCTGTGGTCTCCTCATGCTGCTACAACCTCACCACTATGTCATAGTGCCACTCTGTGGACTTCTCATGCTGTTCCCACCATCCCCACTTCATGACTGGGCCCACTATTTTGTTTTTCGGCCTGGCTGACGTCATCATTTATTTGACCATTCTTCTGATCTGTCAGAAGGGAGGAAAAATGAGACGCACAATGGATCCTGTCTGTGTAGCAGCTGTAAGGCCTGTGTGGTCCCATCAGAAATTGGTTTGTGATTTGGTAGCCAAAAGCAGGAGTGGGTACAAAATAGTCATGAGCGGCATATGCACTATTAGTTTTCGCGATATTTTTCGCATAATATTCGCAATAACTTCGCAAATTCTAGAATTCGCGATCTTTAGTCATTATTTTCACGATTGTGCAAATCAGCACTAATGATGCACTTTTTTTGCGCAATACGTGCAACTTCAAATTTTTTCTGGTCTGAGTAGATATTACTGATTGGTGCACTAAGTATTGTTGTGACATCACTGTGTCTAACAGAGACACTAATCCCTATCACAGCACAGTCATTCGTATCACACTACCTAACACCCTGCACTGGGGCCTATCAGCTACACTATATCACTATTTAACCCACACTGACTATCTCCCACTAACTATCTGTATTATTTAATTACATTAGATAGTTTGTTAGCTCATATATATAAGGATCCAGATGAGTCTGCAAAGCACAGAGCACAGCAATGACACTGTTCTCTCTCTCTCTTTCTCTCTCAGAACTGAAAAACACAGCAGAAAATGGCTGCTTGGGAGTTTCTTATATAGTTAAGGGGTAGGCAACTTTCCTATTGGTTGCTAGGGATGTTGATAGGCTCTGACAAAGATATTGCAGCCTTCTCATTGGCCCACAAGCAAGAAGCAGTAGTACTGATAAAAATAAAATAGAATATTCGCGATTACGAATATATAGCACTATATTCTAGATTTTCACAAATTCTTGAAGTGACGATATTAGCGATAAAAATTTGCGATAAGAATAATTTCATTCAACAATAGTACAAAACACAGAAGACATGCAAATGTTCCATTCACGTGTTATCTCTTGTTTTGGATCCACTCCTTTTTTTTTTGGCATTAGCAATACTGAAAGATTATTGACCAAATGCTCACCAAGTAAAGGCGGATACTCAACAGACAGGATCCGTTTTTTGGGGGTTATTGTTCTGACGGATCAGAGGAAGGGCAAAATATCAACACAAACTTACTGCTGACACCCTCTCCACTCTGTTGGGGGGGGGGGGCTCTACTTGTATAAGCATTTAATAGAACAGGTTCTGTAGACATCTATGTGGAATCAGCTGACGAGGGTGTAAAAGGAGTGCGCTTCTTCCTGGTGCTAACATCAACCTGTAAGGCCTCTTGCACACGACCGTATGGATTTTTCAGTATGTTGCGGTCAGCAAAAAACGGATCCGCCAAAAATACGGATGACGTCCGTGTGCATTCCATCTTTTGCATAATGGAACAGCTGGCCCCTGGTATAACAGAACTATCCTTGTCCTTTATGCGGACAATAATTGGACATGTTCTACTTTTGAATGGAACGGAAAAACGGAAATACGGAAACGGAAGGCATACTGAGTACCTTACGTTTTTTTGCGGAACTATTGAAATAAATGGTTCCGTATATGGACCGTATATGGAACGCAAAAAACAGAATGTAAACGGAAAAGAAATGGTCGTGTGCAAGATGCCGAAGGCTGAGTTCATACTTGAGTTATTTGTTCAGTTTTGGCCCCGTGACTGCCCAAATAAGTGAAGTGTGCAGTTATTCTAAGAGCGACCTATTATTTCACTGCCACAGCAGACTCCCTATGCGTGTTACTGCAAGGTACAGTTTTCTACACTACTATAAAGGCTCTCTTCAGGAAGGAAATACTCTTTTTTATCGCGATTTGACGCAAATAAATTCGGATAGAAACGAATATCTTCGAAAAATTTGGCGAACCGACAAATCGAATTTTTAAAAAATTTGATCATCTCTGCTCATTATTGCTTCAGAGGTTTTTTTTGTCAGATATGGAGTATGAATCTCGGATTTTTAGGGGCTTTAGGGTTCAAGTTTGATTTTTGTTCAAATAATTTTTTCCATATATCAGAATTTAAATGATATGTTTAAAAAAAGTGAAGGGGCAGCAAAGTGGGCCTGGTTACCTTGACTTGAAGCAAGGAGGCCGCTGCCCCCTTGACTTCAAGCATGACTAGAAAATCGCGCGGGCAGGGGATAAAAGAACGTTTTCAGAGCTTTTGCTACATCTGCCTTTAGGAAGAAAATGATTGTCAGAAACACACTGCTGGCTACTCTCAGGTACTGCTGCAGCTTGGGATGGTTTTTGGAAGTGACAGGTTCCCTTTAAGTCTGCACCTTAGACCTCTGGTGAGCTGGTTCTTATTTGCATCCATTCAATCAGCCAGAATATTATCATATCATTGTATATCAATGCAGGGATTTGGAGCTGTGTATCAGTAAAGACAAAGTTATTAATATATTAAGAAATCCATTAGTGTAAGATTATGCTGCTAAACACGACATGATGATAAAAAGGAGAATATTCATGTTAATGCCTCATTCAATTTTCATATTTTTGTTCTGTATTCGATCTGCATTTTTTGTGTATTGAACGTGGACCCATTCATATGAATGAAGAATGGGCCCACAAAAAATGTGGACTTTACACCATGTGCTGTCCACATCCGTATGTCTGTTCTGCGGCCCTGCAAAAAATATAAAACATGTCCTCCCACATAACGACGAACAAGAATAGGCATTGTTACAGTGGAGCCCACAAAAAAAGCAGAAAACACCAGGACCACA
This sequence comes from Bufotes viridis, assembly GCA_033119425.1. Classification (NCBI taxonomy): domain Eukaryota; kingdom Metazoa; phylum Chordata; class Amphibia; order Anura; family Bufonidae; genus Bufotes; species Bufotes viridis. The sequence continues at coordinate 520,067,344 of CM065589.1, forward strand.
TCCCTATTTTGCAGATCCACGATTTGCGGACCGCAAAACGGATATGGTCATGTGAATGGACCGTTAAGGAGTTTTCTAACATTATTATAACGTAATTCAATGGCAGCATACCAAACGGAATGCCTTTAGAGCTGTCATGATACAAGTGTATGGCCAGCAGAACGGAACCCTCGGGGCTGGGCATACACTTGTATTATGCAGCATGCCAGCATTGAATTACGTGATGGATTCTGTGAGAGCTTAATCCATTATGTAATCCACTTAAAACCCAACTGAAACCTGCCAAAAGGCAGGTTCGCTCAACTCTAATGATGATGATGATAATAATTAGGCTTGAGCAAATCGAGCTTTGGATCATAGATCCAAAGTCGATTAGTTAGGAAGCTTCTTTTGGAATGCTGTTTCTGTACAGCATTAAAATGTATGTGCTCCATGTAGCAAAACTTTGGCCAAAGTTGCGCAAGACTTCAGTGAATGAGTTCGGTATTCCTATCTGCATATTTATAAACAATTTAACATAGGAACCCAAAGTCAGCTCAGGTAACGAGGTACCAGTCTCTACCAAAGCCCACTTCGGATTCCTATTTTAAAATGTTTTTAAATACGCAGATAGGAATACCAAAGTCATTTGCCAAAGTCTTGCGCAACTTTGGCCGAAATGAAGTTTTGCTACATGGAGCTGATACAGTTTAATGTTGTACAGAAACAGTATTACCAATGAAGTTTTTTAACAAATCAACTTTGGATCTATGATATGAAGCTCGATTCGCTCAAGCCTAAAAATAATAATAATACTAATAATAATAATAATTTGAGGTTTCACGTTAAGAAGAAACAGTTTCTGTAACTAGAACTCTTATATCGCAGGCCTGGCTATAAGTGAGACATTACATCTCCTCTGAGCGTAGCTGATGTCTGTTACGTACTGAGCACATTTCTTCCAACGGTGTATAATCTTAGCGGCACAAAGCTGTCGCTTGCTATAGCAGCCACGTCCTAAATGATACAAACATGCATTTTCTCTTGCCACGTTTTACAATTAATAGACAGAGGATTATAATTCATAAACATAATAAACCATTAAGCTCATGAGTGTGTCTTATCCTCTCTGTTTATGTAGCTTCAATGAATGTTATCAAGGAAGAGAGGTTTAATACTAATTGCTTTCAATGTGACAAACAGCCCGTTCATTAACAAAAGCAATTTCATTTTTTCCCCCCTCCTAACATATATTATATTAAACCAAATTTAAATACGTATTGTTTCACTTCTTTGTGTTATTTCTACATAATAAACTTCTTTCCATCTGAGCCTAAGTGAATAACGGGTCGCCTACTTTACAAACCTGATTAATTAATAATTTTTTAAATTTCAAATAATTAAGCAATATTTTACAAACAGGATATGATAGGAATGCAAATGTGTCTGAGTCATTAACAATGCTTATTTTTATTTTTTTTTTGTGTTGTTTAGTCAATAGGCTTATTTTCATAAATGGTTATTATGGCACATTAGTTTTACATCTAAGCTCCCCAGTAGTCAAATGTCTTAGAGGAACAACTATTCCAGAATCAATTCGCGCTGATGTCACTTGAATGAACTTATTAGATTGCAGTCCATACTATTGATTTCTTCAGAGCATTTAGATTGTGCTAACATTTTCTCCTGCAACTTTCTGCTTCCCCATACCACACAATCAATGCCGCCGGTTATAACTGCTTTTTGATGAAGCAGAATTTGCCACGATTCATTTTTTTATGTCACCAGCAGTTATAGCTTTAAATATAAATAGTACATAATGTACTTTACATAAAAACAGTAAACCAGTAAACATGGTAGAAAAAAAGCTCTTCTAATTTCTTTCATTTTTTCCAGTATAAACATATTTTCTATGTACGTTATTTGGAGAGCTGATTATGGACAGAACCATGTGGGGGCAATTTATCAAGCTCTAGGGTTTTTTGTCTAGGGTCTTTTTGATCTTATTTCTGCATTCAGGTTTTTTTTTTTTAAATGGGTGGGAAATTGGGTGTGATTAGCTAAGCTATGTTAGTTTTACTTTATCCCTGCAACTTTTTTTAAAAGTCACAATAAAAAGTTACAAAAAAACTGGGAAAGCATTTCTAGACAATATTGTTAGATTTAAAGATTTAATGAACATTGTGAAACATTTGATCAATTTGGTGCACAGTACGGCAATGCAGACTCAAATATTTCCCTTGTGATAAATTAACCTCAATGACCAGAAGTAATCGGCGGCCAACAGTAAACTCATATTTAAGGATAATAGAGCTCAGACAGATTTTCTCAACATCACAGTGAAGGAAAAATAAATACGCCCTATATGTCAAAACCTTTTCAATGGAAGTTGCAAGCAAATAAATAGATGTTGATAGTTTGATTTTGAAGAACTTTACCAACAGTGTTCGATAAACTTGAGTTATTTTTATGGATTCCATATGTGTCCATGTGAGGTCTCATAATAGAAACACTTAAGAGAAAGCTAACTTGCAAAATGATAAAAAAAATTGAAAGGATTCAAGTGAAATCTCTGTGCACACTTCACTCATGCAGTGTGGAAGGAGCATAAAGCTTTCCAGCACATGTGCTTTGTGTATTCAGAGGACCCTGTCTGCATCTGTAAGTAATAGTGTAGACTGCGGTGCTGCTTCATAAAATGATAAAAATTTTCCAATACATACTGGCTCAAAATATACTGTACCAAACGGATTCTCTGAGCCAGTATATATTAGTATACTTTTTCTTTTTCATTGAGTTGAATAATAATTGCCAATTGCCCGTGTGACCTTATATATGTGGGGATGACGTCGCGGCAGCTGAAAAGAAGGGTGAGAGAACATGTCCTATCTATAGAGGCAGCTAAAGATGAAGAAGATCTAACATCACTGAAAACACTCCCCCGCCATTTTAAAGAAAGGCATGGATCAGATGGATCCCTGTTGCACTTTAGAGGAATTGATAGGGTCATTATGTCACCAAGAGGAGGTAATCTTAAGAAGATCCTCGCGCAGCGAGAAACAAAGTGGATTTTTCTTCTCAATACAGTATCACCTCATGGTCTCAATGAGGGAATCACTTATGCTCCATTCTTATAAAGAATTCTACTTATATATATTTGTACGTTGTAAAATCTGTCGGATAAGCAGTTACATATAGATTTCTGCCTCCCTTTCTTTCTCTCTCGTGCTCCTGTGGCCTGGTAATTCACACTGATGCTTACGGATTATTGTTTTTAATTAAATTTTTTAATTATAATATTTGTTTTATATAATATATATTGCATTGCTCTAACTTTTTACACTCATGTTTTTTAGATCATGTTGGGTATAGATGAAATGGCAGGCTGGAGATTCGTTTTGGACATGTGATGGACTCTTTCCTTATGGACTTTTTCGTTTTGGATTATGCAGTCGGGCAAAATTGTTGTTTATTATTTATTATTTAATTTATTTTATCCTATTATATGAGAGAAGGAGGAATTTTGGATATATTCTGAGCTAGTGTGGGGTAGCTTTGGATATGTAGATGGGGTTACATGATATATGAATGGATACATGAATTATGCAAAAATTTTAAATTTTATATTTGTGTATATATTTACTATGTACTAGCCAGTTGGCTATTTATAACTGCATTGAAAATGAATTATCACTTTTATCAGGGTACTTTTGTAACAATTCTATATAATCTTTTATTTATTTTTGGCACTTGCATGTTCACATTGCACTGAGCACTTTAGTCACTGTCACTTTATGTTTTTTTTTTTTTATATATGAGGTTATTTTCACGTTATATGAAGGTCACTTGATCAAGATAGGATCGGATGACCGTGTAACACAGGTTTTCACATTAATATATATACATGTATCTCATATTTTGTATCCGGTTTTGGTGACCGTACCCTATTTTAGGTAACGGAGTACTTATTAGTATTAGTATTATTATTGTTAATTCTTTTTTGTCCTATTCCTTTTTCTGTTTTTGTCTTTCTTGCTGTGTGTCCTACATAACTGTAGGCAGTATTTTTGCGAGTATTATCTGTCCCACATGCTTTTGTATTGATGAAGTCTTGTGACCATTTCTTTGAGGAAAAGAAGCTGTCCTTGTATGTCACGAATGCGGCGTAATGCCGCAACACGTGACTTTTCTCCAGATACGTACTCTTGTGTTGATGTCTTTATGCATGATCTCGCGGCTTGATGGATGCCTGGTGGGCGTTGTTTTTTTGATTCCCGTTTGCGTCATGATGCCGCGAGATCATGCGGCTGACTGGTTAGCTGCTAGGCGCTGTCTCACGTGTTTGTGATGTCAGAGGCGGCGCGACGGCGCGGAGATGTGACGCGCTCTCAGCGTGTTTTACGATGAGGAGGTCAGTTTAAAATTAACAACTCACACATGTATTTTATATTATACCTGATGAACATGGATATATATAGAGATTAGAGAGATCGATTCAAACACGCCCCTTGAGAAAGCGGAGCGAAACGTACGTCGGGGTGGGCTCTCCTCTCTGCAATAGAAAACCCATGTTCTCCTCTCTAAGTGTCCCTCAGGTATACATTTATGGAATATATATGCCTCCTTGCTGTAGTGTTTGTGTGGTTTATCCACTATACCAGTTTTAGTGGGGCTTTGTTCTATTATACAATTGTTATATTGGGGATGTGTTTGTCTATGCCAGTACTTTTGTAAAAGGTTTTTACCTTATATAGGAGAACTATCGGTGTTTTCTATGTGTGGGAGGGGAGCCACATGTCTTGGCTACTACCTGTATTGCTGCTATATATAACTATTTTTATATTGATATTGTGTATGTCGTTGGTCTTTTATCAACTAATAAAGTTTGTGAAATTGTAAATGCGTGTCCCTTTATGGTCATTTGGTTAACATTGAATAATAAAGTAGACTACACTATTATAGGCAGAGACGTGCAGAGAGAAAAAAACAATAGAAACTGAACAATGTAGACTTTTCACTGGATGCCTATACTCTAGTAAACATCACTGCCTTCTATGCAGGGTATACTCCAGACATCCAATTGAACGAGATGTGAACAGAGCCTTAGGCTGAGTTCACATCACCGTTCAGCCTTTCCGTTCTCCTGCTCCGTTATAGGAGCAGGAGAACGGAAAGGATGGATTCGGCACATAACTGAGCAGAACTGAGCCTACAGACCCTATAGACTACAACGGGGTCCGTTATGTTTCTGCTCAAAGGAAGATTTCTGCATGCACAACTTTTATCTCTGCTTTAAAAATCTTCCTCTGAGCGGAAACCTAACAGACCCCATTATAGTCTATGGGGTACCAGTCGGCTCAGTTATGTGCATTATACATGAATGGGCTTCCCATTTGAAGACTTTTTATTTTTGTGCATTTTTGGCTATAAGACATTAAAATAGTAAAAAATGTAAACAAAACACATATTTGCCTTTTCTTTAGTTCATTCCTTAAAGGGTTTGTCTCGCTTCAGCAAATGGCATTTATCATGTAGAGAAAGTTAATACAAGGCACTTACTAATGTATTGTGATTGTCCATATTTTTTGCTGGTTTGATTAATTTTTCCATCACATTATACATTGCTCGTGTTATGGCCACCCTTCTATGCATCAGCAGTGGCCGTGCTTGCACTCTGAAGGAAAATGCGTCAGCTTCTCTGGTGGCTAAGAACACGGGAGTGCATGAAGGGAGTGCACTTTTTCATATAGTGTGCAAGCATGACCCTGCTGCTGGATTGCAGGGTGGTCGTAACCCTTGGATGCAAGGAGTGTATAATGTGATGGAAAAATTAATCAAACCAAAAAAATATGGAAAATGTGCCATAACAAAGGCTCAAAAATTGCTGCTTGTAAATGGAATCTAGTGAATCCTTCTCAGCACACCTACATCTATCATCAATGTGTTCCTCAAAGATTTAGATGGTTTGAAGCAGGGTTAATATGTGGCCGCGCTATATTTCGCACAGTACAATGCAGGTCTTGCTTGGTGTCTAACATTGTAGTTTGGTTTTGATATCTTACTATTGTATCTCCAAAACAGGGTGCAGGAAATGAGACCAGTAGCCATCTTTTTAATGAAGAACTGCTGCATAAATGTAATTCACTCTTTCCGTGAGACAAGAAAAAAAAAGTTCCAAGTAAACTTTAAGGAAATAAATGTGAACTACTGCTGTGAGAAGAGGATTTTTTTGCAAGAGAGTGAGAGAGCTGTCTTCATTACAGAATTAAGTTGATAGCTGCTGTTTTTTGTGTCATTTTGTTTGGTCACTGGTAAATGACTTAGATATCCAACTGGTACATTACAGTTGCTATGTGCATTATCTTGGTGTATTATCTAGTGCCTCCAGTTGGTTTTATTGGATTTATTTCTTACATTTCGTTATCATCTTTCCTCTTGCAAATGTTTTGCTGTTTACAATACTGCTCAAAATTCAGATTAAACTGATCTGCACCATTGGAGTGATTTGCTTAGCCTTTATACAAACACATACTTATTTACACAGAACGTTATACTGCATTGCGTTTGGCTATGTACGGTGATGAATTCCAGCAGCAAACAACAGATGTATGAAAGAAAAATCATGTCGGATAAAAGGTTATAATCAGCTGATAAATAAGGCATCCCTGAAGGTGTATCTGCCTCCTGACATCAGATACGAGATCTACAATCTGGTAACTTTTAGCTGGTCAGATATTACACTTAGAGGGAACATGTCACTATGAAAGTCATTTTTAACCAGGAACACTGGCTCAGATTTACAAAGATGTGCAAATTGGAGTAGTTTGGGCACAATTTGGTGAATCTAGAGTTTCTACACTAATATCTCATGGTCTCAAGAGGGGCATAGCTTATTAGACAGGGATGGAGCCCCACAGGAGGGAATGTGGTTTAATATGAACCATTTGGCTCCAAAATTGTGCCACAATTCTGGTGTAAAATTCTTTCTTAAAGTAAGCCAACCAATAGTTGGTATAGTGTCTGTCACTGCACCACATTTATCATATATATTGCCCGTCTAGGTTTACACCAGTTATAGGCTCAGTACATCTGGGCCACTGCCTTGTGTGGCTCAATAATGATACTTTTAACTTAGCAATGTGTTGCTTAATTCTGGAGAAAACATTCTTTTATATGATATGCCAATGAGCAGGTAAGTGCATCAAGGGTGGCCCTAAGACACTCTGTGCACTTGTACTCCTCCTGCTTCCTGTTTCAGCATCTCCCCCTCCTTTTTTATGGACAGCACCAGGGGAGGTGACTATGCAGGAATCTCAATGTCCCATAGCATTGCACTCTGTGATTTTGATAAAAGCTACAACTAAGACCATAAAATCCCCAAACTCCAAAGGTGTTACATACAGTATTAATCTGAGTTACATTTTTGTGTGACCTGGATAACTTTTGCCTTCATGTGATGAGCCCCTATGCCTACAGGGATCCCTTTTGATGCTGCACAGCCAGTATGTTTGTCCTAACCTGGAGGGAGGAAAACTGAAGCTAGAGCTCATCCCATAGTTTACTTTGGAATTGTTCCTTCCCATCCAGTGCATCAGTTGCATCAGATGCTGAATGTAAAATATCACTAGACAGAAAAACGTTGCATGCATGCAACACTTTTTTGTCCAGCCCCAGTAGTCTATAGATGTTGGACCTATTGCACTACATATATATTAGATGTGTCCAGCTTCGTAAAAAAATTAAAATAATAGCTGGATACAAATGATGTATGTACACCCAGTTTTATTCACATACTGTTTGCATTCAATGGTTGAGCTTAGATAGCACTTATCTTTCTGTAACTTTTACCTATTACAATAAGAGTTACCCTAGATGCCACTTCTCTGCCGATGTCTGGCAATTGCTTGATTACCTGGGAACTAATTCATTTCTAATAAAGGTCCATTGTGGAACAACCATTTGAAGCAGATTATCCAGAATTAGAAATACATGGCTGCTTTATTCCAAACACAGCCCCATACCTGTCCATGGGTTGTGCCTGGTATTGGAGCTCAGCTCTATTGAAGTGAATGGGACTCATAATACCACATACAACCTGAGGAAAGGTGTTGAGCTGCTTTTTGAAGACAGCAGCCATATTTTTCTAGTCCTGGATAACCCCTTTAATATAGGTAAAACATATCCATGAATATTACCATATACACATTAACTAGAGAAGAGAAAATCCATTAATTAGAATTAAAATTCAACCATAAATTTCGAAAAAGAAATCTGATTCGGTAGAATCAGAATTTCTTCAGATTTCTTTGGGTAGAATTCTGAGATAGAGGATAGAAAAAGAGAGTATTTACAGACATTTAAAATACTTTCAATTTGGGCAGAATTGATTTGTACCTTAATCAAATTTTTTAGCCAATTCAGACGAATCGGAGCCAAACTGTAGGAAATTTGCTCATCTCTAACATCAACGTGACTATATAGTCATCTGAATGCTATTTTATACATTCATAATAGACTAGATGTTCATTTCATGCCCTGACTAGTATTAGCAATGTAGTTAGAGCTGCCATAAGCAGTTCATAAACCTGCAATTTATATGGTTGAATTGTTTGACACATCTAAATGTTCTGTATAGGAGAATCAAAATGCTTTGTGTAATTATTTTATTTCCTATTGAAAATAACACAACGTCTAGTGCTAACACGTTTCCGGAGATGTCACAACAGTTCTGATGATCAGATAACTGGTTTGGACACATGTACTGTTACAGCAAATCCAACCCAAGTGCAGTGCTCCACGCATAGATAATTGACTTAATTAGAAAACCTCTCAGGGGATTTTTGTCTTCAGGAAGAGTCTTACACAGATTTCATATCCTTGACAAAACTTCTTGCCATGATTAATGATAGATGATTAAATATTTCAGCTGTGATCTAATAGTTTATGAAACCCTTGTATGTATATAGACACGGTAACTATGTATATGCTAAGGAGTGTTGGGATGGGAGCTGAGCAGACATATAAAAACACACACAGTCCAAGCAATGTATGACGATGCATCTTGGGTGTCCAGTATAGAAGACCAAGTGCTATGAAAGCTACAAACACATGTTATAGCTCACTTTCAAGCCCAATTCCAAACAAATATGAAGTCCTTACAGCTGTTCCCCTGTCTCTGTTTTTTCTCTATCAAGTTCAGATTATTGGATTTCATGTTCCTGATAGGTCAAATTATTGTTTCTTTGCAAGGAGAGAAGACAGATTCAAAAATCCCCAGGAGTATAACCACTGTAAGCTTTACAGATACATGGAGAAAACCAGACTTCTAACATGATGTAAGAAATTCTGTCTGTCCAAGAATTTTTTTTCCTAACCAGAACACTTTGCTCTACTATTTTTAATCTTGTGTGTTTAGTTTTTTATGCATAGTACATAATCCACACTCTGCTCTTGGTCCAGCTGGGTGTTACCATTTGGGAGGGTGTGTTTAGTGTCACTATGCAATCAGTCAGTCTGCCAGTGTCAGATTGTGTATGACATGTCTGAGCCCGAGCACCACGCCAAGTTTTCTGAAGTAGCTTGGGTCCTAACACTCACCAACCTATGCCGTATGGGCAATACCAGGGGCCAGTGGGCTAAATGACAGGAGTGTAAAGGCCGAATCACAGCAAACTCCCAGTTACCTCCAGCATGTGGCCATGCCTGCAATGAGAGGAGGGAGAAGGCTGTGAGCCCCACCCAAGACTGGCTGATATGGCCCAGGCCTCACAGGTGCAACAAAATGTACCCTGTGGATATACATCAGGCACATTTACATAGGACTTTATACACCTCCAGGCAACTCAAAATTCAAAACGACTGAAAAAAATGGCGTGGTGTTAAACAGGCAGGAAATGCTCAAACCCAAATACAGTTGTGCATATATAAACAGGGGAGCAGATCCTGCACTTGTGGCCTATTGCTAATGGCGATCCCCATTGAGGCCTGGGCCAAATCAATAAGTCTTGGGTGGGGCTCACAGCCTTCTCCCTCCTCTCATTGCAGGCATGATGACATGCTGGAGGTGACTGGGGAGTTTGCTGTGAGTCGGCCTTTACACTCCTGTAATTTAGCCCACTGGCCCCTGGTATTGCCTATAAGGCACAGGTAGGTGAGTGTTAGGACCCGAGCTACTTGATAAACCTTGGCGCGGTGCTCGAGCTCAGACATTTCCTCCACAGTAGGATACGTTTGATAATTTTCAATTTTAACATCAGAATGAGGATTAGTAAGCCCGCAGAGTGCACCTGTCTGTTCTATTATTATTGTTATATTCCTTTAACATGATACCCTCATTAAAAAAGGTGGCAGAATGCTCATCTTACTTTGTGTTACAATTCCCAAGGAGTAAGGACCATTTATTAAAATATATCACATTTTCTGAAGTACTGTAATTATCACATATTTCAAGATATGCATAAGTTGGTGACATATGTGCAGCATGTGATCAGTTCTGCTTCTGTTACTTAATGGAATGAAAAGTATGTACAGTAAGTAATGATGTACAATTTTCTCAACAGTTAGCCTGATTAATTTGGTGATGGCAAATCTCACATTCACTCTGCAAACGAAATTATACTACTTATATAACCCATATTTTATTTATAGGTGTTACATTTCCATACCTAGCTTCATAAAGCTGCCAGCAAAGACATGGGTAAAAACGAAGAAGCTTTATGGGACTTGGCTTACCCTAGACATACAGTATGACACATGGATATGCCACCAATGTCTGGCACGAACCAGTCCCTTTATAGTCAAGCAGGGCAGCCAGTTCCAATTCTGAGCTTTTGATATAGTACTTTTATAAAAGTTTAATTTGTTTTTAGGCAATTTACTACTAATAACTACCTGCAGATAATGGTCCTTAGTTCAGATACCCTCGCTGAGGCCACCTCAAAGCATGCCAAGGACATGCATTGTATAGTATAAACTGAAAAAGTGAGCACATAGGGCCCTCTTGCTGTATTACCCTTGGATTGCAAAGGGTATCCTCCGGGCATAGTTGCTTACCGGAAATGTTGTGCATAGCCTAACAGGATCTGGTCTGGTAACCACTCTCAGTTGGCAGCTGCACAAAAGGTAAAGGAAAAAATACACTGTATTGGTACAACAGCAACTCGTTTCAAAGACTCGGTATCTTCTTCAGGCAAATTCCATATTGGTAGCGGCAAGGAAACCAGCACAATTTAAAAAAAAAAAAAAAAAAGATATTAACCCCTTAGTGACCAAGCCTGTTTGGGCCTTTATGACCAAGCGTTTTTCTTCCTTTTTTCATCGTCGCATTACAAGAGCTATAACTTTTTAATTTTTCCGTCTATATAGCTTTATGAGGGCTTATTTTTTTAATAACAAGTTGTAGTTTTTAATGGCGCCATTTTGGGGTACAAATAACTTTCTGATTAACTTTTATTAACTCTTTTTAGGAGGGAGATGGAAAAAAAGCAATACTGCCAAAAAAAATGATTTTGCATTGCCGCTTCCCATAGCTTTTTTATTTTTTATTCTATGGAGTTGTGTGAGGGTTTGATTTATGTGGGATGACTTGTGGTGCAAAATGGCGCTTTTTGATCGCTTGTTATTACTTATAAATTAGCAATTCTTTTTTTTTTTTTTTTAAGGTGTTCCTGTAGGGGATAATTTATGTGATATTTATATAGGCCGGGGTCATTACGGACGCGGCAATATCAAACATATGGGGGAGATTTTTTTTTTTTTTAAGCGTATTTTCAATGTAAAAAAAGGCGTATTTTTTATTTTATGGAATTTTTAAATTTTTCTTTCTTTTTTTTTTACCACTCAATAGTCCCACATGGGGACTATAACAAAGAGTATTTTGATTGCTTTTAAAATACAATGCACTATCTCTATAATGCACTGTATTTTAACAGCAATGCTATTCTAACATTGACCAGCAGGCTGCGCCAGAGAGGCACAGCCTGCTGGATCTACTACAGGAAGGATGGGACCTAGTGATCGGAAGCCAGGTAGGCTTCACAACATATCAGCACCCCGTGATCGCATTTGCGAGTGCTGATGGGTGACAGAGGGAATCCGTTCCCTCTGTCACCACTTTACATGCGGCGAGCACCATTGCGCTTTGCATGTATAGCGTTAAACAGCCCTGATCGGCACTCCTGCCGGGCCGGGCTTTTAGAGCAAGGCCCCGGCTCTCATGTGACCCTTTGCAGCAATTAGACTGTGCCGCCGTAAAAACGCGGCGGCCCAGCCTAAGGCCCCTTAGTGACCGCCGTAAAAACACGTATGGGTGGTCACTAAGGGGTTAAATTATATACAATATTATTCTTAAAAAAGGGGGAAAAAATAGCATCAGTGAGCACAAACATAAAATAGAAAGTAACTTATACACAGTGTTTGGTGTTTAGAAATCCAGCCAGATTCTCGGTTTAATAAAGTGTTGTACCTATTATGAATGGTATCTGGAATAAAATCAGTTATCATCAGTGTTAGAACTGAAAAATTATGGTCATATACATAGCTCACATGCGGTGGAGGCTATGGTTAGGTAATTCTTTTTTGACATTTGATCAATGTCTATTCAGTCTTTGACTCGTCGATTGAATATTCCTCCCAATATACAGATGTATCAGAGTTAACAGTCATAGTAATAATGTGTTAACTAGATGTGATAACTCAAGTGTGACTGTTAACTCTGCTACATCTGTAGCCTTCACAGGCATTCTACTAAATATTCCACATATTGGGATTTACAAGCTAAACAGACTATCAATGAGAAAATCTTTTACACAACACTAAAATAAAAAATGGAAAAACAGTTATTCTAATTACATCCAAAACAGCCAAAACCAGGCCCGGATTGGTGGAAATTTTATCCCAAAATGAGTAAAGTGCAATCTTAAAAAAATGGCCCCAAAGGTGTACATAGCTTTTAAATACTGGTCATAAGTAGAGATGGGCAAATCGAAGTCCGAATTTCTTCACGCTTCGTGGTAACGAATCACATTTTTTCCTAAAATGGCTGCTGCATGTGTAAGGACATGGAGAGAGGAACTCTGGGAAGGTGAGATCACCCATAATGCCATGCATGCAGCCAATCAGCAGCCAGCCAGTCCTGTGATGTCACACCCCTAAATAGCCATCTTAGATTCTGCCATTTACCAGCGTACTTAGTGTAGGGAGAGACGTGTCTGCAGGCGCTAGGGACAGTGATAGGAAAGACTGGATTGTGGTGAAAAAAACGACTTATAAGTGCAGGGAAAGGATAGGGAGGAATCATTCCACAGCATTTATGTATAACAGGGTTCAGTAGGGGAGGTTAAAAGCTGTGTAATAGGCACAATTCTATTACACCTTGGTGCACTGACTGAGGATCCAAATTGCCATTATACAGCTGTGTCATTCTAGCAAACCATTCATGTTATTGTGGTGCAAGTACTGTTTGATCCAGCCATTAACAGGGTTTATTATAAGGAAATATTTCTACAGTACATATTATTTGCCCTTTTGCGATGCAGTTATATGTTGTAAAGCCCTTTTTGCCATGTATTAGTGGTAAAAGAAAAATATATTTGCCCTTTTAGGGTGCAGTGATATATTCTAAAGCCCAGATTGCCGTATATTAGTGGCGAAATAAAAATATATTCGCCGTTCAGTGTTGCACTTATCTGTTGAAAAGCCTTTTGTGTTGTGTAAAAGAAGAAAAAAATTAGGGCCTAATTGCTGTTCTGCGGTGCAGTGATATATTCAAAAGTCCAGTTTGCCGTGTATTAGTGGCGAAATAAAAATATATTTGCCATTCCTCGTTGCACTTATCTGTTGAAAAGCCTTTTGTGTTGTGTAAAAGAAGAAAAAAATTAGGACCTAATTGCCGTTCTGCGGTGCAGTGATATATTCAAAAGTCCAGTTTGCCGTGTATTAGTGGCGAAATAAAAATATATTTGCCGTTCCTCATTGCAATTATCTGTTGAAAAGCCTTTTGTGTTGTGGAAAAGTGGAAAAAATAGGGCCTATTTGCCGTTCTGCAGTGCAGTGATATATTCTAAAGCCAAATATTATATTCCTTTGGCTCAGCCCCACTTTTCAGCAAGTACGAGCTACTAGAGGACAGTCAGCAGCTACTGCCCAGCCAAGATCTGGAGGAGACATCCGCCGCTTCCTCCACTAGGCGGGCAAGTAGTGATGAGGAGAGTGGTGTGGGAGCTGGTGTTGTGCGCGGTCAGGCTCCTGACCCAGAGACGGATGAGGAGGACATCAGTAACGCGCAGACAGTACATGATGATGATGTAGCTGATCACATTTGGGAGCTGGGTAATGAAGGGGCGTCATCATCATTGGGAGAAGAGGGTGGTAGCTTGCCCGTAAGCCAGCAAGTCACTATTGTGGCCGGGAGTCTGCACAGTGGCAGCAGTGAAAGGTCAGGAGCCAAAGGTGCCCGGGGTACACCACCCGCTTTGCAGGAGCCTACCTGCCCGAGAAGTATCAGTGCACGGGTTCACGGAGGCAGGGGCGGTAGCAGTCAGTTGGTGTGTAGCGTTGGGGGTAAAATCACCTACTCGGCGGTGTGGCAGTGTTTTGTGGGCAGAAGGTGAAGCGTGGCCAGGGTGCCAATGTTAGCACCACGGCCCTGCGTCAACATATGCAGCGTCACCATAAAGTTGCCTGGGACAACGGTGGCTCCGATGTGGTGGTCCAGCATGTCGCAGCAACCGCTGCATCACCCAGTGGCACACACCCAGTTTAAGGCAGTGAAGGCTCCACCACCTCAGCTGAAGGGAGCTGTCTGTCATTATCATCTTCTGCTGGTCCTGATGCTCCTGCTCCTCCTCCTCATCAGCCATTTCATCAGCAATCGATCACTGAAGCGATTGCCAAGAGACAACAGTATGCATGCACTCATCCAAAAACGTGCTCCTGTCTAAGTTGCTGGTGCTGCAGTCCCTCCCTTTCAAGTGGTAGACTCTGCACCTTTCAGAGAACTGATGGCTTGTGCCGAGCTGAGAGGAGAGTCCCAAGCCATAATTCCTTTGCGAAAAAGGCAGTACCAGCCCTGCACACACATGTAGAACAGAAGGTGGGCCAATCCTTGAGCCTGTCGGTGTCTGCCAAAGTGCACGGCAGTGCCGATGTATGGAGCTGTAACTATGGTCAGGGACAATACATGTCTTTTACAACCCACTGATTGAATGTGGTTCCTGCACAGCCACACCAGCAAATTGGCCAGGTGACGCTGCTTCCGCCTTCACGTTGTCACGCGTTGGTCCTGCGACAATGTACACCTCTGCCTCCTCATCCTCCACCGTGTCCTCAGCCTCCACTGCAGGTACAATTAACAGTGCCCCTCCAGCATACCAAATGTGCAGGGTATGGCCATGTCACACTGTTCTGCACCTCTTTTGCTTGGGCAAACTGAGTCACACAGGGAAAGAACTGCTCCGTGTCCTTCATTAACAAATTGAATCCTAGCTTTCTCCGTGACAACTCAAAATCAGAACCATGGTGACCAACAACGGGAAGAACATGGTGTTAGCGCTGCATTAAGGACAGCTGAGCCATGCTCCCTGCATGGCACACATTTTCAATCTGGTTGTCAAGCGGTTCCTGAAGTCTTTCACCCATCTGCAAGACATCCTAAAAATAGCCAGGAAACTTTGCATGCACTTCAGCCACTCGTACACCGCAAAGCACACCCTCTTTAAGCAGCAGAGGCAGAATGGCTTCCCCAACATAGGCTGATATGCGACGTTTCCACCCTTTAGAATTCCACCCAACATATGTTGGACCAACTATACTGAACAGAGAAAAGCCAAAAACTGATTTCTTGATAATCCAAAGGGTCAGGAGTACTCCCTGTGTAACACCGATGTCAGCCAGTAGCAGCTCATGGGTGACACCTGCCGCTTGCTCAGGCCCTTTGAGAAGGCCACGTTATTTGTCAGTCGCCAGGACTATGGGATAAACAACGTCATTCCACTGCTTCATGCCTTGGAACAGATACTGGTAAATCTGGCTGGTCAGAGAACTGGAGACATTGCTCTAGTTGCACCCAAATTATTTCTGTGGCCAGCCCCTCCCTCATTGCTTTATTACTGCCTGGCCCTGTCAATCAAAGCAGCTAGGTGAGGGCCTGACCACAGAAAGGAGTGTAGTTTGGGTGCAACAAGAGCAATGGTGATGCCCTCATCGCAACAAATGCCTCATTTGCATATTAAGAAAAAGTATCATAACTAGAGATGAGCAAATTTATCAAAAATGTAATGTGGTTGAATTTGAAGAAGAAATTCAATTTATTACGAATTGCTTCATCGAGAATTGCATTCCATTGTATGTAGCGGGTACAATGACGGAGAGTCATATCGTTTGACTTCGATTCACTCATCACTAGTCAAAGCAGTGTTTTAATTGGGTGAACCACAGCTATGTGTCTATGCAAACAGTTATATAGAGAGGTTGCTACTGACCAATTCTCTGTAAATAAAGGGGATAGATCCGCTAATTTGGACTAATAATTCTTTTTGGCTTAAGTGATATAGTCCAACTTGTCTAAATTAACAGAGCCTTTGACCTTATCAGAAGATAAATACCCATGAGAAAACTAAACCGCATGAAATCAATAATACAGTTTATTTGCAAAATTTATATAGGTAAAATACATATATTGAAAACAAGTGCAGAGAAATGGCAGCATCAACCAGACCCTCAGATGAAGGTTTGCCGAAACGCACGTCGGGCTTGGCGCCATCCTGGAGAAGGAGCACTATGGGTTATTGATTCTGTCCTGTATATTCTTTAACTGTATTTTTGCACTTGCACTTCATTCAGGATTTCACCTTGTTGTATGAATTAGTATGAATTATTATCATTGTGCCCTCTTCCGGTTGATGCCGTCATTCATTTCCCTGCACTTGTTTTTAATATATGTATTTTACCTGTATGAATTTTGAAAATAAAGTATATTATTGATTTCATGCGGTCTGGTAGTTTTCTCATGGGTATTTACATTGTTTTTTGCCATAGGCAAGTGCTCATTTGACCAATATGCTGTATGGTAGTTGGTTAGTGTGAGATATTTTTCTCATCTTTTGTTACAAAGGGCTGAGCATTTAATTTCTTGGTTTCTCATAAGATATAACAACTATGGGGCATATTTATCTTTTACATATGCCACAAAACTGATGTGAAAAAGTTGAAAACTGCATGTGGCATTTCTCCGCCGGCTTCCCCACTTTCCTGAAAAGAGGACATGGCAAGGGTTCGGAGTAGTTGGGGTCACCGCATTTATCAACTTTTACACCACTTTTTTGGCATAAAAGAACACTGAAATCAATGTCAGCCAGGCGTAGATATCAGTGTAGGCGCACAGACTGCTAAATTAGGTGCAGCATCCTGCAGTGTACTCCTCTCTATATTATTTTTAAGTTAAGACTGCTGCATCTCAGTAACATTTCTGTCAGTTATTAAAAAGTGTGTGGTAAGGGTTCATTTTCTCATGCATTCATGAAGATGTAGAAACAATTGGAAGGAATTGGGACCATGGGGGGGGGGGATGAAAATTGAGCCCCTTTTCCTGGTGTCTATGTTTTGAGTTGGTTGATATTGTGCTGGATGAGAATCAATGTGCACTGGTGTACCGGGAGATGTGCTGATACAACGGATTGACTTGTGAGTGAGGGTCTCTTAATATTGGGTGCAATTGCATTCGGGTAATCTAAAAAGAAAAATAAATCTCAGATGTAGAATTTTCAAAGGTAACTGTTGAGGAGTTGGCACTATGAGTAGTGTTAGCAGGACCCTGAGGTAATCTTATACAAAAATATAGGCGCATCGTCCAGCTGGGGGTGTGCCGTACTGAAATCTACGGCGCAAATTAATATAAATGTGTTGGGCCCACAAGGGACATTTAAAAAGTGTCATAATGGTATTTAAAAGTCGCAAACATGGAGTTTGCTACATTTTGCTTCACAAAAGTGGTGCAGGGAGATGATAAATCAGCTAAGTTTGGAAAAATTCAATTGGGCAACTTTGCCGAAGTTAGCCAGGAAGTTTGATTTGTTCGAATAAATTAATTACAAATCGCTATAAATCAGGTATAATCAACCCACTCTGCCTTAGGGTACAGCCACATGGAGCGGCCATGCTGTGGCAAAGAACAATTAGCCCGCAGCTGCTTTTCATGTAATAATGAAGGTTGCATTGTATAGGCCTTCTTCCTTGTTAATGGTCACACTACACCTTTAAACAGGTGCTGTTGCTGGTATGGGGTTTGGCTGGTTAGATGGGGGCACAATATGCATATTAGTGCTGTTCTTGCCTGCAATCTCTTGCAGGTTATTTGACACTGAATGTTAATCAGCTTTTGCTACCCACTTCTCCCCAAAGCTCTCCTGCCCTACAGATGGGAGTCCTTCTCCTTCCATCTGCTTTTCCTCCTTTTAACATCATCTAATATCAATGAGAATATGTCATTCAGGAGAATCCATCTCCTCCTCTCTCTGCATCTTGCTGACTTTTCTAGGACATGAAGACTTTGAAGGATGATTTGGAAGAAGTAAAGACAGCAAAGAAGGTCATCATTAAGACTTGGCCCCGTGAAGGCCCTGACTGGATGGTATTGGTTGTCATGCTGGCACTAGAATAATAGAGGATTTCATCTTATTGGTATTAAATTACATATCTTAGTTTACGGCTGATGTAGGAATAAGTAAATGTAGTAATAAATAAAACTGACACAGAATAAGTCTCCCTGCACTCTCCCTGCACTCCCCTCAAAACTCCCTGCACTCTTCCTACATTTACCTCTCCGATATTCTTCTAATAATCGTTTTCAGCAACACTGTTTCTAGCGCATGAGAGCTTGCCATGTCTCTCCTATGCTCAGCTCACAGGACAATGGTGGAGACCGCACGGGATGAAGGTGTTTTAGGGCTGTGACATCACAGGGGATGGGTATCTGCGGTTTGACTGGCAGCAAGGCATTATGGGTGATCTTGCGTTCCTAGGCTTCTAGCTTTCAATTTCTAACACGTGCAGCCGCCATTTTAGGAAAACTGATTTGTTACCATGAAGCGCAAATAAAAGAAATAAAAGTTTTCCTCAACTTTGGACCAAATTCTGCTTGAATGCTTTGCTTCGCTCAACTCCACTAATTATCTATCTTCCTCTATGAGCATTAAAAAAATCACATAGAAATTAACAATACTAAAAACTAAAAAGTTGGTGGCAAAAGAGAATTTCTTAGGTTACTTCATTAATCCACTTGCATTGGATACTAAACATGGAAAGTTCAATCAAAATTTATCACATAGAAGAGTCACATAGTCCTTTACAGTCTCTTCAAAAAGACCTATTAGATTGCATGCATTCTTAGTAACTAATAAATATACCCCCCAAAAAAAAAAGCTATTCAATAATATACTATATATGCATCAATATTAGTGCTGAGGAAGTTCTTGAAAATTTGATTTTGCTGCTTCGCCAAATTTTACTAATAAACTTGCTTTGTGACTAATTACTTAGTCACAAAGCACATTTCTTTGTAAGTAGTAGGTGCAATGACAGTGAGTGGCAAATGCTCCACTGCGCGTCATTATACCCCTCAAATGCTGCATTCATCGCTGAACATGGCATCTGAGAGTAATATTAAAGCCTATGATAAAAAAAAATCTAAAAATCATACTTACCTCATCTATTTGATCGTCAATAGCCCACCACTGCCATCTTGATTGAAAATCCAGAGCGGAATCACACATGATAAAGTTATCACGTCAGCCGGTGTGGTGACATCAAACGTCACCACGTAGCAGATTTTGTAGTGGGATCTACAATGACGATAAGCGGCGACAGATGAGGTGAGTATGATTTTTTTATCCCAATTCAGGAAAAATCGATTCTTTATCACGAAACATGAAAAAATTCGGCATCGTGGAGAAT